>BSBK01006001.1:460000-646037 GCA_027943335.1 Chamaecyparis obtusa
CAAGGACAAAGGGTAAAAAAATTGAAGTATCTTCTAATTTCTACAATGATACATTTCCTAAAACCAAAAAACCTCAACCTTTACTCCTCCCCCTAAGAGAATGAACCAAATCATTTTAGGAGACATGGGTATGTGTAGGATCATGGTATGCCAAACTAGGCCCTTAAGTGGCAATGAAAATTCAAAAAATTAGGTTTACGCAAATTGACATAAAAATTTGAACAAGTTTTAAATATTATATCAAAAATATGTAACAAGAGAATCTATGTAAAATTGAATTTAGTTTCTAAGATACTAGGCCTTTTTTGAAAAATAATTATTCTATATGTTAAAAATTTCAAATTTCAATGCAGTAGTATGAAAATTTCAAGAAAAAATAAGAAGTAGGTGTATGTCTGACCACCTTAAACATAATCAAATGATAAAATTTTTTTACAAGATTCTAGATATAAGTAGTAGACTCATGTCCCAATGTGACACATATTTTTGTGTAATTTATTTCCAAGTAAATAATTAATTATGATTTTTCTTCTACAACTTTTCTAGAATAAAAAACTCTCGTGTCTAACCAAGTTAACTTAGTATAAACTTTATGATGAGTAGGGTAATAACTAATCACCTATAATGATAGATGATACTGAAGATGCCTCTGGGGCGGAGTATAACAGTCATGATACCGGGAAAGGAAAAAATCTCTGGAGAAACTTCAACATCAACACTGTGAGAATGGGAATAATTAGGGAGGTTGTTTACCCATAGATTCTAGAGGATAATGAAGGAAAATTCCACAAGGAAGAGTTGATTGACCTAGAACTGGTTGTTCTAAGTGATAAAGCCAGGAAAATGGACATGGATTTCCTCAACAACACCAAGAACAACATGTCAGATTAGTATAGATCTTTCAAATGGCTCTACCATGAGATTGAGGACCTTAAAGAAAAAATTCAAAGCTCAGACAACAAGGAACACACCACAAAGAGAAAGATAAGCCTAGAAACTAGGGTCCAACACCTGGAAACCAAAATGATAAGCCTTGAAAAAACCCTAAAGGGAATAGCGGAGAAAAATTTCAATATCCTCAAAACTTCCAGCGAGAACTTGAAGTTGCTAATTAAAAAAAAGGAAGAAGAAATGGAAACCATGGCTGATCAAAGGACTAGGGAGAAAGAGAAGGAGCCCACTGAAGAACTAGGAAAAAGAACCAAGGCAAGAATCAAGAAAAATAGTGAGAAAATCAACCCCCAAGGACCCCAAGTTCAGAACGTGAAAGGCACTATTCAACTGATGGAGGCCCTCGAAAGAAATGCAACTGTCATGCTCAGGAGCTCGACATAACTTGATCTGATGCCTTTCTTTTTTTCCTTGTTTTGACTATTTCTTTGTTTTTGCTTGTTTGGCCCTATAGTGGCATGTTCCTTGGTACTTTGAACTGATTTACTCTATTTTTCTTTCATGCTTATCTTTTTGAATCTTTCACTGTTGTGGGTTTCAGGATCCCTATAAAATTTGTTTTACTTAATCAAAAACTTAGTATAAACTTTATCAAATTTAAAACTTTTTAAATTTTTCTTGTAGTATGAAAATCATAGAATGTGACACATGTTTTGGATTTCAAAAATGTTATACAGTTTGAAAGTTATAGCTATTTTCAATAAGTCTATCAATCGAGACTAGAAAGATAACAAGTAGGTGTATGTCTAAGCACATTAAACAAAATTAAATGATAATATTTTTTTATAAGATTCTAGATAAAAGTAGTAGACTCATGTCTAGATGTAATGAATATTTTCTTGTATTTTTTCTTCAAGTAAATAATTAATTATGATTTTTCTGCTAAAAATTTTCCTGAATATGACAAATCTCATGTGTGACCACCTTAACTTAGTCTAAACTTCATCAAATTGAAATAATTGTTTATTATTATTGTATTAGGTGAAGCATAGAATGTGATGTATATTTTTTATTTTAAAAATGTTCCATTTTTTGAAAGTTATAGTTGTTTTTAAAAAGCCTGTCAATGACAACTTCTTTTTCACATCACCACTTTTTGGCATACCATGATCCCGCACATACCCACATAAGGTACATTATAGTTATCCCCCCTAGAAAGATGCATCTCTCTTATGTTGGAAACTAAATTGAAACAATTGTTCTATTGTCATTGATGTCAAACCTTAATTGGTAAGACTGTTGCTACTTAGGAAAGTACTATATCTATTTGAGTGTTGCTAAGGGGCTAAGCAAGGATGGTAACAATAGCACCTAGGGAAAGCTTGAGTTATCTTGATACTACAAATTATACTTGATGACTATGTTGCACTATGATGAGATAATGTATTATTTTTCTTAGTAAGACTGAAGACTAAATTGGTAGGCTCAACCAAGCAAAGAATGGAAAAATCATGTTTACACGGAGCGATGTTAGTGTTGACTGAGTTAGTATATGCCGAGCAAAATTCTAGTGTCGACTGAGCATCAGTAAATTGCTGAGGAAGACAGTGCAAGTCAAGGAAATAGTTTTAGTATTGACCAAGCATTCTACATGAAGACCGAGTAAACAATCACAGTATTTACCGAGCATCAACAATTTTATATTTGAAGAGAATTTAATTTTGGAGCCGACATTATTGAATTCTTGGATTATGTAAAATGTGTTGACTTTATTTATTGATTGTTTGGAAGCATTAAATGTATTGTAAAATGTTTTATTGTAAATCTTTAAGAGATTCGAGATGATTCTAAAAAAGGAGCCGAAGAACATAAAGCGAGTAGATTCAATGTATCTGACCTAATCCTAAGATCTATGAATGAGATTGAGCGGCAAAAGATGAGTTAACCTAATTGAGGAAAATATAAGGGAACCTAAACATTGTGATATGTATGTACATGGTGAATAGAGAATGCTGGAGGAGGAAAGTTTTATTGACTGAATAAGAAGAAAAGGCTGAAGGAAAAGTGTGGTGATTGCTTGAAGAAAAGTTCTAAGCAGATTAGAGATGGAAATGGAAAAATTTCAAAGTCAGTAAACTAGCATTAGTGTATGGAATCAAATCTAATATTTGTAAAGTGAGTTGTATATTTTTCAAATAATACTACTGCTACTTTCTAACCATTGTAACAGTCAAAATCCTTTTAATAGAGGTTGACCTAGTAGTCATATGTTAAATCCTTTGAACAAGGTTGCATTCTAATGGAGTGTATGTAAGTCCTATGACTAGGCTCACTTTTAATAGGGTGATTGAAATCCTTTAACCGGGTCACATTTGACAGTGTGTATTGTAACCTTTTGATAGGATTGACTTTTTACCGAGCTCACTTCAGAAGAGTGAAAATAATAGTAGCATGTTACAAAGTGGTTTTTCCCAAATTGGGTTTCCACTATAAAACCTGGTGTTTATACTTGTGTGAATGTTTAGATCTGAACATTGCTATGTTTTACAAGTTAAGTTACAGCTAGGTAGGGGACTACATTGTTATATGTTTCTATTATTGAATCAGTGATGGCTGAGTTTGTTTTGGTTTTGGATCTGATTTAAGGATAAGTTTATGAGATTATTTTATACATTAGGACCTAAGAACAACTGATTCACCCCCCCTCTCTGTTGTTCTAAATCATATTAACAATTGGTATCAGAGCTAATTTTCTTATTATTAGTATTGAAAGATATAAAGTTTAAAGGGGCTTGAAGAAAATGATCGGGATGTATAAGAAGGAGGTACCGAAGCTGAACAAAGAAAATTTCCCTACATGGCAAAGCTTGATGAAGCTGGATCTGGCTAGTATTGGTGATTCCGCAAAGTACTACATTGAGAACAGCTATGTCTCACCTGTTAAACCTTTGACTACCAAAGAAATGAGAGCTAAGTAAGAACATAATCAGGCAATGCTAGAAATTACATTTGCCCTAAGCTATCCATAATTTGAGGACATTAAGGACTACACAACTACAAAGGATATGTGGGACACTCTTGCAAGGATCTATGGTGGTGACTTGAATGTGCTGAAAGAAAAGGTTGAGAGTCTTAGAGGTAAATTTTATGAAATGAGAATGCAAGAAGGTGAAAACATTGCACAATATTGTAGTAGAATAAAAAAAGTTATGAATGCTATTAGAGGAGCTAATGGGACTATTGATGATGAAATTATAATTGGGAAAGTATTAAGAACCCTGTCTTATATATGCTATTAAGATCTCAGCTATTCAGGAATCTAGATGTAACTCTACTAATGTTCTTACCTTGGAAAGTTTGGTTGGTAAGCTAACTGCTTTTGAACTCTCTAATTATGATAATTTCACTGTTGGAAGTATTGGAAATGTTGAATCTTCTTTTAAGTCATAGCTAGTTTTGAACAAGCCAAAGAAAGAAAAAGAAAGATGCATCAGTGAAAGTGAAAGTGAAAGTGATGGTGAAAGTGACAGTGACACTTATGATGAAGACCTAGAAGATCTAGAAGCTCTTATGGATAGAACACTGAGAAGGGGAAAAGGAAAGTATAAAGGTACACTCCCTATTATATGTTTTGCATGTAATAAAGTTGGTGATATAGCTACTAGATTTCCTGACAGGAAGGATAAAGATGATGAAAGGAAAAGAAAACACAAAGATAGAAAAGATGACAGAAGCTACCAATGGAACAAAGACTACAAGGGAAAAGGTAATAAATCTTGTTACATTGCTGAAAAAGAGACTGACACTGATAGTGATGATTTTGAAATTGAGGTAGTTTATGTGGCAATGAAAGATGAATCTGATGAGGATGAGAAAACTGCATTGATATCTTATGTGAACAAGAATGATAAATGGATTATTGACAGTGGTTGTTCACATCACATGACTGGTGACAAAAATAAGTTTGAGACCTTACATCATTATAGAGGTAAAAGTGTAAAATTTGGTAATGATGCACCATGTCCTGTTAGAGGAAAAGATTTGATTAAACTAACTGATAAGATATCTTGTGAAAATGCATATTGGGTTGAAGGTCTTAATTACAATTTTTTAAGTGTTGCTCAGCTTAACAAAACTAGTTACTGAGTGGAATTTCATCACAAGCAAGCTAAAATATTTAATGCTGAGCTGGAGAATTGATTGGAAGTGGAGATTAGACTAGAGGTAATTTGTTCTATCTTGACCTATCTGAAGAAACATGTTTGATTGCACAACTTGATGATATTTGGTTATGGCATAAAAGACTGTGTCATGTCAACTTTGATAATCTGGTAGAGATAAGTAAGAAGAAAAAGGTAAGAGGTCTACCTAGATTGAAGAAACATGAGAATGTGATGTGCAAGGAATGTCAATTAGGAAAAATGACAAAGTCAAGTTTCAAGAGAAAATCCTTTACTTCTGAAAACATTTTAGATTTGGTTCATACTGACATTTGTGGACCTATTGGTGTACAAAGTTACTGTGGTGCTAGATACTTTATCTTATTTGTTGATGATCATACTAGGATGATGCATGTGATGTTTCTAAAAGAAAAATCTGAAGCTTTTCAATATTTTAAGTGGTATTTGGCTAAGGTTGAAAAGGAGACAAGTAAGAACCTGAAATGTCTTAGATCTGACTGAGTTGGAGAATTTACATCAAATGAATTTAATATGTTTTGCAATGATAGAGGAATTAAAAGATAGATGTCTGCACCTAGAACACCTCCACATAATGGTATAGCAGAAAGGAGAAATAGATCTATCTTGGATTGTGCAAGGACATTGATGATTGAAAATAATGTGGCATGGAGATATTGGAACGAACCTATAAGCACTACTATCTACACTCTTAACTGAGTACAGATCAAGAAAGGTACAAATCTAACACCTTATGAATTATGGCATGGACATGCACCGAGTGTTATATACTTTAGAAAGAAACTAGATTAACAATGAAATATTAAGCTAAGAAATGAAGCTAAGCTAAGAATGAAAATGACAAGATTGCAAGAAATCTAGAATACAAGATATTTAAGAAAATAAGATTCTAATATTAACATTAGAGCTAGGAGGACAAAATCATTAGGGACCAAAGCATTAAGGACCCCTTATTGGAAGTAAGTTCTATATATTAAAAGATGCTAGGAATGGAAAGTTTGATGCTAAGAGTGATGAAGGCATATTCCTAGGGTACTCCACAAAAAGTAAAGGTTATAAGTGTTTGAACTCTAACACTAACAAAATTGTGGAAAGTGTGAATGTCAAAATTGATGAGTATGCAGAAAGAAATGAAGCTGATAGTAAAAGAGAACTAGGAGATTATAGATCTTTTGTGTACATTGAAGAAGAAGAAGAGGCAATTAATAGACTTGCACCTAATACTGAGTCTCAGGTAAGCAATCTCGAGCGACAGACAGAAGCTACCAAGCGTCAGGAAAACAGTGCCGAGAGAGAACAAGAACATGCCAAGCTATAAGAAAATGCTGTTGAATATCAAGAAGAGGTTGTCGAGCATTCTGAAGTTGAATGTAAAAATCTTGTTGAGGAACATGATTAAATAGAGGATAAAATAGTTGAACCTATTTTGGCAAAATATGTGAGAAGACATCATAAGCCTGAACAGATAATTGGAGACAAAGATACTGGAATCTAGACCAGAAGTAAGACTAAGGATCCAACATGTCTGTTATGTGAATTTGAACCGAAGACAACTAGAGAAGCATTGGAGAATGAAGATTGGATACAAGCAATGAATGAAGAAATTGACCAGATTGAGAAGAATGATACTTGGACTCTAGTGTCGAGACCTGAAAACAAGAATGTTATAGGAACAAAGTGGGTATTTCAGAATAAGATGAATGAAAATGGTGAAATCACTAGGAAAAAAGCTAGGCTGGTATGCAAAGGCTAGGCACAAGAAGGAATAGATTATGGGGAGACATTTTCCCCTGTAGCTAGATTGGAAGGAGTAAGAACTCTGCTTGCATATGCTGCTTATAAAGATTTTAAGGTATATCAAATGGATGTCAAGTCTGCATTTTTTAATGGTATACTAGAAGAAGAATTTTACATAGAACAACCAGAAGGTTTTATTGATCCAAACAGAAGACACATGGTGTGAAAACTGAACAAAGCATTATATGGATTGAAGTAAGCACCTAGAGCATGGTATGAGAGGTTGCACAACTACTTGATACAGATTGGATTTTCAAGAACAAATGACACAAGCAATCTTTACATGAAGGATGAAGAAGGTAAAGGTATCTTATTGGCAAAAAATTTTGTTGATGACATTATTTTTGGTGGACAAGATGCATTATGTAAAAGTTTCTCAAACGCAATGTAAACTAAATTTGAAATGAGTATGTTTGGAGAGATCAAATTCTTTGTTGGTTTACAAGTTGATGAAGGGTGCTCCCCTTAATACAACAAACACATAACAGAAATAGAGAAACAACAACAATAATATGCAAGAACAAAAAATTGGCTTCTTATTATCTCTACAAATGTGGAATTACAAACTTTCAAAATTACAATATGCAAAGCCACATGGGCATTTCCTTACAATATTCTGTAGGACAAAGCCTCAAATCAATACCCAAATCTACTACCCAGAACTGCCCTAGACAACACTATGGGCCTTCTTTATATAGATAATTTCCACCACCCGAGAAGGTTCCAAAAATTTAGCCCTAAGGGCCAACCCAACTTAGAATTATTTTATTTTTCAATTTATTACATCAAAGTCGGCTCAAAATAAATTTTAAAACCCGAACAGAAATTTTGAAGAAAAATTATTTTCCACCATTTCAGGTGGCCTAACTTCTGGAGACCATAAGTCATCACCAGTTGACCTGATTGACTATTATAACCCCATTTCAGAAATGCCACGAAGCGCTCTACAGGCTTGATCAATGCAAAGTGCCCACCACCCAATTTTTTGACCTCATCCGGGGCCTCTAAAGCCTTCAAAATTGAGTTCAAAGTTTCTGTACCCTGCTGCCAATACCAAAAATCTTCAATATCTTCAAAACCAGACCTGATCTAGCCATGAAACTTTGCTGGCAAGCTGATATGACTGAGATGAACCTCCACATGTAAAATCAAAATATTTTGAGATCGTAAGGCCAACTTACTAAAAATAGCAAGTTTCCATAAATAGTAGCTCTAGACAAGATAGCCCTTATTGAATACAAAAACAAAAATATTTTTGGGTGATGCAAGATTGCCCTTACACCTAAGATGCTTTTGCATCAGACACCTAGGGTAATTTGAGAAGTGACCCTGTCACGACTCAAGTGTGCAAAAGAAAACCAAGACAGTTAACCTCCTCCTTTGTTAGCCATGATGAATCTTCAACGGATCGTCCTTTCCATTTGACCAAATACTTTTCATATGTCCTGTTCCCTATGCTTCTGCCAACACGACTGTCCAGTATGTCTTCAATCTCCTTGATATCTGAACTGGTTGCTGGAATACTCCACTATGCTGCTGCAACCTCATCTTCAACACCTCCTTCATGATACTCTATCAAATCTGAAATATTAAACACTAGTGAAATATTCAGCTCAGTAGGCAATCCTACCTCATATGCATTTCCTGAATCATGCATCTTCAGTATCTTACATGGTCCAAAATTCTTCATTTTTAGCTTGTTATATGTACCAACTGGAAACCGCTCCTTCCGCAAATGAACCATGACTTCATCCCCAACCTGAAATTCCTTATGCCTCCTTTTCTCATCTGCCTTAGTCTTATACTGCACATTCATCTTGGTAATATGCTTCCTCACCTCCTCATGGATGTTCTTCAAGTGTTCTGTAAAATCCTCAGCTTCAACACTACTTATTTCTCCTTTATCTATCTTTCTCAATTCAGATGCATTTCTTGGACTACTTCCATATACAATCTGGAATGGTGATTTACCAATGCTCCTACTGACAGAATTATTGTATGCAAATTCTGCCTGTGGTAAAATCAAATCCCATCCTGTTGGCTTATCTCCAACCAAACATCTCAACAGATTTCCCAAACTTCTATTCACCACCTCTGTCTGTCCATTAGTCTATGGATGATGTGATGAATTGAACTTCAAATCTATCTTCAACTTCTTCCACAATGTATGCCAGGAATATCCAACAAACTTAGTATCTCGATCTAAAACTATGGTCTTTGGCAAACTATGTAGTCTCACCACTTCTCTGAAAAACAATTCTGCTACATGAATAACATCATTAGTCTTCTTACAGGGAATGAAATGTGCCATCTTTGAAAATTTGTCAACTACTACAAAAATTGAATCGTGTCCCCGTTGAGTCCTCGGTAAACCAAGAACAAAGTCCATACTGATATCCTCCCAAGGCTTCTTTGGTATAGGTAATGGCTGATACAACCCTGTATTCTACATCACTCCTTTCACCATCTGACATACTCTTCAACTCTGTACAAACTTCTTCACATCTTGCTGCAATTGTGGCCAATAATAATTTTTACCAACCAAAGCAAGGGTTTTATCACGACCAAAATGTCCAGCCAATCCTCCACTATGCTTCTCCTTGATGAGATTCTCCCTCATAGAACTTCGTGGAATGCACAACTGACTCCCTCTGAATAGCATATCATCTTGGATGATAAAATCTAGCCATTTCGTCTTGTCTAGAGTAACAGGTTTTGTACAAGCTTTCCAAGCTTCACCAAAATCAGGATCCTCTGGATATAAATTCTTGAGTTCCTTGAACCCAACCACTTCAATCTGCATCTCTATCAGCAATAGTTGCCTTCTACTAAGAGCATCTGCAACCCTATTAGACTTTCCACTTCTGTGTTTCAAAATAAATGTATAACTCTGTAAAAACTCAACCCATTTTAAATGCCTCTGATTCAACTTTCCTTGACTATTCAAATATTGCAAAGCTTGATGATCAGTATACAAAATAAACTCCTTAGAAAGCAGATAGTGTCTCCACTTCTTCAATACTTGAACTATAGCATAAAATTCTTGATCATAAACAGAATATTTTCTCTTGGCATCATTTAACTTCTCACTGAAATAAGCAACCGGTTTACCTTCTTGCCTCATAACAACTCCTATTGTGGTACCACTAGCATCACTATCTACTTGAAACACCTTATTAAAATCTAGAAGTGCTAAAACAAGTTGTTCTATAACTTTTTGTTTCAACAATTGAAAACTCTTTTCTACCCCATTAGTCCACTTAAACTCTTTTCTATCCCCTCGCATTATTTCAGTCAAGGGTCCACAAATACTGCTAAATTTTTTGATAAACTTTCTGTAAAAGCTAGCCAAACCATGAAAAGATCTTACCTCAGTAGCACTCCTTGGAGTAGGCCATTCAAGGATAGCCTGTACCTTCTCTGGATCCATTTTTAGACCTTTTGCTGAAACTACAAATCCCAAATACACTAACTCTTTCTTCACAAAACTGCACTTCTTCAAATTAATCAACAATTTCTCATCTCTGAACTTCTCAAACACCATATGAATATGTATCATATGCTCCTCCAATGTCTTGCTAAAGATCAAAATATCATCTAGGTAAACAATGACAAACTTACCCAGAAATTCCTTTAGAACCTCATTCATGAGCCGCATGAAAGTGCTCGGTGCATTGGTTAGCACAAAAGGCATGACCAACCACTCATACATTCCTTCCTTTTTCTTGAAGGCAGTCTTCCATTCATCTCCTTCTTTGATCCGAATCTAGTGATATCCACTCTTCAGATCTATCTTTGAGAAATACACAGCTCCACTCAAACAATCCATAATATCATCCATTTGTGGCAATGGAAACCTATACTTGATTGTGATCTTGTTTATTGCTCTGGAATCTGTACACATCCTCCACTCTCCATTCTTGTTTGGTGCTAATGTCATTGGTACAGCACAGGGACTCAGACTCTCTCGAATCAACCCCTTCTACAATAACTCATGTACTTGTCTGTTCAACTCTTCACTTTCTGCTGGTGTCATTCTGTGTGCTGCCTTGTTTGGAAAACTGGCTGCTGGAATCAAATCCATCTAATGACTGATCTTCCTTACCGATGGTAATCCATCAGGTACATTATCAGATACAATATCCTGAAACTCATTCAACAAATCTGCAACCTCTACAGGTACATCCTCTACTTCTTCTTTACCAACTTTTAGAATTAAAGAAAAACACACATGCTCATGCCTCATACCATCTAGGAATTTTCTTCCATCAACAAATGTTATTCTTGCATTACCACATACCTTTTCTTCGGTCTCCTTCAATAGCTTTAGCTTATGTCGCACTACATCCTTTGTCAGGGAATAGGTATTCACATAACCATCATGTACAACACATCTGTCAAACTACCATGATCTATCCAACAACATATGACATGCATCCATAAAGATGATATCACATAGTACCTCATCTTGGTACCCGCCGATCTTAAACTTTACCAGGCACTATTCACTAACCATGACCTTGTGGTCATCCTGCACCCAGGCAATCTGATATGGATGTGGGTGTTTTTGTCTCTTGAGCTTCAACTTTGTCACCATCTCTTCTAACACCAAATTGTTAGTGCTTCCACTATCGATAATCACATCACAGCATTTACCCTCACACTTGCATCTAGTGTGAAACAAGCTCCTCCTTTGTTCAGGTTCATCCTCACCACTCAACAAGACTCTTTTGTTAATTAGCATTTCTCATCTTTTAACATCTTCACAATTTGATGATCTAGCATCTTCATCTACATGTGCAACTCTGGCCTAGCCTTCATTTCTCCTATCTATTCTGCTTTGGCACTGAGGGCATTCAAATGCCCTATGACCTTCTTCTCCACAGTGAAAACATGTTCCACGGAAGCCTCCTCTTCCAGATCCTTATCCTCTTCCTCTTCCTCTCTGATCTCTATTACTCTGATCCTGGAAACAATTGGAATTATTTCCTCTCTGATTCTGACTGCTACTGGCCTCATCCTTCTTTTTTGGATCTTCATTTCGACCACCATATGACCGTCCACCAGATCTTCCACCACGACCTCTTCCATTTTGTTTTCTCTCAAACTTCTTGTTCAACTTTTCCTCTACTTTTAGGGCAAACTGGTATGCCTCCTCAATACTGTTCATTCAAACTAGATTAAACTCCTCCTGAATGCTTGGCCTTAACCCATTAAGGTATCGGGCAACTTTCTCCTTATCAGCTTCTGCATGGCCTGTTATGATGAGGAGTCGATAGAACTCCTCTGTATACTCCTGAACAGATCTTCCTGCTTGCTTCAAACTTTGCATTTTCTTTAGTAGGTCAAGCTCATAATCAATAGGAATGAACTATGACTTCAATTTATCCACCATCTGATCCCATCTTGTGATTTTATCTTTCCCTCTTCTATTTCACTCCAATTGAATTTCTTGCCACCAGATCTTCACATGACCCTTGAATCTGGCCTTCGCAAATTTGACCCTATCAGGATCCTCAACATCTTCATACTCAAAATATTCCTCACATTCATTGATCCAGTCGATCAATTCCTCTGGGTTAAGATTTCTAGAAAATGTAAGAACCTCAATCTTAGGTCTTTTCCTAATCTTGGAAATCGCCTGAAAAAGTCTTTCTTCCTCCTGGTTCACAATTTCAACTTCTCCTTCTTGTAATTCTTCTTCGGCTTCATCCTCACTTTCATCTCTGACATTAAGATTCATTCCTCTATGAATCTCTTCTTGCAATACTTGCACTTGTCTCTGCAACTCTCTAACCTTAGGTGTCACAGCACCAGCTCTTCCGCCACATTCTCTTCGTGGAGGTATTTTCGTGATGCGCACGGAAACCCTAACCATGGTCTTGGTGCAAACTACCTCACAGTCGGTGATCTGTTTACATACTCAAGAACTCTTGCTCTGATACCACTTGATGAAGAGTGCTCCTCTTAATACCACAAACACATAACAAAAATAGAGAAACAACAACAATAATATGCAAGAACAAAAAATTGGCTTCTTATTATCTCCACAAATGTGGAATTACAAACTTTAAAAATTACAATATGCAAAGCCACATGGGCATTTCCTTACAATATTCTATAGAACAAAGCCTCGAATTAATACCCAGATCTACTACCCAGAACTGCCCTAGACAACACTATGGGCCTTCTTTATATAGGCAATTTCCACCACCCGAGAAGGTTCTAGAAATTTAGCCCTAAGGGCTAACCCAACTTAGAATTATTTTATTTTTAATTTATTACATCAAAGTCAGCTCAAAATAACTTTTGAAACCCGAACAGAAATTTTGAAAAAAAATTATTTTCTGCCATTTTAGGTGGCCTGACTTCCAGAGACCATAAGTCATCACTAGTTGACCCGATTGACTATTATAACCCCATTTCAAAAATGTCACAAAGCACTCTACAGGCTTGTCCAACTGAAAGCACCCGCCACCCAGTTTTTCAACCTCATCCGGGGCCTCTAAAGCCTTCAAAACTGAGTTCAAAGTTTCTGTACCCTGCTACCAATACTAAAAATCTTTAATATCTTCAAAACTAGACCTGATCTAGCCATGAAACTTTGCTGGCAGGCTGATATGACTGAGATGAACCTCCACATGTAAAATCAAAACATTCCAAGATCGTAAGGCCAACTTACTAAAAATAGCAAGTTTCCATAAATAGCAACTCTACACAAGATAGCCCTTATTGAATACAAAAATAGAAATATTTTTGGGTGATGCAAGATTGCCCTTACATCCAGGATGCTCCTGCATCACAAGTATATCAGAGGAAGAATGGAATTTTCATTACACAGTCTAAGTATGTTAATGAAATACTAAAAACTTTTGGGATGGAAGATGCAAAACAAGTAGGAACTCCTATGGTTACTAGACAAAAGTTATCTAAGAATGATGATGCTGGAGAAGTGAATCGGAATCTATAGAGATCTATGATTGAAAAATTGTAGTATGTTGTACACATCAGTCTAGATATTTCATTAGCTATTGGGATTGTGGAAAGATTCTCTGCTAATCCTAAGGAAACACATATGATGGCCGTGAAAAGAATTATGAGATACTTGAAAGGAACTACTGACTATGGTCTATATTATAAGAAGGGTGACAAATTTGAACTCCAAGTTTATATAGATGTTGATTAGGCAGGAAATGTAGATGACAGAAAGAGTGCAAGTGATGGAGCTTTCTTTCTTGGACAATGATTATTCTCCTAGACAAGCAAGAAATAAAATTGCATTTCCCAATCTACTACCGAGGCCGAGTATGTTATTGTTGCAGTGAACTGTTCAAACTTGGTATGGATAAAATAATTGTTGATAGGCATGAAAGAAGAAATCACTGAACCTATTGTTATTTTCTGTGACAACACAAGTGCTATCAATATTTCTAAGAACCCAGTGATGCAAACTAAGACCAAACACATTGCAATCAAGTATCACTACTTGAGAGAATTATTACAAGACAAAGAAGTCCGAATGGAATATTCGAATACAAAAGAACAATTAGTAGAAATATTCACTAAAGCTTTACCCACAGAAGCTCATGAGTATTTAAGAAATCAATTAGGGGTTCTTCCCCTAATTGAGGCTGCCTAGACAAGCTAGGAGCACTGCATCAAATGTGCTACAGTAGAACATTTGACAAATTGATGCAGAAGATTGTCACACTTTAGGGCTAGCCTAGAGTTGTGAAGAGAAGCAAAGACAAGGAATCAGTCATAAGCAAGATGACAGAGGGAGAAACATAGAGCTGCACAGATATTATCTACATCTGATGGATGTAAGTTTTAGTTGTTGCTTTGGCATTTTTTTTGAAGAGGGAGAATGTACTGATATGATAACACATGAAACTGAAATGAAGAATCAAGATAGAGGGAGATCTGAATACTTCTGACGGTCACTGAAGTGAGGCTTATAGGATTCTAAATTAGAATGAAGCTAGGGATATTATAAATAAGTTTTTGATGGACAGATAATATTTTGGATTCATTGGTAATCCATGTGTTATTCAGATGATATCATATGGTGTTTCCATCAATGCCAAAGAGGGAGATTGTTGGAAATTGAATTGAAACAATTATTGTATTGTCATTGATGTCAAACCTTAATTGGTAAGACTGTTGCTACTTAGGAAATTACTATATCTATTTGAGTGTTGCTAAGGGGCTAAGCAAGGATGGTAACAATAGCACCTAGGGAAAGGTTGAGTTATCTTGATACTATAAAGTGTACTTGACTATGTTGCACTATGATGAGATAATGTATTGTTTATCTTAGTAAGACTGAAGACTAAACTGGTAGGCTTAACTGAGAAAAGAATGAAAAAATCATGTTTAAGCTGAGTGATGTTAGTGTCGACCGACTTAGTATATGTCAAGCAAAATTCTAGTGTCAACTAAGCATCAGTAAATTGTCGAGGAAGATAGTGCAAGCCAAGGAAATAGTTTTAGTATTGACCAAGCGTTCTACATGAAGACTGAGTGAACAATCACAATATTGACCGAGTATCAGCAATTTTATATTTGAAAAGAATTTAATTTTGGAGCTAACATTGTTGAATTCTTGGATTACGTAAAACATGTTGATTTTATTTATTGATTGTTTGGAAGCATTAAATGCATTGTAAAATATTTTATTGTAAAACTTTAAGAGATTTGAGATGATTATAGAAAAGGAGCCGAAGAACATAAAGCGGGTAGATTCAATGAATCTGACCTAACCCTAAGATCTACGAATGAGATTGAGTGGCAAAAGATGAGTTAACCTAATTGAGGAAAATATAAGGGAACCTAAACATTGTGATATGTATGTACATGGTGAATAGAGAATGCTGGAGGAGGAAATTTTTATTAACCGAATAAGCAGAAAAGGCTGAAGCAAAAGTGTGGTGATTGCTTCAAGAAAAGTTTCAAGTAGATCAGAGATGGAAATGGAAAAGTTTCAAAGTCAGTAAACCAGCATTAGTGTATAGAATTGAGATTGTTTTATACATCAAGACCTGAGAACAACTAATTCAACCCCCCTCTTTGTTGTTCTAAATCATATTAACATCTTATGTATATAGTATAAAAAAGGAGAGTTAATAATCCCTATAATGTGTTGGAGATACTCAATGGTATCCTTTTTTGGAGTACAATAGCATTGCAATGGGGGGTGAATAAGTGGTATGTAAAATTTAATTCAATTTCAACTCTTTTAATTTACAAACTTATAACAATTTGAAAGTAAAAAAAGAAAGGATAACAATGTAAGAAATACATGCACAAAAATATGACACAATTATTTGTCCTAAATAGAAAGCCTCTAGGGAATAAAAGCACTTAAATTGCATGTCCATATTATTTTAATATCCCTATTACAATACCTCACTAGCTATATATATGTCTCACTAATTATGCTCTCACCGATAGACTTTTTCAATGCATCCTAACTATCACTCAATTTACAATATCTGATTTTGATACTGAGTCAGAATTCTTGTACAAATAATGGTTATCACAACTTAATACAATACATTACCAAGTATCGATGCCTTATACTCAGTAATGAAACATTTTAGAAATTATTACAACTACAATATTTTACATATATTACTTGTTTTTCAATAATGTCCACATAATACTACAAGTGAAATGAACATTTCATGTAAACCCGCAATCTCTTTCTCTATACACGCTCAATGTTATCATAATAAAGTATTTATAATGATCTATTTTTAGAACCTAGAATCAAATTGAATTATCCACAACTATTCCTCAAAAGATAATTGATTTGTATAACTTTTAACAAATAACTCGGAGATAACTATATTGAAATATGTCATGGTTGTCTTTTTAATAGAGAATAAAATTCATTTTGTTGATAGAAAACCAAAAAAATGGTAAAAATTATATAAAACTATTTCCACATTAATCAAAGAAAAATCCAACTTTATCCTAGGGTTTACATGCATACACAAAGAGAAAGGTTACACGAGCCATAATGAAATTGTATACGAAATGACACATCTTGACACACCAAACTTCCCATATGTAGGTTACTAATATTAAACCCTCAACATATAACACATTGACCCAATAGGATACCATAAGTATGAATAGGAGAACTCATGAAATGGAGAGGTAAAATCATTAACTAGGTTTTGAACATTTTGAGCAAAACAAACAACACAAATTTTCAAGGAATCAAAGAAACTAAAGAACATCAACTTGGGTTACCAAAATAATAGACTATTTTGACACAAGAAAGGTAGGGTTTACAAAATATGAAAGAAAAGATAACACAAAAAACCTCTTGAAGAGTTAAGCCTTCTTTACCAAACCAAAAATCAAACAAGTAAAATTTCTTTTTTTTTAATAACAATTAAACAAGTACTGTAATGCCCCACAAGGGAACCCAGGAGAACTTAAAATAAACATGCAACTAAGTTTATAAAAAAAATAAAATTCTGAAGTGTTTACAAACAACAACAACAACAATGTTTTACTATGCGGAAGCAACACAATATGATATACAACTCACATATAAACACAACTCAACATAGATTACAACTCTCAAGGGTTCCTTGACATAGATTATGTAAGAATTAATTTGTTAATTTAGATTAGATATAATTACAAATCTCAAGTATACAAATGAATAAAATTACAAAATCATATAAAAGATAACATAAATACAATTGGTACCATAAGGTATCCATAATAACCTACATCCAAGGCACATGTCATAGGGTATGTAATACAATAATCCAAAATAAAGTACAACATGATATCTCCTGAATAATGGGTACAATGATAAAAGGCCACATAGAATAAGAATAATAAGAACACATCTCCATCAATAAAGTACAAGAATCAAATGCTACAGAGATTATCCAACACTGGGACATGAATGTCGACATCTCAAATGGTAAAAGAATCACTACCACTTGACCTTGTGGAACCTGTTGGGAATATTCTTAAAATTCTAAGGTTTTTTGTCCATTCTGATGGGTTAATCCTCTGGTCTGTAAAGTTTCCTAGGTCCAGGTGTCAGGAGTTCTTGAAAAAATTGACATAACCCTATTTCAAAAATCCATACCCTAGGTCTTGTCCTTGAAAGATTTTGAATTCATGCAAAAACCCCAAAATGCCTACCACTTTCAAAATAAATCCTAAGTCATTTTCTTTATTCCTTTTCGAGTGTTACTTTTTAAGTCACTTAGGTCCATTAAAGAGTACATACATTTTTTAATACACGGGGGGTTATATTTCTTCCTAAGTCTACAAACCCGGTGGTATAAATATCATTTTCCTATGTTTCAAGTTCATCCAACTGTGAATCTTCAAAGAAGATCTAACGGCGGTCACGTGTTCGCATGGAATCTTTTAAGCCATGTGAACATGCGAAATGGTCATTGATCTTGTAACAAAAGGTGGATGTGGAAACAAAGTGGGACCACTGACAAGTATCTTACAAGTGGTGGCCTTCTATTTGTCGAGATCAGTGGGGCCGGTAATAGAAGAATCTCTGAGGCTTTAAAACAGTAAAGAGAAGATTGGACGGCTGTCGTATAATCGCATGGGATCTTTTAAGCTATGTGATTATGCGACAGGCTGTTGATCTTGCATTGGATCAAGTACAATTCTTTGGTAAAACCTTTTGATAGATGTGCATAAATGATGTCTTCTTATTGGTTAGCTTTAGCAAACACTGGTGCTCGAAAAGAAAGAAAGTACCTGACATTCTGCTAGGTGTCGCAAACATGGAGTTTCTTTATTGATGAAGGCAAGGTGGGACTAGTGGTTTAAAAGAAGATAGTGACGATTAGTGGTAACGAGTTTTCTCATGTTCGCATAAGGTTCTTTTAAGCTATGTGATCATGCGAAAAGCATTTCATGTTAATGAAGGAAAGTTACAAGAGACCGCCAGAGACAGAAAGGTAGTGTGACAGTTAGTCGCATGTTTGTGTGAGTGTTTTTTAAGCCATACGATCATGTGATAAGCCGTTGGATCATCTGCTAATGAGGATCAATGGTTCTCATTCAAACTAAAGGTAAAATGGTGCGAAGTAAGGTTTCCCATTGAAGAAGTGACAGTTCGCTCTTCCGGAGGAGTAATTGTTTCAATCATGCTGAATTAATTGTTGACAGGACTACTTTAAGTGGCTCATATATCAGAATTTTACACAATTTTAGAAGCACAAAGAGATCAAAATTTGCAGAGATTCAGGCGTGAAGATTTCTAAGGATTGGCTGCTTTTCCCAGGTGGTTTCTGAGAAAAAAGGTTGGTGAAATTCTTGTGCAATTTTCTTCCTTATTGAAAGAATCACAGCTCTGTGTTTAGTCTAGCTTGCAAAAATTTCTATTAAAATAAACCTTAAAATGGCCCCAAGGAAAGAATTGTCAGGTAAAGTAGAGTATAGTGAAAGAGGTTTGCACGAAGATTTATTGCAGTTACTTCCTAGCTCTTCCACTACCCTGGTGAAGAATAAGAGTTTGATTCCCAAAGACCCTAGGGTAAAAATAGTAGAAGGTTTATATGATACGGCAAGTTTTATTAGAGAGGCCAAGATTGGGACTATCAACGCAAGAGGTGACTCTAATACCACAGGACTGGAATTGTTCAAAGTAGGTTTTAGTCAAAGAAATGCCCCTCATCCTGCAAGAAATATATGGAAATCTAACTTAGGAAAACTTGTCGTGCCTGGTGTCTTTTTAGATGTAGATTTGATGACCCAGGTTGCAAAAAATTATGATCCAATCACTAAAGAAATTAGCGATGCAAAGGGGGTGTTATTGTTTAAGGTTTCAGCTGAAGAAATCAGGAAGGTGTTCAGATTGAGTGAACCTTCAGAAAGTTTGGAAAGCATTAACTTTGAAGAACTAAGGCAAGTATACAATGCACAAAGGAACTATTACAGAGGCAAGTTGTTGAAGGATTTTTGCACCAAAATTGGGAAAATGGTTGTTGTGGGGCAGAACACTCTGGAGCCTTTTAAAATAGAATATTTTGATCTTAGAGCTAGGGGTGCATATTGGTCATTGTGTCAAGTTTTTGGAGAGGATGTTAGTGACAGGATGCCAATACACTTGATGTGCATGATGATCTAAATTTTACATGCACACGTGTCTATCACTTTTGATTTTGCACCTTTCATTGCTGAATTAATCCATAATGGATTAGTAAAGATTCAAAAGAATGAAAGTGATAGACCCTTTGGCTGGTACTCTTTCATAATGTACATGTTTTTTTTCAAAGGAGCAAGCTATTTTGAATAAGAAATGGAATTGGTGAGAAAGAAGGATGGTGAAGACATGCCAGTCCAACTATGGAGCCTCACAATGATCTGGGATAAAAAGGATCACAGTTTTATCAATTTTGATAAACGTTTTGCAGCTAGACTCAGGAAGCTGTTTGTTTTAGATAACCCAAGAATCCCAACAATGTTAGCACAGCTTGTTAGGCCAAACTAGTTTGCCAAGAACTTGAACATCGTAGACAATTAGGGAGATGTTATTTTCTACAATGTGTCAACTGTTATCAGATTGTATGGTTTCAGGGGGACCCCTTTTATACTGCCCTATCAAGTACCCCTTAGGATTGGAATTGCAGAGTTTTTGAGGCAATTGGGAGATATTGAGGAGTGTGCCCTCACTGGGAAAGGCAAGGGAACTTTATTCTAAAATGTTACCATTGCCCATCAATTCATAATTACCAAGGGTGGATGGGTCTACATGGATAAAATTTTGGCTCCATACCATATGGCTACTGTAGTTGCTAGAATAGCAGATCCAGAAGGGTTTTATAATGAAATGTTTAAAAAGAGAGCCAAGTGTGCCATGATCAACCATATTTTTAATTTCCCTGAAGATATCATCAGGAATGTAGCTAAAATACAGGAACAAGAGGTCATGAAAGAAAAATGGTTGGTATACAAGAAAACACTAGATTTAATCCAGCAATTTGATTCAGGATGGGATCCCCTGAAAAGCATAACTCCAATGGGGAAGAAAATAGACACTCTCATGAATTGTTTTCAGGATGTTTTTCAGACTTCAAATGAGAAGAAGGAAAAAGTGATGAAGGATGATCCAGAAAAGGCTAGACAATTGTTCAGCAAGCCTGTCTTTGCAAAAGGGTTACCCCCAGGGAGATATGTGGTACAAAAGAAGACTGGTTACAATGTGGTGATACCAGAACAGAGCCAGCAAAAGTAGATGGATAAAAGGGATATCCCATCAACCTCACAACAGGTTGGAAAACAAAAGGAAATTGTGGAGATCCCTGATTCTCCTCCTCAGATTGCTGAAGATATTGTTGATTCTCCACACCCATCAAAAAGGAAAAGGTTCAAAGAGAGACCTGTTCATGTGGAAGAGGAGTACTCCCCATCACAGTCTCCTATAAGAATTTTTTATGACCAAGAGATTGTAGAATAATTACAGCAAGTAGATGCTCTACGTCAGATCTTCATGACTTATGAAGAAGTAAATGAGGGAGTGCCAGAGCTACCAGAAGAACCTAAGTTGGATCTAACAGCAGGGGAGTTAGCAGGTACTGAATTGGACCCTGTAATCAAGCAAGCTTGTGAAGAGTTTTTGGTTGATGACACTTTTGTTAAAACTTTGGCCTTTATGCAGTTTCTTTGGAAATTCAACATCAAGCAATTTCAAGAAATCTATGAGAAGAGACATGAAGTGAATCCAAATAAGGATTTACAAGTTATAGAGAAAGAAGTGAAACTAGAGATGACTGCAAAGTTCAAACAAATCACTCCAGAATAGGGAAGAGATATGGTAAAGATGTCAGGAGTATTGATCCTCCCAGAATAGGATATAGCTGATGCAGTAGTGTTTGATGCAGTTAGAAAACAAACAACTCCTCTCCATAGGACTCTAGAAGAAGTAGAACAAGTTGTTAAAGGAGTCACTTTCAGTGATAATCATCAAGCATTGGTGATGTGGTCTTTGAGGAAGAATGAAAGTGATAAAGGAAAGAAAATTATCAAAGATGACCTCTCAGGGAGTTTAATTGTGAGAAGAGTTACTGATACATCTTTGGTGGAGGCATCAGGTATGGTAATGGTCATGGCACAATTAAGAGCAAACGTGGTAGAAAAGGAAGCTAGAGAGAAAGATGAACTCACTGCAAAATTGGAAACAATCTTGAAGGTTTATGGTGAGATGAAATAGGGGATTCTTGAGAGAGATATTCTGATTGCAGATTTAAGAAAGAAATTGGGAGAATAGGGCCCAATACAATTATCAGAACAAATTCAGATAGCTTACTCCTCTACAGGGCCTTCCTTATCAAGCCCCATTATTGAACTTCCCCCTTCCCCTTCTCCTCCTTCCATGGATGAAGAAGATGTTGATCAAAAGGTAAAGAATAAGTTAGCTGATAAGATAAAAGGTGTTGTGTCACATTTTTTTGCCAAGGTGAGACCTAAAGAAGTATACAAATTTGCAAAACAATTGGCAGATGTCTTAGTGACTTTTCAGAAAGAGGTGGCAACTGTGGACAAAATTTTGGAAAGATGGACTGCAAGGAAAGATACTCTGAGGTTATGGTTTGATCAAAATAAGGATCAGTGTGTTGTAAATATTGAGCTTGCAAGTACTTATAGGGTTATCAAGGATCTTTTTGATTTTGAGGTAAACACGGGGAGTATAAAAAGAAGGTTAGAAATCTTAAGAACAAGCTATTTCCAAGATGATTTCCAAATTTTCCCTGGTCTTATCAAGGCAGATGGGGTAATCAAGGATAAAGGTCAATGGATGGAGCAAATAGATAGACAAGTGCTGACTAAAATAAATGACATTCTTGGTACAGATGATAATACCCCATTTGTACATTTTATTGAACTCCTTCAAGATGCTAGGTTACACTTTGCTAATGTGAGAATAGAGGTTCATCAGTTGGTTGCTGAGTGGGAAAAGTTGTCCCCAAAGAAAGATGAGGTCCTTGCCTTTCATTGGCCAAGTGAAGAAACCTACATGACTTGGGAATCCATGTATCTGTCAGGACATTCAGAAGAATGGGCAATCAGGTGAAGAGGTGGCAGGTGTTAGTATCCTAAACTTTTGAAAGTCAAGGTAAAAGGGATGAAAATGTCAAACAAGTTATCATAGACACAAATGTGACACCTGGACAAATAGAGTTGCAGATGGCATCTGATCCAGAAAATGAGGGAGAGCAAGTTTCAAACAAAGAATGATGTAAATTAGCCAGATGGCAGTCATCATTCATGCAACAAATTTAACAACTACTTTGAAATATCTTTAGACAAAGATGCCACCTGCGAGACTGTTGGAAATAGATATTTGTAATCTATTGTTGCAAACAACTTTCCTGATTTGTAATCTTGTTTTTAATGCAAGATCTTTTAATAGCCATCCAAAGCTTGTTGCATCCTTTTTGAGGATTCCAAGATGGCTGATTGGTATAAGTAGTATGTCCTTGTTCATTTCAAAAGAGGTTGAGAAATATACTGTAAAGGCTTGACGCATTGTTGAAATCTTAGAATATTTTATCAGATTTTGAAATGTATTGATATAGTGAGATTTTATTGGAATACAAAAGAATTCCCTTGCATGATTTCAATTGTCTTCTTGTTTGAATTATATGGCTTTTGTGTATTGAATCTATAAGGTAGTTTTGATATACCATTTACAAGGTATCTGTGATTTTAATCTCTAAGTTCCTTTCAAGGAAAGGGTAATGTCTTTAGGTTAATTTCTGAGAGCTTAGGAATTTGGCAAGAATTTGATGATCAAATGTGTTTAAGAGAGGATGAATTGTAAGGTACTTCATCAGGGATTTGTTTGTGTTTCATTTAGAAGATTTATGTAAGTATATATTTCACTATTTGACTCTATACCCAAAGATAAGGTACTGGTCTATCCTCGATTTGCAGAGATCTTACCCTCAACAATTTTCAAAGAATAATTTACTTTTGTGTATATTTTGAGCGACTGAGAAGATAAAGTTTATATCAAGGATATAAAATATTGTTGTGATCCTTTCAAGAAGTATATCTAAAAGGGGTTAACCTGCCTGAGTTCAAAGCTTGAAAAGAAGGAGTTTATCCTTGTCACACTTGCCATTTTTCTATAAATAAACGTTTGCTTCCATTAATATCATCATGGAGCATTAAGTCTGAATATAGGTACACCCACCTGGGTTTGTGGAGCTTGAAGTAGAAGAAGGACGTGGTCCTTATCAATTAGCCTTTTCCCTATGAGAATCTGGAGTTGAGAACCTGAGAGTCAAGTTTGAAAACTGTATTGGCGATTCTACATGAAAAAGAGTTAACAAATTGGTGACTCTACTAGGGACTAAACTTCTGAATAGCATGCAAAAGGTTAGTGCAAATCCTATCTTTTATGCATTTGTAGACCAGTATAAAGTATTTTCATTCCCACGTAAAAGTGGGTAGTGACTCTAAACTCTATGCTACCAGTTACTAATTGTTTTAAACTTTGCTAATATTCCTATACCATGAGTCGACCAAAGTACACTAGGTCTTACTACAAGGATCACCCCGAAGAGAATATGGGTGATGAGCTCCATATGCCAAGTAGGAAACAATGGTCTAGGAGAGGTCAGCATACTACTAGTTCCCAAGGCCCTTCTCAAGAAAGATCTTATGTCCCACTCCCTCATGAGTCTTCATCCTCTTCTGATGATCCCGAACATGTCAAGAGGGTTACACTAGGGGTGCACATGCAGAAAGAAGTAATCACAGAGGCCACAAAAGCAGGTTTTTTTCCCTTCAAGAGAAATTCTAGAACATCTAGAAGAAACCTCTGCTACTGAAGCCACCTCCTATGATTCAGACAAGTTGAGAGAAGAGGTGGTTGCTTTAAGAAAAAAGGAGAGTGAACAACTAGCTGAGATTGCCAATAGGTTGAAAGCAAGAGAACAGCAAATCTGTGATTTACTCATAGAGAGGCAGGAACTTCTCAAGAGAACCAAGAAAAATGAGACCCAAGTTAGTGATTTAAACCAAGATGTTTAAGGTTTAAATAGGGACTTATTTGGTGACATGGAAGATTTGAGAAAGTAGGCCCAAGATAATAAACCAAAGCAGGGTGAATTTGAAGGAACAGGCCATGTCTTAAGGCAATTGAATCCCTCTGAAATCTAGAGAAATAAGGAGATTATAAATGCTCCCAAAGAAATCCATGATAAGGGAAAACAAAAATTGATGGGTATACATATTAATGAGCCCAAGAAAATTTTAGTCCCTCCTAATATACATTCTCACACAAGTATAGACTTGGAGAAGGCTAGAAAAACAAAGGAAGAATTGGCTATTCAACTAGAGAAACTTGAGTTGGAGGCTACTGCTGATGAAATGAAGAGGAAGATTGTCTTCCTACATGCTAACATGAACACATCCGCTAGTACCTCTATCCCTATCACCATAGGAACAACTCCTTTCAGTTAGCCCAATACTTCACTTCCAAATGCTCAAGCCTTTCACCCTGGACAAATTTACCTGGACGGGTTCCCAATCAAGTTCCCATCATAGCTAGTGGTATAGTGGGAACTATACCCTGTCAAAATGTTGCAACTGCCCCTCTGAATCAACCAACTATCCAAAGATGACCAGTTCATTTGGATAGATATAGGCCTTTATTTTTTGATGGTATTCCTGGCCAACCTAATGCTATCCCTAATGAAATTAGAAAGAAGATCCTATTATTTACTAGGAATAATGTTATTACCTGTGAAGAGCATCTGAAGTTTTTTACAAATAAAGTCAATGATTATGAAATTGAACATGAAGATGTCATAATGAAGCTCTTTGTTCAATCATTGATTGAGGATGCCAAGGATTGGTATAGGGGGTTACCTGAGAACAGTATTGCATCTTGGGAAGAATTTGTCAGATGTTTTAAGGAGCAATATGCAGAACATGTGAACTCTAGTTACATGCTCAATGAGTTCAATAATATCAAGAAAAATTACAATGAGAGCATGTCATAGTTTAATAGCCAATTCCAAAAAGCTATGTATAAACTGTTCCAAGTATTGAGGCTAGATGATGCAGTCTGCATGACAACTTATTTCAATTCTACGGATGGTAAGATGTCTTACCTTTTGAGAGATAAGAATCCCCGTACCCTTAGAGATTCTTTTAAGTTGGCTATAAATGTTGAAAGTAACCGAAAGGCATCTGGTCAAATGTATAAAAGGGATGAAGGTAGATTGTGGAAAGAAACCAGGCCACAACCTGCAAGGCCATCCAAGGAGGAGGATAGAATGGACAAAGGGCTTGGTAACAATAAATATTTCCTAGCAAGGTTTGATAAAGGTGGTAGAAACTTTCAAGATGTGAGACCTCCTTATCAAAGGTAGGACAAAGCCCCTAATCTGAGAGATATGCCGTACAAAACAAACTGGAAAGATGGGAGGGTTGTTCCTGACAACAATGAACCCCAAAAGGGAAGGGATACACTAGATCCTTTGAAGAAAAATATAGCACATAATGTGGAAAGTACCCCTTGGTGTGTGGCCTATAGTATGCCCCACTCACCGTTCCAGTGTACTGTGGCTCAGGCTCTAGGAGAAGAGGCCAGTGACTCATATGCAGGAGATTATGAAGGATCTGAAAAGCCTACTATTAACATGTTTACTATTGAACTAATGGAGGATCTTGAGTCCTCAGATGATGAATTTATTTGCCCTGATGTTGATCATAAGAGGAAGATGTTCTCTGATTATGAACAACAAATATTTACTCAGTCTGATCAGGAAGAGTTTGATAATGATGACTATAAGACTCACATGGTAGAATCCGGATCAAATGAAAGACAATGGAGAAAGCCCAGGGAAGAAGAAATTAAGAGTTTAACTGTGGCTGCTATTACACAAGCAAAATCCTCATACAATTTGAGGAATAGAAAGGTAGGTGGTGACCAGGGAGTCCCTAGATCAGTGTTTGTCAAAAGTAATCCTTAGAATAAGGACTCCCCAAAGCCCAATATTGTGAACAATAAAGATGAAGGGTTTGAAGCTGAAAAGAAAGGGAAACAAGAAGTTACTGCCGACAAGGTGAACAAGAAATTTGGTAAGTCAAAAGATCACCCTGATTTTGGTACTGACTCCCCTACTTTTGATATGAGACATGCTTTGTCCCAAATGAAGGTTTCCATTCCTCTGCTTGAAATGTTGAAAATAGAAGAGCATAAAGCAGCAGCCCTGGCTCTCATAAGTGAGTAGAGAACTACTCCTATTCTACAAGCTGAAGGTAAATCCCTAGACAAGCCAATAGCAATTGATGACATCTCTGATGTATGTGTTGGGACAATTGTGACACAAGAACCCTCTTCTATCAATCCTTTCTATGTCACTTTTCTTGTAAATAATTTTTTCCTAAAAAATTGTATGATTGACTCTAGTGCTGCTACAACTGTAATGCCTTAACAAGTAATGAAGGAGTTAGGATTGCAAGTTGATACATCCAAGGGAAGGTGTTATGCCATGGACAATAGGGTAGTACCTATTGTAGGGAGCTTGATTGGAATAGAGGTAAAAATTGCTACATTCCCAGAAGCCACATATAAAATGGATGTAGTTGTTGTTGATACAAAACCTCACTATGGCATGTTATTGTCAAGACAATAGGCTGTAGCAGTGGGTGGAAAATTGCAACTGGATTTATCATATGCTACCATCCCAATAAATGGAACTGAGGTAAAGTTGTACAGCGAGCCCGGTTCTTCAGTCATGATTGAAGTGGTTGCTCTGGAGGATCTAAATTGCTTTGTAGATATTGACATGAGCAATTTTGTCATTGAAGAAATAGTACCTCAGTTAAAAAACACAGACCCAATTGTGGATGAGTTTTTTTTGTAGCAAGATGGGCTTTGGCAAATTTTCTTTGATGGTGGGTGCTCTAAGGAAGGATCAGGAGCTGGTGTGGTGTTCATTTCCCCATCAGGTATTACATTTAAATACTCTTTCTTGTTAACTTTTGAGTGTACAAATAACACTACTGAGTATGAAGCTTTGATACTGGGGTTAGATGTGGCCATAAAACATGGTATTAAATCTTTAAAGGTTCATGGTGATTCCCAGTTGATTATAGCCCAAGTGAGATCTTAGTATGCCTCTAAAGATGAGAAACTAAAATTGTATAAACATGCTGTTTGGGATAGGCTAGAATTTTTTGATGCTTTCAATCTACTTTGGGTAGAAAGATCTAATAATATCATGGCAGATTTTCTTGCAAATGTTGCCCTTAAAAGTGAAGATATAACCCTCACTGGTGTGTCTATGTTAGAAGTCAAATCTAGGCCTGCAGTGCCTGACAATGTATATAATTGGCAAGTTTTTGAGGATGACTTAGATATCCTTAGGTTCCTTCAAGGCCTTGATCAATATGATGGTCAGCAAATAGATCTCAATGAGATACAACAGTGTGTTGAGGGAAAAGAATGCATCATGGGGAATGAGATAGTGCAGTTGCCATCCAACCACATACCTAAAGGGTTAGTAGAATTGGAAGGAATGTTTAAAATAAATGATGGTTTTTTGTCTCAGAAGTCTAACACTAAAATGGAGGACTTAGAGGAAATAAACCTGGGTTCAGAAAATTCCCCCCAAATGGTATACATTGGCAAGAAACTGAGTAAAAAGATCAGAGTAAACCTGATAAGACTTCTGAAAAAATACAAGCATGTATTTGCTTGGTCCTATGATGATCTCAAAGCCTATAGGGCTGACCTCTTTCAGCATGAAATTCCTCTAAAAGAGGAAACCAGGCCTTTTAGACAGAAGCAGAGACCCATTAACCCTCTATTGGCTACCAAGATGCAAGTTGAGTTGACAAAACTGAGAGATGCTGGTATTATTGAACCAATTAGGCACTCAACTTGGGTCTTGAATCTTGTGCCAGTAAGGAAAAAGAATGGTGATATTAGGCTCTGTGTTGATTTCAGGAACCTGAATGTAGCTTCACTTAAGGATAATTATGGATTGCCCAATATGGAGGCTATGCTGCATAGGGTGACTGGATGTGAACCCTTGTCAATGATGGATGGTTTCTCCAGGTATAATCAAGTGCTAGTCAAAGAATCAGAACAATTTAAGATAGCCTTTACAACCCCATGGGGAACATATGTATATGTTCGCATGCCTTTTGGTCTAAAAAATGCTGGAGCAACATTTCAGAGAGCCATGGATGTTGCATTTGAGGAATTGATAAATGTCTTAATGGTTGTTTATCAAGATGATCTCACTACTTATTCCAAGAAAGCTGAGGATCATTGTTCCCATTTGGAGAAGGTCATTCTTAAGGCCCTAGAATTTGGTGTGTCCTTGAATCCCAAAGAGTGTCAGTTTGTTGTGACAGAGGGGAAGTTACTTGGGCACATAGTGTCAAAAGAAGGAGTCAGGATTGATCTTGAAAGAGTAGAAGCAATTCAAAAAGTCCCTCCACCAAAGAACATAAAAGGTGTCCAGTCATTTTTGGGATAGATTAATTTTGTAAGAAGATTTATTGCCAACTTTGCAGAATTGGTCAAGCCCATAGTGAAGTTCCTGAAGAAGGATGTGAAGTTTGATTGGAACCTTGAAGCTCAGCAAGCTTTTGCAAAAATCAAACAAGCAATTCAAGAGGCCCCAGTTTTGGTATCCCCTGATTACTTAAAACCATTTTCTTTGTTTTCCTTTGCATCTTTTCATACTATTGCAGCTATCCTTTTGCAAAAGGATCAAGAAGGGTATGAGCACCCTATAGCCTTTTTCAGCAAATCATTACAATCTGCTGAATTAAATTATGAACTAATGGAAAAGCAAGCTTATGCACTTGTGAAGGCAGTCAAAACTTTCAGACCAATTTGGTCTGTGCAAAGGTTAGTGCTTATGTGTCTCATGCTGCAGTGAAGGACATTTTAACACAGAGTGAAGTCACAGGAAAGAGGTGCAAATGGATAAATAGGATTCAAGAGTTTGACTTGGAAATTCACATTACAAAATTAGTGAGAGGATTGGGACTTGCTAAGTTAATGACTAAGGAAAACATGGACCTTGTTCAGGTAAATAATGTTGCTGCTAACATTGATATGATTACCAGTATTGAAATGCAACCCTGGTACAAGGATGTTATTTATTTTATTAAAAATGCCAAATGTCCACCTGAATTAAGTGATAACCAAAGAAGGAGTCTGAGATTGCAAGCTCAGAGATATGTGTTGATCCAGGGTGATTTGTATTAGAAGGATAATGATGGTATTTTACTTTTTTGTCTGGATAAGAATCAATCAGAGAAAATGTTAAAGGAAATGCATTCTGGAATGTGTGGAGGACATCATTCTGCTAGATCAATAGCTCATAAAATCTTAAGAGTAAGATATTATTGGCCTGTGTTGTTCAAAGACACTCATTCTTATGTGAGGAAATGTGAACCTTGTCAAAGGTTCTCTAAAAAATTGAAGTTTTTAGGTGCATTATTATTGAACCCTATGGTTGCAGAAGCTCCTTTTGCAATGTGGGGTATGGATTTTATAGGAGAATTCTTTGAGAAGTCTAGTGGGGGACATAGTCACATTCTGGTGGCTACTGATTATTTCACCAAGTGGATTGAAGCAATCCCAACCAAAAGGGCGACCAGTGCTATTGTCATTGAGTTTCTGATGAACAAAATAATTACTAGATTTGGTGTTCCTGTTAAATTGGTTGTTGACAATGCTATGAGCTTCAGGTCACAGAAGATCACTAATTTTTGCTCAGAAATGGGCATAGTATTGTCTTACTCATCCCCTTATCACCCACAAGCCAATGGACAGGTTGAATCCAGCAACAAGAGTATTTTGCAGATTCTGAAGAAAACCTTGGAAAAGAACAAGAGAAGCTGGCATGTAAAACTAAAGTTAGCACTCTAGGCTGATAGGATTTCTAAGAAGAGGGCTACTGGTAAGTCCCCTTTTGAAATGGTATATGGTGCTAAATCAAGATTTCCAGTGAATAACTTCCTTTCGATCTATAAGTTTATGCAAGAAGAGGATATGGAAATCAGCGATCCACTACAAGAGAGAATGGTTCAGCTGATTGAATTAGATGAGGTTAGAAGGGAGGGACAAAAGGAAAATATAAAGTTGTAGTAGAAGATGAAATATCTTTTCGATAAGAGAGCAACTGTGAGAAAGTTCCAGCCTGGTGATATGGTTCTCCAATGGAATGCCAGGGCTGAAGATAAAGGAAAACACAAAAAATTTGAGTCCTTATGGATGGGACCTTATATTGTTCATCAAACCCATGGTAAGGATTCATATTTCTTGCAACATTTGGATGGTGAAAAGCAAGAATTGCCAGTGCATGGATAATTTCTGAAAATTTTCTTCAGTTAATTTTTTTTCCATGCACAGTAGGCATGTATATATGTATCGGTGTGTTTGTTTATGTTGTGTGTTTGTTTCTTATTTTAGGTTTAGGTTTTGTGGTCTGCCTCCCAGAGATTCGTAAGTTCTTGCTATGATTTTGCAATCAAGCATCCTCAGATAGAGCCACTGTTGGGAATATTCTTAAAATTCTGAAGTTTTTTGTCCATTCTGATGAGTTAATCCTCTAGTCTGTAAAGTTTCCTAGGTTCAGGTGTCGAGAGTTCTTCAAAAAATTGACATAACCCTATTTCAAAAATCCTTACCCTAGGTCTTGTCCTTGAAAGATTTTGAATTCATGCCAAAACCCCAAAACGCTTGCCACTTTCAAAATAAATCCTAAGTCATTTTCTTTATTCCTTTTCGAGCATTACTTTTTAAGTCACTTAGGTCCATTAAAGAGCACATGCATTTTTTAATATGCGGGGGGTTATATTTCTTCCTAAGTCTACAAACCTGGTGGTATAAATAACATTTTCCTATGTTTCAAGTTCATCCAACTGTGAATCTTCAAAGAAGATCTAACGGCGGTCACATGTTCGCATGGAATATTTTAAGCCATGCGAACATGTGAAATGGCCATTAATCTTGTAACAAAAGCTGGATGTGGAAACAAGGTGGGACCACTAAAGAGTATCTTACAAGTGGCGGCCTTCTATTTATCGAGATCAGTGGGGCTAGTAACAAAATAATCTCTGAGGTTTTAAAATGGTAAAGAGAAGATCGGATGGCTGTCGTATAATCGCATGGGATCTTTTAAGCTATGCGATTATGCGACAGGCCGTTGATCTTGTGTTGGATCAAGTGTGATTCTCTGGTAAAACCTTTTGACAGATGTGCATAAATGATGTCTTCTTATTGGTTACCTTCAGCAAACACCGGTGCTCAAAAAGAAAGAAAGTACCTGACATTCTTCTAGGTGTCACAAATGTGGAGTTTCTTTATTGACGAAGGCAAGGTGGGACCAGTGGTTTAAAAGAAGATAGTGACGGTTAGTGGTAACGGGTTTTCACATGTTCACATAAGCTTCTTTTAAGCTATGTGATCATGGAAAAAGCATTTCATGTTAATGAAAGAAAGTTACAAGAGATCGCCAGGGACAGAAAGGTAGTGTGACGGTTAGTCGCATGTTCGTGTGAGTATTTTTTAAGCCATGCAATCATGCGATAAGCCGTTGGATCATCTGCTAATGAGGATCAATGGTTCTCATTCAAACTAAAGGTAAAATGGTGTGAAGTAAGGTTTCCCGTTGAAGAAGTGATAGTTCGCTCTTCCGGAGGAGTAATTTTTTCAATTGTGCTGAATTAATTGTTGACAGGGCTACTTTAAGTGGCTCATATATCAGAATTTCACGCACTTTCAGAAGCACAAAGAGATCAAAATTTGCAGAGATTCAGGCGTGAAGATTTCTGAGGATTGCCTGCTTTTCCCTGGTGGTTTCTGAGAAAAAAGGTTGGTGAAATTCTTGTGTGATTTGCTTCTTTATTGAAAGAATCATAGCTCTATGTTTAGTCTAGCTTGAAAGAATTTCTGATAAAATAAACCTTAAAATGGCCTTGAGGAAAAAATTGTCGGGTAAAGTATAGTATAGTGAAAGAGGTTTGCACAAAGATTTATTGCAGTTACTTCCTGGCTCTTCCACTACCCTGGTGAAGAATAAGAGTTTGATTCCCAAAGACCCTAGGGTAAAAATAGTAGAAGGTTTATATGATACGGCAAGTTTTATAAGAGATGCCAAGATTGGGACTATCAATGTAAGAGGTGACTCTGATACCACAGGACTGGAATTGTTCAAAGTAGGTTTTAGTCAGAGAAATGCCCCTCATCCTACAAGCAATATATGGCAATCTGACTTAGGAAAACTTGTCGTGCCTGGTGTCTTTTTAGATGTAGATTTGATGACCCAGGTTGCAAAAAATTATAATCCAATCACTAAAGAAATTAGGGATGCAAAGGGGGTGTTATTGTTTAAGGTTTCAGCTGAGGAAATCAGGAAGGTGTTCAGATTGAGTGAACCTTCAGAATGTTTGGAAAGCATTAACTTTGAAGAACTAAGGCAAGTATACAATGCACAAAGGAACTATTATAGAGGCAAGTTGTTGAAGGATTTTTGCACCAAAATTGGGAAAATAGTTGTTGTGGGGCAGAACACTCCGGAGATTTTCAAAATAGAATATTTTGATCTTAGAGCTAGGGGTGCATATTGGTCATTGTGTCAAGTTTTTGGAGAGGAAGTTAGTGATAGGATGCCAATATACTTGATGTGCATGATGATCCAAATTTTACATGCACACGTGTCTATCACTTTTGATTTTGCTCCTTTCATTGCTGAATTAATCCATAATGGATTAGTAAAGATTCAAAAGAATGAAAGTGATAGACCTTTTGGCTGGTACTCTTTCATAATGTACATGTTTCTGTTCAAAGGAGCAAGCTATTTTGAACAAGAAATGGAATTGGTGAGAAAAAAGGATGGTGAAGACATGCCAGTCCAACTATGGAGCCTCACAATGACCTGGGATAAAAAGGATCACAGTTTTATCAATTTTGATAAATGTTTTGCAGCTAGACTCAAGAAGCTATTTGTTTTAGATAACCCAAGAATCCCAACAATGTTAGCACAGCTTGTTAGGCCAAACCAGTTTGCCAAGAACTTGAACATTGTACACAATTAGGGAGATGTTATTTTCTATAATGTGTCAACTGTTATAAGATTGTATGGTTTCAGGGGGACCCCTTTTATACTGCCCTATCAAGTACCCCTTAGGATTGGAATTGCAGAGTTTTTGAGGCAATTGGGAGATATTGAGGAGTGTGCCCTCACTGGAAAAGGCAAGGGAACTTTATTCTGAAATGTTACCATTGCCCATCAATTCATAATTACCAAGGGTGGATGGGTCTACATGGATAAAATTCTAGCTCCATACCATATGGCTACTGTAGTTGCTAGAACAGCAGATCCAGAAGGGTTTTATAATGAAATGTTTAAAAAGAGAGCCAAGTGTGCCATGATCAACCATATTTTTAATTTCCCTGAAGATATCATCAGGAATGTAGCTAAAATACAAGAACAAGAGGTCATGAAAGAAAAATGGTTGGTATACAAGAAAACACTAGATTTTATCTGGCAATTTGATTCAGGATGGGATCTACTAAAAAGCATAACTCCAATGGGGAAGAAAATAGACACTCTCATGAATTGTTTTCAGGATGTTTTTTAGACTTTAAATGAGAAGAAGGAAAAAGTGATGAAGGATGATCCAGAAAAGGCTAGACAATTATTGAGCAAGCCTATGTTTGCAAAAGGGTTACCCTTGGGGAGATATGTGGTACAAAAGAAGACTGGTTACAATGTGGTGATACCAAAATAGAGCCAGCAAAAGTAGATGGATAAAAGGGATATCCCATCAACCTCACAACAGGTTGGAAAACAATAGGAAATTGTGGAGATCCCTGATTCTCCTCCTGAGATTGCTGAAGATATTGTTGATTCTCCACCCCCATCAAAAAGGAAAAGGTTGGAAGAGAGACCTATTCATGTGGAAGAGGAGTACTCCCCATCACAGTCTCCTATAAGAATTTTTTATGACCAAGAGATTGTAGAACAAGTACAGCAAGTAGATGCTCTAGGTCAGATCTTCATGACTTATGAAGAAGTAAATGAGGGAGTGCCAGAGCTACCAGAAGAACCTAAGTTGGATCTAACAGTAGGGGAGTTAGCAGGTACTGAATTGGACCCTATAATCAAGCAAGCTTGTGAAGATTTTTTGGTTGATGACACTTTTGTTAAAACTAGGGCCTTTATGCAGTTTCTTTGGAAATTAAACATCAAGCAATTTCAAGAAATCTGTGAGAAGAGACATGAAGTGAATCTAGATAAGGATTTACAAGTTATAGAGGAAGAAGTGAAAACAAAGATGACTGCAAAGTTCAAACAAATCACTCCAGAATAGGGAAGAGATATGGTAAAGATGTCAAGAGTACTGATCCTCCCAGAATGGGATATAGCTGATGTAGTAGTGTTTGATGCAGTCAAAAAACAAACCACTCCTCTCCATAGGATTCTAGAAGAAGGAGAACAAGCTGTTAAAGGAGTCACTTTCAGTGATAATCATCAAGCATTGGTGATGTGGTCTTTGAGGAAGAATGAAAGTGATAAAGGAAAGCAAATTGTCAAAGATGACCTCTCAAGGAGTTTAATTGTGAGAAGAGTTACTGATACATCTTTGGTGGAGGCATCAAGTATGGTAATGGCCATGGCACAATTAACAGCAAAGGTGGTAGAAAAGGAAGCTAGAGAGAAAGATGAACTCACTGCAAAACTGGAAATAGTCTTGAAGGTTTATGGTGAGATGAAATAGGGGATTCTTGAGAGAGATATTCTAATTGCAGATTTAAGAAAGAAATTGGGAGAACAGGGCCCAATACAATTATCAGAACAAATTCAGATAGCTTCCTCCTCTGCAGGGCATTCCTCATCAAGCCCCATTATTGAACTTCCCCCTTCCCCTTCTCCTCCTTCCATGGATGAAGAAGATGTTGATCAAAAGGTAAAGAATAAGTTAGTTGATAAGATAAAAGGTGTTGTGTCACATTTTTTTGCCAAGCTGAGACCTAAAGAAGTATACAAATCTGCAAAACAATTGGCATATGTCTTTGTGACTTTTCAGAAAGAGATGGCAACTGTGGACAAAATTTTGGAAAGATGGACTGCAAGGAAAGATACTCTGAGGTTATGGTTTGATCAAAATAAGGATCAGTGTGTTGTAAATATTGAGCTTGCAAGTACTTACAGGGTTATCAAGGATCTTTTTGATTTTGAGGTAAACAGGGAGAGTATAAAAAGAAGGTCAGAAATCTTAAGAATGAGATATTTCCAGGATGATTTCCAAATTTTCCCTGGTCTTATCAAGGCAGATGGGGTAATCAAGGATAAAGGTCAATGGATGGAGCAAATAGATAGACGAGTGCTGACTAAAATAAATGACATTCTTGGTACAGATGATAATACCCCATTTGTACATTTTATTGAACTCCTTCAGGATGCTAGGTTACACTTTGCTAATGTGAGAATAGAGGTTCATTAGTTGGTTGCTGAGTGGGAAAAGTTGTCCCCAAAGAAAGATGAGGTCCTTTCCTTTCATTGGCCAAGTGAAGAAACCTACATGACTTGGGAATCCACGTATCTGTCAGGAGATTCAGAAGAAAGGGCAATCAGGTGAAGAGGTGGTAGGTGTTAGTATCCCAAAGTTTTGAAAGTCAAGGAAAAAGGGATGAAAATGTCAAACAAGTTATCATAGACACGAATGTGACACCTGGCCAAATAAAGTTGCAGATGGCATCTGATCTAGAAAATGAGGGAGAGAAAGTTTCAAACAAAGAATGATGTAAATTAGCCGAATGGTGGTCATCATTCATGCAACAAATTTAGCAACTGCTCTGAAATATCTTTAGACAAAGATGCCACCTGCGGGACTATTGGAAATAGATATTTGTAATCTATTGTTGCAAACAACTTTCCCGATTTGTAATCTTGTTTTTAATGCAAGATCTTTTAACAGCCATCTGAAGCTTGTTGCATCCTTTTTGAGGATTCCAAGATGGCTGATTCATATAAGTAGTAGGTCCTTGTTCATTTCAAAAGAGGTTGAGAAATATACTGTAAAGGCTTGATGCATTGTTGAAATCTTAGAATATTTTATCAGATTTTGAAATGTATTGATAGAGTGAGATTTTATTGGAATATAAAAGAATTCCCTTGCATGATTTCAATTGTCTTCTTATTTGAATTATATGGCTTTTGTGTATTGAATCTATAAGGTAGTTTTGATATACCATTTACAAGGTATCTGTGATTTTAATCTCTAAGTTCCTTTCAAGGAAAGGGTAATGTCTTTATGTTAATTTTTGAGAGCTTAGGAATTTGGCAAGAATTTGATGATCAAACATGTTTAAGAGAGGATGAATTGTAAGGCACTTCATCTGGGATTTGTTTGTGTTTCATTTAGAAGATTTTTGTAAGTATATATTTCATTGTTTGACTCTATACCCGAAGATAAGGCATTGGTCTATCCTCGATTTGCAGAGATCTCACCCTCAACAATTTTCAAAGAATAATTTACTTTCATGTATATTTTGAGTGACTGAGAAGATAAAGTTTATATCAAGGATATAAACTATTGTTGTGATCCTTTCAAGAAGTATATCTAAAAGGGGTTAACCTGCCCGAGTTCAAAGCTTGAAAAGAAGGATTTTATCCTTGTCACACTTGCCATTTTTCTGCAAATAAACATTTGCTTCCATTAATATCATCATGGAGCATTAAGTCTGAATATAGGTACACCCACCTAGATTTATGGAGCCCAAAGTAGAAGAAGGACATGGTCCTTATCAATTAGCCTTTTCCCTATGAGAATCCAGAGTTGAGAACCTGAGAGTCAAGTTTGAAAACTGTATTGGTGATTCTACATGAAAAAGAGTTAACAAAACCTAAATGGTCCACTCCCATTGTGCTAAGGAGATAACAATAGATCCCACTTGGATAACAAACATCAACATAACAAGCTAAGGAAGAGGCTGTGAAAGCTTTCTAACTCCAGGTATACAAAAGAAAGTGATAGGTAAGACTCACTAATTTAGAGGCAACCTACACATGTATGATAACTAGACTATGTATAGGAAGGTGTCATCATGTACGTCTAACCCTTAAGTTTCATCCTGGTAGTCTCTTTGGACCCTGACACTCAAGTGACCATACATTGTATCAATGACCTCTCATACAGACAAAGCCATTAACTATGCTAGACACACACCTCTCAAGGTGACAAGCATCATCTCATCCTCCATCTTAGTCTATACTAGAACTCAAGCATGGGTGGGGAAACACATCTTATTAAGTTCATTTCAATACCTCCCAATGATATATTGGGTTTTCACTTTATTAAAATTACTTACAATAAGTGATCCTAGCAGCCACTTGTGGGCCTCGATGCTTATTGCAAGCCACCCCCTACTACACATCTAGGTAACCTAGCCTAGGCTCATAGATTCCACATAACATCACAAGATAATAATAATGTCCCTTAGGACTATTCCACAAAACAATAGGAACATGCAACAGGTCTCTAACCATATCAGAATCGAAAACAATCCCCAAGTATCCACAATAAATACACTCTTGATCCCATATATAGGACATAAAAGGTCAACACCATATTCCCCCGTGTAGAATATGAAGCAAAACACAATTATACAAAATATCACAGAAGAGAATCATAGAACAATTCTTCACATAAGGTTGTGTCAAATCAATCGATACAATCAAATATGCAAGGCATACAAACATGATAAACAAAACATCTAATTACCACATATGGATTACATTCCCACTGGTTGACATTCTATCCCCTTAAATCCACCACATAGGGTAATAAAAGACTAAATTGAATTTAACTAAAATAGATCAATTACATCCACATTTGACTCAAATCAAAATGATGACATCATGATGAAAAATTTAACTAATCCAAACAACTAGATTCACATACAATAACTCGCATGCCTACACACCCATATTAAAATTTAGCACCAAAATTGTTTCCTTAATGCAAAATAAGTCATTTAAATTCTAAGATCAATAATCACGCAAAAGAAAACATTAATGTCTAATTACTCCAGGCAAATGTAAAAAAATAATTCACAAATAAAATATATTATTTCAACTATATTTTATAATTAATATAAAATATAGGCCTACCAAAATAAATGCACACATAATATTTTAAAAAAAAGATTAGCCCCAAGTTTTATAACACAACTTAGTCAAAATTCTAAACTTATAATTTTAAATAAAATAAAACACTCAATTAACTAAGTTTTAAAAATACCATGAAATAAAAATAGGATTTGTTTTAACAAAAACAAATTATACATATTTCTTTAAAAATCATAATAAAAAATTAAAAAAATCAAATCAAATCAAATAATTTAACTTGGGGGGGACCCACGAGCCCCACACCCCACACTGCTAGGACAGCACCCTGTACTGTCACAGTAACCCCTAGGGACTATCATCAGCGGTCGTAGGTGGTCGCATGATAGCCCCTAGGGACTACTAACGACAGCCATAGAATGTTGCTGACAACCCATTGGGTTGTGCCGCCAGGGGAGGGCTGGGATTTAAAACCCTCCTCTCCTTAAATCAAAATTGAATTTTTTTGTTTGTTTGTTTTAATTTTATTAAATTTTTATTTTATTTTATTTAAAACCAGTATATATATATATATATATATATATATATATATATATATATATATATATATATATATATATATATATATATATATATATATATATATATATATATATATATAATAGATTCAAAATTCTACAACAATCTATTTCTACAAATAAGGGTATTTTTAACTTAATTTAATTTAATTTAATTCTATAAATGATTGAAACCCTAATTATTAATAATTTAACAGGAATTTCACAAACTTCAAACTTTAATAAAATCTATTCAAGAATTTGAAAGCAATGATTATACGCAACAAAGATTGTCATGTAATCAATTTCAGAATAGAGAGAGAGAGAGAGAGAGAGAGAGAGAGAGAGAGAGAGAGAGAGAGAGAGAGTTCTTAGAATAAAATTTCAATCATGATAATCAACAGGCACGAAGAAGATAGTTCTTTCAGAGTTCAAAATAACATAACCATAAATAAGATTAAATCCTACCTTGAACACCGAAGATTATTATTCGAATGAAGACTAGATGTGAAGACAAAACCCAAAAACTTTGAAGTTTTCCAAAATCAAATTCTCCACCAAAAATCTTCAACCTACCTGCCAAAATTCCTCAACCTATGTCCCAAAATCATGGCCAAATCTCCCTCATTCAGGAATTCCCATTCCACATGTGAGGGTTTGGAACTCGACTAAAGCAAAAGGCTTTGCATTTATTAGACTTTTATTTGCAGTTCAATTTCAGATGAACTCAATTTTCTCCTCCACTTTACCTTTTGTTGAAAACACTTAACCAAACTTTAACTAATACCATTAATTTAATTTAATCAATTCTAATTGTGCAAATTAATGCATTCAATTAATTAAAAATAAAACATTTAATCTAAAATAATTTCCACATGCTAAATTAATTGTCAAATTAATAAATACATTTCAATTGAACAAAGGTTAAATTTAGAATTAAATAATTCTAAGGTGAAGATATTTAATTAATTCTCATTAACTAAATTCTTCTACCACATAATAAACTACACTTAACAATTGCATTTAATTAATTAAATAATCTCTCATAGCTAAAAATAGAAAAGATTCAATTTATTAAAATTGCACTATTTAATCAAATTAAATAATATAACTAGAGAAAACACACCTACCAATAAAATCAAATGAACCTATAGACCCACATTCATACTCAAGCAAGGGTTTATAAACTCACATCCACTGGATGGGTCTAATAGGGTAGGAAAATAGAATCTTGTCCACTATTTCAAGACAATATCATGGCTTAGGTTAGGATTTGGACCTGTGTTATCTCCCCTCTCTTACGATTTGAGATATTGTGATAGGGCACGCTCATCCTGACAATTCAGGGAAGTTGATGTCCGATACCTGCAAACCTACATACAAAACTTGCATGTACAAACATATAACAGACAGTGGCGGGGATCGACCGATCGTGTGGATCTCACAAACAAGTAACTATGACTCTGTCCCTCAACCACATCAGGCACACCAAACATAAATATAAAACATGCACGATAACTATAAACATACAAGTATGGGGTCAGTAAAATCATAAGCATCTATGATTTCCTAACATATAAATCATCATCCTAAAATAACCATAACATATAGAAAATCAGACTATGGGAGGGGTATTACATCTATGTGCTAAAATGTTGTCACACTTCTATGAATCTTTACATGCAAGAAAACTCAACAATGAGCCCTCACAAATCGATCCATAGCTCTCTATGCATAGAGTTGCAAGATTTGTAAAATTGCTCTCAGCTAGAGCTATAAACTCATGACCTTGCTAGTCAACCACACAATGAGATATTCACAATGAAAACAAGGGCAAGAATGCCAATATCTTCAATGAAACCAAATGTATGCAATGTAATGCAAATCTATATGAAAATGCAAATTAATCTTATGAGAATGAAGATGCAATTAAGCTATGAAAATGGAAATGAAAGAGTTACAAACCCTCTAATTAAACTATGTGAGATTAATCTAAAACATGAAAGGAAATGATACCATGATGATGCAACTATGATGCAAGCTAGGATGTGATGTAGATGCAAGATGAATGCCAATGATGCTCCAAATCTTCAAAACTTGATGCAAGAATATCTCCAAAAACTTCAATGACTTAGAAAACCTGTAGCATAATAATTCAAGTATGTATGGTGTGTGCAAATGAGGAAGAGAGCTCTTCTTTTATAGGAGGTGAAAAATCAATGGACCATGGAGATTAAGAGGCAAAAGATTTAATCAACGGTGGAGGACAAAAAGAAGCTTGATCCTTGTGCACAAATATCCTCCAATAGAAAAATTAGAAGCATTTACTTTATGTTGAGCATTTAATTTATGTCCATGTGAGGCAAAAGTACTTTTCTTTTCTTTTTTATTTTATTTTCCTTTATAAATAAGAATTAAATACTTTATTTGTGCAACAAGGATAAGAAGAAAAGTGGAAATTTTTTATTTAAATAAAAGGGGAGGAAATTCCTTTTAATTAAATAAAGGCTTAGGATAAAGTGATTTTATTATTTAATTAAAAGATATTTTTTAATTAATTAAAAGGAGCATGTTCTCTTAATGAAATAAGATTTTTATTTTTATTTTCTTTTAAATTAAATAAGGCTCAAACCTTAGGAAATATTGAATTGATTATGATTTGATCAAGAAAATTGATATAATTGAAAAAATGTTGATTTTTGAAAATATTGATTCAAGAATTTGACAAATTGCAGAAATGGGGCCCAAAGTCTAGGCGACCATTTTAGGGTGCATACAACATCCACCTCCCCTAAAATTAGGCTTACTCTTGGAAGCCTACAAACAATTAAGGATATGCATCCCTCAAGCATGAAACATTCACTAAAACAAAAGACTAAACAACATCTAAAAATAAGCCATAAAGTAGGAACATGATATATAGTCATTATGAGCAATATAGTTATGGTTTAAGAATAAACCAAAAATCATATTGATCAATCATTCATTAACAATTTGAGTAGATCTAAACCTTTATTCATTCATCATTATAGAAAACATCTAGTAATCAATTGTATAAAGAACACATTCATATTTACATCAAATAATAACTTATGAGGTTCATGCAAACCTAGTTAATACAACACTCATATAAAATCCAATCGTAACATACAAGTTTAATATCATATGTCTAGGTTCATAAACAATAGTTTGGAATACAAAAGAGTCATATGTCTAAGTTTGGCTTCAAGTTTTGATAGTTTAAACATCTAATCGACACACTACTTCCCAGAGTTCCTTGTGTAGAAACCGGGGCTCTTATACCAAGTGTAATGCCCCACCAGGGAACCTAGGAGAACTTAACCTAAACATGAAACTAAGTTTATAGAATAATTTCTTTTTCTTAAGTTTTTACAAACAACAACAACAATTTTTTACAATATGGAAGCAACACAATATAATATACAACTTACATATAAACACAACTCAACATAGATTACAACCCTCAAGGGTTCCTTGACATAGATTATGTAAGCATTAATTTATTAATTTAGATTAGATATAATTATAAATATCAAGTATACAAATGAATAAAATTACATCATCTATAAGGTAACATAAATACAACTGGTACCATAAGTTATCCATAAAAACCTACTTCCACTGCACATGTCGCAAGGTATGTAATACAATAATAAAAAATAAAGTACAACATGATCTCTCCTGAATAATCAGTACAATGATAAAAGGACACATAGAATAAGAAGAATAAGAATACATCTCCATCAATGAAGTACAAGAAGAATCAACTGCTACAAGGATCATCTGACACTGGTTCATGAATGTCAGAATCTCAAATGGTAAAAGAATCACTACCACCCAACCTCGTAGAACCTAAATGGTCCACTCCCATCATCCTAAGGAGATAACAAGTGATCCCACTCGGATAAAAAACATCAATAGAAGAAGCTAAGGAAGAGATCCTGAAAGCTCTCTAAATCAAGGAATAGAAAAGATAGTGATAGGTAAGACTCACTAATTTGAAGGAAACCAACACATGTAAGATATCTAGACTATGTATAGGAAGGTGTCATCATGTACATCTAACCCTTAAGTTTCATCTTGATAGTCTCTTTGGACCCTGGCACTCAAGTGACCATACACGGTATCAATGACCTCTAATACAAAAAAAGCCATTAACTATGCCAAACACACACCTCACACGGTGGAAAGTATCATCTCATCCTACATCTTAGTCTATCCTAGCACTCAAGCATGGGTGAGGAAACACATCTTATTAATTTTATTTTAATACCCCCCAATGATATATTAGATTTTCACTTGATTAAGATTACTTACAATAAGTGATCCTGACAGCCACTTGTGGGTCCCAATATTTATTGAAAGCCACCCCCTGCTACACATATAGGTAACCTACCCTAGACTCATAGATTCCACATAATATCACAAGATAATAATAATAATGTCCCTCAGGACTGTTCCAAAAAACAACAGGAACATGCAATAGGTCACTAACCATAATAGCACCAAAAATAATCCCCAAGTATCCACATTAAATACACTCCAGATCCCATGGATAGGACATAAAAATTTCAAAATCATATTCCCCCATGTAGAATATGAAGCAAAACAAAATTATACAAAATATCACAGAAGAGAATGATGAAGGGGCATCTCGGGTCCTTGGTAATCCTATGTCACAAAAAAGATGTTTGAATTTTTTCTATATTACTCAGTTCCTTCTTTGGCCAAGTTAGTTTTGTGTTGCTTAGTTTCATTTTTTTACCGGCATTGGTCAATTATATCTTTGGCGCTTGGTGATGCTTGTCTGGCACTCGGTTATCCTCGCTTACCGATTAGTTCATTTTCAATTTCTGTTAAGACTGACTCTTGCAATTAATTTTGGTTGTAGATTTGATGCAGGAGCATCCTGGGTGTAAGAGCAATCTTGCATCACCCAAAAATATTTCTATTTTTATATTCAATAAGGGCTATTTTGTGCAGAGCTGCTATTTATGGAAAGTTACTATTTTTGGTAATTTTTGTATGTGCTCAGAATGATCTGATTTCTTTCTTGGAGGTTCATTTTGGTCATATAAGTCTGCCAGTAAAGTTTCATTGCTAGATCAAGTGTATATTGGAAGATATTGAAGATTTTTGGTATTGGCAGTAGGGTACAGAAACTTTGAACTCAGTTTTGAAGGCTTTAGAGGCCCTGGATGAGGTTGAAAATTTGGGTGACGGGCGCTTTGTGGCATTTCTGAAATGGGGTTATAATAGCCGATTGGGTCAACTGGTGATGACTTATGGTCTTCGGAAGTTGGGTCACCTGAAATGGCGAAAAATAATTTTCTTCAAAATTTTTGTTCAGGTTTCAAAGGTTATCTTGAGCCGACTATGATGTAATAAAATGTAAAATAAAATAATTCTAAGTTTGGTCAGCCTTATTGGCTAAAATTTTGGAACCTTCCCAGGTGGTGGATAATTGCCTATATAAGGAAGGCTGTATTACTATCTTAGGCAGTTCAGAATAGTTATGGGTAATAGTTCGAGGCTTTGTCCTACAGAATATTGTAAGGGAATGCCCATGTGGCTTTGCATATTGTAATTCTGAAAGTTTGTAATTCCACATTTGTGGAGATAATAAGAAGCCAATTTTTTGTTCTTGCATATTGTTGTTGTTTCTCTATTTCTGTTATGTGTTTGTGGTATTAAGGGGAGCACCCTTCATCAAGATTTAATGATGGTATCTATCATTGGGAAGTGTGTGGACCAAGATCTGGTAATTCCTTCTATTGATAATAGATCTAAAGGCCAACCTAATTCGATAGCCTCTTATATAAATGTGGTTGTTTGGTTAGAGTTTAAGGAGTCAGTTTTGGGAGTAATTTTATACAAGATAGAAGTTAGAAGATTAGAGATTATTGGAAGATCCTCTCATGTTGGAGGACTTATGTACTTGAATTATAATATATGGCCTAAACTAGGAAGGCCTTACAACCTGACATGTATGAATCAATTGAAGTGAATATACTAAATATATATGCATTCTCTCTCTGACTTGTGTGTTTGTTGCTTCCATGTGTGATCTTTGCAAGGTAGACCTGGTTAGGGTGTGCTTTTGGTCCCTCTCCCCATCCTCCCTTTCATTAGGTGGTATCAAAGAGAGGTGATATCTGGATCTAGGTTTGAGGTTTCCTTCTTGTCAAACCCTAGTTGATTTGTTGTGGGGTAGTAGATTGCGATCTGACCTAAAATTGTAAAGGGTTTTAAGATGGTTCATGGGAGGAGAGATGCAGATCTAGGATTGGAAAATATTTTGAGACAACTTGTTGCTAGATTAGAAGTTGTTGAAAGAGCCCAGAGAAGAGGAAGACATCTTGAAGATGGTAGTGATGATGAAATTGAAGAAGAACAAGGTGATGTAGAACTTGCATAGGTGATGGATCAAGGTGATGAAATATTATTGAAGGATTTGACAAATTTGAAGTCTACACCACACTTTAATCCTCCTAAGTATAGTGGAAAATTGGATTCTAATGAATTGGTAGGCAGGATCAGCAAGATGGAAAAGTACTTTGAGTATGAAAATGTACCTGAGGAAAATAAGGTGCAAATTGCAAGCACAAAGTTGAAAAGTCATGCATCCTTGTGGTGGGAACATCTATAGTTAGATAGAAAGAGGAAAGGCAAAGACAAAATCAAGGTATGGAATAAGATGGTGAATAAATTAAAAAGAAAGTTCTTATCTTGTAATTATTAGATTAACCTAGTTAGGTGAATGCAAAGTTTGAGGCAGAAAGATAGCTCGGTAAAATAATATACTGAGGAATTCTATAGATTAGATATCAGATCTGGATAGGATGAAGATGATGTGGACAGAATTGCTAGATACTTGAATGGTTTGAGAGTTTCCATCCAAGAAGAAATCAGTTTGGTTAAATTGGAGAACATTTAAGAAGCTTATCAATTTGTATTGAAGACCGAGGATAAATTGAACAAGAAACATGAGCAAAGACAAAGAGGTAGAGGTGGTAGATTCCCTAGAGGAAGAGGTAGATCTTATGGTGAAAATAGTAGATCTGAACCATAAAAGACAAATCTGGATAAAGGTGAGACCAAGTGGAAGGTGAAAGTTCATCTAGAGGCAAAGGCAGTAACTACTGAGGTGGTTATAACAAAGGTGGTTTCCAAGGAACTTGTTACAATTGTGGAGAAGAAGGACATAGATCATTTGAGTGTACACATGCAAGTAAGAAGTTTGGTAACAGTAGAAATTCTTTAGTACAAGAAGAATCAGCCAATTCAAACCTGAGAAGGAAAAGAACTTGACGGTAAGGAGAGCACTTTGGAGTGAAGGTAAAATGGAAGATTTGGTAAGGAAAAGTTTGTTCAAGACTAGATGTAGAGTGTGTGATGAAGTTTGGAAGGTAATCATTGATAGTGGAAGCTCGGAGAACTTGGCATCTGAGGAAATGGTTACAAAGTTGTAGTTGAAAAGGTTGGAACATCTGAAGTCCTATCAAATTTCATGGATCAAAGATGAGCACACACTCTTGGTAAGTGAACAATGTTATGTCAATTTGAAAATTGGAAAGTACTATGATAAGGTGTTATGTGATATCATGCCTATGGATTGTTGTCCTATTTTGTTGGGTAGACCTTGGCAATATGATAGACATGCTATATATGATGGGAGATTACAGAAATATACTTTTTGGGCTCATGGAAGAAGACAAATCTTGTTACCTTTGATTAAAGAACCTATTAATAATTTTTGCACATTTGTGAAAGTTTTCTTGATGGAAGGAAGAAAGTTTGTTAAGGATTTGAAGAATAATGATGTATGTTTTTTTGTGATTCCTAACAAACCGAGTAAGAAAATAGAGGATAGAACGTCCCTGAGGAGATTGATAAGTTACTCAGTGAGTATAGTAAAATTATTTCTGATAATACATACCTGATGGTTTTCCACCAAAGAGAAGTATTGATAATTGCATGGATCTAATCCCTGGAGCTAGTTTATCGAATAAGGCACCACATTGGTTGACACCTACCGATAATCAAGAATTGAACCGATAGATTCAAGAACTATTCTAGAAAGGTTTGATCAGAGAATGTTTGAGTCCTTGTGCAGTACCTATTGTATTGGCACCTAAGAAGAATGGAGAATACTGAATGTGTACTGATTCCATAGAAATCAACAAGATAACAGTGAAATATAGGTTTCCTATATCGAGAATGGATGACATAATGGACAATTTGACTAGAGAAAAGTATTTTACTAAAATTGATTTGAAAAGTGGGTATCATCATATCAGAATCAAAGAAGGTGATGAATGGAAGGCTTCTTTAAAGACAAAAGAAAGTTTCTATGAGTGGTTGGTTATGCCTTTTGGTTTAACTAATGCACCAAGTACTTTTATGAGGTTGATGAATGAAGTTTTGAAGAAATTCTTAGGTAAATTTGTGATTGTATACCGTGATGATATTTTGATATTCAGTAAGACCAGAGAAGAGCATTTGTAATACTATGACGGAGACTATGAGAGGAGATAAAAGAGAATTCAACTAAACACATGGAGATGATAAAATTTTTGAGACTCTAAAGTAGAATGTTGTTGAATTACCTATTTTGGCATTGCCTGATTTTAATAAGGTATTTTTAAGTGGAATGTGATGCAAGTGGAAGTGCAATAGGAGTTGTGTTGAGTCAAGAAGGTAAACTTGTTGCTTTCTTTAGTAAAAATTTGAATGATGAAAAAAGGAAATACTTTGTGTATGATCAAGAATTCTATGGTATTGTTCAAGCACTGAAGAAATGGAGACATTATTTGATACCAAGTGAATTTGTGTTGTATACCGATCATAAGGATTTACACTATTTGGGTAGTTAGCATAACTTGAATTAGAGACATATGAAATGGGTTGAGTATTTGCAAAGTTATACATTTGTGATAAAGCATAAGAGTGGAGTCACTAACCAAGTTGTTGATGCATTGAGTAGAAGAAGGTCTTTGATGACTAAGATGAAAATTGAAGTTCTTGGATTTGATGACATGAAAGATTCTTATGAATTTGATCTTGATTATTATGAGCCATGGAGAAAGTGCAGAGCACCTATTCAAGATCAATCAAGTAATAAATGGGAAGAATATTTCATTCAAGAAGGTATGTTGTTTAAAGGTATTTAATTGTGTATACTGAGAGGACCAATGAGAACTAATTTGATAAAGGAAAAACATAGTAGTGGTTTGGCTAGACATTTTGGTGTTGATGAAACATTGAATTTTCTTAAGGAGAAATAATTTTTCCACAGTTGTATAAAGATGTTCATAAATTTGTGAAAAGTTGTGGAATTTGTCAAGTTGCAAAAGGAGTAAGTCTAAATACTAGATTGTATACACTGATTTATGTTCCTGAGAAACTTTAGATTGATATCAGTATGGATTTTTTTCTTGGCTTACCAAAGACAATAAGAGGTCATGATTATATATTTGTTGTTGTTGATAGATTTTCTAAAATGGCATATTTTATACCTTGTAGAAAGACATGAGATGCAGTACATATAGAAAATATTTTCTTTAAGGAAATTGTCAAATTGCATGGATTATCGAGGAGTATTATCTCTGACTGAGATAGTAACTTTTTTGGATACTTTTGGAAGACCCTTTGGAGAAATTTTGGCACCAAGTTGAAATATAGTTCTACATTTCACCCACAAATCGATAGATAGACATAAGTTGTAAATAGAAGCTTGGGAAATATTTTGAGATGTTTAGTTGGAAATACACCGAGTAATTTGGATTTTGTACTAGCACAAGAAGAGTTTGCGTACAATAATTCAGTGAATAGGAGTACTGGAAAAACACCTTTTGAGATTGTAAATGGCATACAATCGAGAGCTATATTAGATTAGAGGGATATTGTTGATGAAAAAAAGAGAAGTGTTGAAGGAGTAAAGTTTGTTGAGTAAATGAAGACATTGCATGAAGATGTGAAATATAAATTGGAGAAAATTAATTAGAAATACAAAGATAGAGCTAAGAGATCAAGAAGACATAAGACTTTTGCAGTCAGTGATGAAGTAATGGTTCATTTGAAGAAAGGTAGATTTCATGTTGGAACATATGGGAAGCTAAAAATGAAGAAGTTTGGACCTTGTAAGATTTTGAAGAAATTTGACAGTGATAATGCTTATGAGATTGAGTTACCTGATGACATGGATATATCACCTATTTTCAACATTATTGATTTATATGAGTACCATGAGTCAGATGAAGAAATGATAGTACCAAATGATTATCCTAAGAAATAAATAGAAGAAGTTGAGTATATTTTGGAGAAAAGAATTGGAAGAAGTACAAGAGGAAAATAGTATATGGAATATTTGGTAAAGTGAAAGAATAGACCGACTGAAGACAGTTCATGGATTTCACAATCTGATGGATGCAACTTGGATCATACCTATTTCATTATTCAGAGAATCATTTTCAAATAACCCCAGGTGTCTGATGCAGGAGCATCTCGGGTCCTTGGCAATCCTGTGTCAACAAAAAGATGTTTGAAATTTTCTTGTGTTGCTTGGTTCCTTCTTTGACTGAGTTGGTTTGGTCTTGCTTAGTTTCTTTTGTTTACCAATGTTGGTCGGTTATCTCTCTGGCACTCAGTGAATTTCCCTGGCACTCAGTGATGCTTGTCTGGCACTCGGTTATCCTTACTTACCCAGTCATTTATTTTGGATTTATGTTGAGGCTGACTCTTGCAATTAATTTTGGTCACAGATTTAATGATGGTATCTATCATTGGGAAGGGTGTGGACCTAGATCTGGTTGTTCCTTCCATTGATGATGGATCTGAAGGCTAACTTGATTTGGTAGCCTCTTGTATAAATGTAGTTGTTCGGTTAGAGTTTGGGAAGTTACTTTTGGGACTAAGTTTATAGAAGATAGAAGCTAGAAGATTAGAGATTATTGGTAGATCCTCGCATGTTGGAGGACTTGTGTACTTAAATTGTAATATCTGGCCTAAATTGGGAAGGACTTATAGCCTGACATGTATGAATCAATTGAAGTAAATATATTAAAGATATATGCATTCTCTCTCTTGCTTGTGTGTTTGTTTCTTCCACGTGTGATCTCTGCAAGGTGGACCTAGTTATGGTGTTCCTTTGGCCCCTCTCCCCGTCCTCCCTTCCGTCAAAGAATCATAGAACAATTCTTCACATAAGGTTAGGTCAAATCAACTAATACAATAAAATATGCAAGGCAAACAAAGATGATAAACAAAACATCTAATTTATGCATGTGGATTACATTCTATCCCCTTAAATCCACCACATAGGGTAATAAAAGACTAAACCAAATTTAATTAAAATAGATTAACTACATTCACATTTGACTCAAATCAAAATGATGACATCATGAAGAAAAACTTAACTAATCCAAACAACCAGATTCACATACAATAACACGCATGGCTACACACCCATATTAAAAGTTAACACCAAAATTATTTCCTTTATGCAAAATAAGTCCTTTAAATTCTAAAACTAATAATCATGCAAAATAAAACATTCATGTCCAATTACTCCAACCAGATGTAAAAAAAATAATTCATAAATAAAATACATTATTTCACCTATATTTTATAATTAATATAAAATATAGGCCTACCAAAATAAATGCACACATCATATTTTTTTTAAAAAAAGATTTAACCCAAGTTTTATAACACCACTTAGTCAAAATTCTGAACTTATAATTTTAAATAAAATAAAACACTAAACTAACTAAGTTTTAAAAATACCATAAAATAAAATTAGGATTTGTTTTAACAAAAACAAATTATACATATTTCTTTAAAAATCATAATAAAAAAATAAATAATAAAAAAATAAAAATAAAATAAAGTAATACTACTACAACAGCCCCTAGAGACTATCGTCGGCAGTTGTAGGCGGTTGCGCGATAGTCGTTAGGGACTACCGACGACAGCCCTTTTGGCTGTGTGGCTAGGGGAGGGCCAGGATTTAAAACCCGCCTCCCCTTAAATCAAAATTCAATTATTTTTTGTTTGTTTGTTTTAATTTTATTAAATTTAAATTTTAGGTTATTATATTATATTTTATTTAAAACTAGCAAATATATAGATATGTACATATATTTCCATATATACAATGTGTGTGTGTGTGTGCGTGCGCGCATGCGTGTGGGTGTGGGTGTGTATTTTAAATAACAGATTCAAAATTCTAAAATAATCTATTTCTACAAACAGGGGTATTTTCAACTTAATTTAATTTAATTTAATTCTATAAATGATTGAAACCCTAATTATTAATAATTTAACCAGAATTTTAAAAACTTCAAACTTTAATAAAATATATTCTAGAATTTGAAAGCAATGAATATACGCAACAAAGATTCTCATGCACTCAATTTCAAAATACAGAGAGAGAGAGAGAGAATTCTTAGAGTAAAATTTCAATCATGATAATCAATAGACATGAAGAAGACAGACCTTTCAGATTTCAAAACAACATAACCATAAATAAAATTAAACCCTACCTCAAACATCAAAGATTATTATTCGAATAAAGACAAGATCTAAAGATAAAATCCCAAAACTTACAAGCTTTCCAAAATCGAAGTCTCCACCAAAATTATTCAACCTACCTGCCTACCAAAATTCCTCAACCTGTGTCCCAAAATCATGGCCAAATCTCCCACATATAGGAATTCCCATTCCACATGCGAGGGTTTGGAACTCAACTCCACCAAAAGGCTTTGCATGAATTAGACTTTGATTTGCAGTTCAAATTCAATTGAACTCAAGTCTCTCCTCCACTTTTGCTTTTTTTGAAAACACTTAACCAAACTTTAACTAATACCATTAATTTAATTCAATCAATTCAGATTGTGCAACTTAATGCATTCAATTAATTAAAAATAAAACATTTAGTCTAAAATAATTTCCACATGCTAAATTATTTCTCAAATTGATAAATACATTTCAATTGAACAAAGGTTAAATTTACAATTAAATAATTCTAAGGTGAAGATATTTAATTAATTCTCATTAATTAAATACTTCTACCACATAATAAACTAAACTTAACAATTTCATTTAATTAATCTTCAATTAATTAAATAATCTCTCATAGCTAAAAATAGCAAAGATTCAATTTATTAATATTGTACTATTTAATCAAATTAAATAATCTACCTATAGAAAACATGCCAACCACCAAAATCAAATGAACCTATAGACCCACATTGATACTCAAGAAAGGGGTTATAAGCTCACATCCACTAGATGAGTTTAATAGGGTAGGATAACATAATCTTGTCCATTATTTCAAGATAATATCATGGCTTAGGTTAGGATTTGGACATGTGCTTTTCCCCTCTCTTACCATTTGAGTTATTGTGATAGGGCATGCTCATCCTAACAATTCAGGGAAGTCGATGCCTGGTACCTACAAACCTACATACAAAACTTGCATGTACATACATATATAAATATATAACAGACAATGGCAAGGACCAACCAATCATGTGGATCTCGTAAGAAAGTAACTACAACTCAGTCACTCAACCACATCAGGCACACCAAATAGAAATATAAAACACGCACACCAACCATACACATGCAAGTATGGGGTCAGTAAAATCTTAAGCATCAATGATTTCCTATCATATAAATCATCATTCTAAAACAACCATAACATATAGTAAATCAAACTATGGGAGGGGTATTACAAGTACGATCAAATAAAGACACGTAGACTAAGAGTTATTTAAAAATCTTAATAGACATGGGTGACCAAACTAAGTTCTTTACAATAGAAGACTAAACCATTTATTAATGGAGAATAAATTGCAAAGAGAAACAAAAAAATCTTTGAGATAAAATGATTACGACTTTCTCATCTTCCATCTCAAACTGTTCAAACATAGGATTGTTCAAGATTCCCATACTAGAACAACCATCAATGGTGGCATCACAATAAATGATTCAAAACTATCTCTAAAACTCCATACCCCATGTCATGGTGGTTTTGGGCCATGTCCTAACTATGTTGGTCGTGCCCTAGCCCAGGGAAGGGCTCTAAACATATTTTCAAAATGTAGTGAATAAACATCAAAAGAATCACTCAAACATGTTGACAATGAAGGTATTTTTATTAACCATTAAACCTAGAATAATGTCGATGATGTTTGTGTCACTTTGGTGCTAAATAATGTGTCAAGTAAACACTCAAACAATATCCTTTATAATAGGATATTTCAACCAAAATTCTTTCCACAAACTTTTTAAAAGTATGTCCACTTCTCTATTTCAAATTCCAAGACTTCTAAGTCATTTCATATAGATTATGAAATATAATGACATAAAATGAATAAACTTGTGATAGAATTTTAGAACCAAAATAACCTGATATAGTCCAGAATGCTCTGCTATGTATCATAGTACTTTGCCATACCAATGCTCACTTGCACTAGGTACATAAAATTGACTATGCAATGAAAAATGACTTGTCAAAATGCATCATCAAGTGTGATGTAAATTTCATCAACTAGTATAATCAGTGACCACAAAGTATACATTTTTTCAAATATAATCAAAGACAACCTCACTACAATTAGGAGAAGTGTGGTGCAAGTTTCATCTATCAAATTTTATCATAAAACATATTACTACAAATATGATCATTAAACATGGATCATGTTAACTATAAAATAAATGTCATCACTTAATGTCTTCAAATGTCAAATATTCATGATATAACAAACTAAGCACTACTATCAATGAATGAAGATAAGTATGTCCCATGTTTAGAGTAATGCATCTCAATTAATCATAAGAGTAATAAACATGGATCTAGTTAGTATTGTGGCATCAAGGACCAAAAAAAAGGTGAGAACAAAAATCTCCCCCTTGGTCCTTGGAAAAAATATCCCTAAATCCTCTCCCTCTATTTACATCAAGGAAAATGGAGAAAGATAGGAAAAATATAGTACAAAATCCCAATGTTTACAAATTGAAATGATACGCACTCAAAAAATAAAAAATAAAAATTTATCATCAACTCTTTTACCTCTTTAGGTACCAATAAATCCATATGTCACAATTAACCAAGTAAAACAATGACTCAACAAAAACCTATTGGTATATTATGAAAATATGTGCTTCAGTGATCACTATCACATATTTGAGGGATATGGTGTCATTGATGTCAACATATTTATGTGTTGTGATGGTGCTACAAAGGTCTTATAGGAATGTTGAATGGAATGATTGGATTGGTACAAATATTGCATTAAGATCTGATGATGTGAAGCTACATATGTGTTGATGTGTGTCTATAATTTATCTATGTCAAGTTACAAAGGTTCGTAGTGAGATTTGAACTATTTATGGTTGATTTATCAAAGACTGGTACTTTGGATATTCAAAAAGAGATGTTTTGACAATATTTAGCTCAATTTGGATTGGTATGATATTATTTTAGGATGTGAAGGATATGGCATGTTTAGGACTTTTATTTTCTCCTTGTCATGATTGGTTTGTTGAGTTGAGGATCACAAGCTATATTTCTAGAGTGATAGTGTTTACTATTTATTTTTCTTGGTATACAGTAAAAAGATCATTATGAATTATGAGATAGAAGTGTTGTTGGTGTTCCTAATATTTTTTATGTTTCTTGTTGATGTCTTATGATCATGTTACATTCATCTTTTTGCATTTCATTCATTGGTGAAATTAGTTTGGATAATTTTCTTTTGGATATGCTAGTGTTCTTATTGTTCTTTGCCAACATGGTTGATGTAAAGTGTTGTGATGGCTCGTGGTATTATTTATGGTGTTTTTCATGTTAAATGATATTCTTATGCATTATTGTTGTGTTTTAGCCAATATATAATGGACCTCTTTTTAGCTTAAGCTATAATGGTGTAATATTTTATAATTAAGTGTTTAGGTTGAGTCGGTCTTATTTATCTTTACAAGGTTGATGAAATGTATTAAAAGATGTCATCATTTGTAAGTCTAAAGGTGTGTGTGTGTGTTTGTGTGTGAGTGGAATCTATAATAAAGACAAAGATTTATTTTACTTCACAAGATTTATATTTGTATATTGTAGATGCTATCTGTCATTTCATAAATCAGTGGATTGTTGTTCAAAATGGATTGTTTTCCATTTAGTGTTGTAGCCCTTGTTATAATTCTTAGTTTTTTTTCCTCATTTGTATTTAAGAAGTAATCTCTAGGCATTGTGCCTGAACACATGTGCAGGTCCATTTATAATACTCCTAACATGTTATACTTCTTTTAATCAAGTACATCATCTAGTGGGTTTGATCCCCACTATGGTTTTTCCCCTAAAAAGGTTTCCATGAAACAAAAAAATGGTATTATGTGCTCATGTGTTTTTTGGATGAGTTCTTTCATGCTTTAATTTTAGATTTGAGATTAAAGGTTTAAGTTTACATAAGGTTTTTATTTTGTACACAACTGATTGAACCTACCACCCTCTTAGTTGTGTTCTTCCTTGATTCTAATAATTGGTATTAGAGAAAATTCCTCATTGGGAGGACTAATTTCTAGAGGAGATCTAGGATAGAATCTTTCAAGAAAGAAACTCCTACATTTCGAGGATAAAAATACATAATATGGAAAAGATGGATAAAGACTCATTTGAGATGCATTATAGAAGACTAATAGACTATTACTAATAATTCTAATAATACTATTATAGATCTTTCTTCTAATATTGATGATGAGAAGAAGAAATTTGAATACAAAATCAAAGCTAATTAAGGATTGCTAAGTGACTTGTCTGATACAAAATGTACAAATGTCATGGAATTGGAGACTACTCATGAAACATGGGTAAAATTGGGGATTGTGCATGAAGGAGATTCATGCATGAAGAAAGCCAAAATAAAAATTTTGAAAGGGAAATATGAAGATGATTGAGGATGACAATATCGCTTTTTACATTCAAAATATAAATGAATTTCTTTCTGGAATCAAATGTGTTGGTGATAAATTAGGTGAAGATGATATTATTTTAAAGTCAGTCAAATCCTTGCCTCTTTCTTATGATAAAAAGGTTTCTTCTATTGAATAAATGATGACCATAACTATTGTGATAAGAGATACATTGGTTGGTAAGTTGTGTACCTTTGGCCCCTATCCCCATCCTCCCTAATCATGAAATTTGGCATAACCAACCACTCATCACCTTCTTTGATTATGATCTAGGTTTGCAAATCTAGGTTTGGGGGTTCCTTCTTGTCAAACCCTAGTTGAATTATTGTGGGGTAGCAGATCATGATCTGGACTGCAATTGCAGAGGGTTTCAAGATAGTTTGTGGTAGGTGAGATGCAGATCCAAGATTGGTAGACATGTTGAGACAACTTGTTGCTAGATTAGAAGGTGTTGAAACAACCCAAAGAAGAGGAAGACATCTTGAAGAAGTTAGTGATGATGAAATTGAGAAAGAACAAGTTGATGTAGAACCTACATCGACAATGGATTAAGGTGAGGAAAGATTGTTGAAATCTTTGACAAATATGAAGTCTACACCACACTTTAATCCTCCTGAATATAGTGGAAAATTGGATTCTGATGAATTGGTGGATTGGATCACTAAGATGGAAAATTATTTTGAATATGAAAATCTACCTAAGGAAAAGAAGGTGAAAATTGAAAGCACAAAGTTGAAGAGTTTGTTGGAGATTTGCCAATAAGCCAATGTTGACCATATGTTTTTCATTGATGACAACATATGGGTAAGTAGCATGCATGGAATACTTATGCAGAAAGATTTGAGTATATATACCATGGACATGTTATCAGCATGATATCATGGATATCGAGGTTAATTATTTATATAGACAGTTGTGTAGCAGCTTGCGTCAGTAGTTCTCCTAACAGAGTTACAAACAGTCTTATGTGTGTTATTGTCTTTACAATTATCATGGAGCCTTGTGCCTTTGGATATATTATGGAAACATGTTAGTGTTTCTACATTCATGGATGTAGAGTCTGATATGCAGTCACCATTCACCAGTTGCACTTTCCTATGTTTATCCAGAAAAGTCGACAGAGATTATATTGGTACATGAGTTGCACCTATCATCTCGATATGCATGCTTGGATTAGTGATTAGAGAAGAGAAGAATGTTTGGTTAAGAGTGCATAATGTAATTCAGCTTGAGGAGAAAGTATCAGTTAATCTGGTAAAGATGACAGTGTGTAGCATGCATCTACACTTATTAATTTGGACAGGTCCCAGTTTGTGTTGCGTGCTTAGTAGAGCCAACATAAATTTTATTAGAGAGTGTTATTGTTTCTCTAATATGATTTCAATGTGGTTCTAATAGGCCAACTTGATTATACCATTTAGAGACAAGATATATATAGGTAGTCATTTGTGATTGCTAAGACATGGTTTAGAGTTGAAAGAAAAGAGCAGAGTAGAGAGTGCAAAGTGTTGAGCCATCAGCAGAAGGTCTATGTGACTAAGTAAAGAGTATATTCTATTCATTAGAACTGATCAAGACAATAGGTCTACCTCACAGTTCACAAAGATCTAGATATAGTGTGTATCTATTATTCAGAAGGTTGCAGCCTTCATGTCTTTGAGTAGTGAGCTCTTAGATAGTGTTTCCTCACCCCTAACAATGTCAATCATAAAAGACTCCTAATAGGCTCTGACCTTTGACCAATTCACTGTACTTATTGCATTGTAAAGATCAACTCCTAATAGGGTTGTGATATCTTCTAACAAGGATCATTATACACTAGTGCAGTTTATTAGTGGGTGTCAATTCCCATTGGGTTTTTTACCTATTTGGGTTTCCCCGTAACCAAAATATTGGTTTTGTGTTCAAGTGTTCTTTCATTGTGTTTATGCTTAATGTTTAAGTATACCTAATTGGATAAATAATTGAAACTAGTAGATAACTAATTCACCCCCCCCCCCCTCTCAGTTATCTCTTGGGACTATTCCTAACAATTAGTATCAGAGCCAAGTGCCTTGGAGATAAAGTTTAATAGATTGAGGTTAATCACATGGCATTCTTTAGAAAAGACAGTCCTAATTTTGATGGAGAGAACTATCCTGATTGGAAGAACAAGATGGTGACACATTTGCAGTGCATTGCTTTTGAATTTTTCAAAGTGGCTGTCAAAGATATTAAGATCCCCTCTCTAGAATATCTTGCAAAAGATGATGCTACTAGAAAGAAGAAGGATTTGTTCCATCAGAATGCAATAGCCAAAGTATCACTTATCAGTGCCTTATCGAATAGTGAGTTTTCAGAGTTAAAGAAAGTAGACATAGCCTACAAGATATGGAAGCACCTAGAAGACATGTTTGGAGGAGATACACAAGAAAAGAATGTGCACATAAATACTTGGAAGAAAAGATACAATGCATTAGAGATGCTAACTAAAGAAAACATCAAAACCTACAATCAAAGGATTAATGAAGCAGTTGTTGGAATCAGAAACAATGATGGAGAGATCTTGGAGGAAGACATTATGGATAAGTTGATGACTACTTTTACAGTAGAGTATGAAAAAAAGATTGACATCCTTGATGAGACCATGCAGCTTACAAAAAATTTCAAGAGAGAGACCATGATCAGAAAAATTTCAGCTTTTGAGATTTCAAGATTGAAGATAGAGCCTAAAAGTGAGACAGCCTTGAAAGCATCAGTCCATGGTAAGAAATCTTTAAACACTTCTGGTAATTTTGATGATGAAGATGAAGATAAAGAGATAGATGATATTATTGCTATGATTTCTAAGAAAGAAAGAAAAGGAAAAGGAAAGTATGAAGGTCAATTACCTTTCAAATGTTTCTCATGTAATAAGATTGGTCATTTTGCATCCAAGTGTCCTACAATAGTTAAGAAATTCAGAACTAACTACAAGCCTAAGTATACAAAACAATGTTACTATGCTGGTGATGGAGTTTCTAATGATGATTCCATTGAAGATGAAACTAGATTCATTTCTATTAGGAATCGTGAAGATAAGAAAAAGGAACAAGAGCTAGCATTGATTTCACCAGCAGACATAAGGACATATTGGATTATAGATAGCGGTTGTTCACATCACATGACAGGTGATAAAGATAGATTTGTTCATCTAGACAAATACAATGGTCATATGGTTAGATTTGGAGATGACACTCCTAAACCTATCATTAGTAGAGGAGCTATCACATTGGATGGAAAGAACAACACTGATGATGTTGTTTATGTAGATGGTTTGTAGCATAACCTTCTTAGTGTTGGATAGTTTCTTGAAAAAGGTTATAGATTGGAGTTCAAAGACAACAAGTGCATCATTAACAAAAAGGATGGTGTAATGATTGTATCAGGTTCAAAGACTAAAGGAAATGTTTTTCAGCTTAATTCAGAAGCAAGTTGTTTTTTTGCTAAAGTAGATTATAGTTGGCTATGGCATAAAAGACTATATCATATCAATTTTGATAACATAGTAAAGATAAGCAATGTAAAGGTAGTCAGAGATCTACCTAGCATAGAAAAGCCAGTTGATACTATTTACAAGGAATGTGCTATGGGAAAGCATGTGAGGAATTCATTCAAAAGCGAGAATAATTTTGTAGAGAACAAGTTGGATCTGATTCATATAGATCTATGTGGACCAAGTCAAACAAGATCATACTATGGTGAAAAGTATTTCATTTTGTTTGTTGATGATTATTCTAGAATGATGTGGGTTGCATTCTTGAAAGATAATTCAGAAGCATTTGAGAAGTTCAAAATATTCAAAGCTAAGGTTGAGAATGAATTTGGACTAAAGATAAAGTGTCTAAGATCGGATAGAGGAGGACAATTCACCTCTGATAGATTCTATGAGTAATGCAAAGAACATGACATAAAAGCACAATTGAGTGCACCTAGAACCCCTCAGTAGAATGGGATTATAGAGAGAAGGAATAGGATCATCCTTGATACAACGTGCACCATCATGATTGAAGGAAAAGTTGCACACACCTATTGGAGAGATGTGGTCAATACAACAGCCTATACCATCAATAGAATACAATTAATGCTTGGCACGAACAAGACACCTTATGAGCTATTATTTGGTAATGTTCCCACAATGAAATACTTCAGAATCTTTGGAAGCAAGTGCTACATCAAGAGGGATGAAGCAATAGGAAAGTTTGATGTAAGAAGTGATGAATGTATTTTCCTTGGTTACTCTACTAAAATAAAAGCTTATAGATGTTTTAACTGAAGATTGGAGAAGATCATTGAAAGTGCTCATGTTAAGATTGATGAAAAGTTTATGGTTCAAGAAAGACGTCATGATTATGCACCTATGATTGAAGAAGAACCCATTCCTTCCACTAGTGAGATAGTTGTTGAAGAAATGTTTGACAATATTAATGTATTATTCAATGACCCTCAAATAAGTGAAGAAGAAACTTAGAAGGCAGATGACTTAGTATCACCTAAAGCTCCAAAGTATACATCTAGATATCACTCTAAAGATGACATCATTGGAGATCAGATTGGCAAAGTCACTACAAGATCAAAAGCAAAGAGTTCAACAAGAAATGAAGTGGTATGTTCACTATCTCAAATTGAACCTTTAAGTGTTGAAGATGCATGTGTAATGATTCAGATTGGCATGATGCTATGAAAGAAGAACTATATCAGATTATTAAGAATGATACTTGGGAACTGGAACCAAGACCTAGTGACAAGAATGTGATTGGAAAAAAGTGGATATTTTGAAACAAGATGAATGAAGATGGTATAGTAATAAGGAATAAAGAAAGGTTAGTATGTAAGGGATATGCGAAAAGAGAAGGTATTGATTATTCAAACACATTTGCACCTCTGAGAAGATTAGAAGCTATTAATTTGTTTCTAGCTTATGCAACATTCAAAAACTTCAAAGTTTATCAGATGGATGTTCAGTCAACATTCTTGAATGGAGAGTTAAAGGAAGAAGTATTCATTGAATAGCTGAAAGGATTCACCTTATCAAACAAGCTTGATATGGTATGCAGATTGAAGAAAGTCCTCTATGGACTTAAGCAAGCCCTTAGAGCTTAGTATGAGAGACTTGATGGATATCTAACAAAAATTGGATTCAAGAAAGGAGCAATAGATTGTAATCTATTTATCAGAGAGACATCTGAAGGTTTACTACTTGTAGCTATATTTGTTGATGACATTATCTTTGGGGGTAATGACAAACTTAGTGTAGATTTGCTAAGGAGATGCAGAGAAAGTTTGAGATGAGTATGATTGGACCTATCAAATACTTTTTGGGATTAAATGTACAACAGACAGAGAAAGGTATTTTCATTAATATATCAGTCCAAATATGTAAAAGAGATAATGAAGAAGTTCAAGATGGATGATTGAAAGCCAGTGGGTACACCTATGATAATAGGATGCAAGCTTACAAAAGAAGATGATTCTCCAGTAGTAGATATAGCATTGTATAAGTCTATGATTGGTAAACTCATATATCTTACTCATACTAGACTTGATATTTCTAATACAGCTGGCATAGTTGGAAGATCTGTAGAAGAGCCTAAACAAAGTCATCTCATGGTAGTAAAGAGAATATTCTATTAGAATAACTGAGAGAGGGGTGAATCAGTTATCCAGTGTCCCAAAACAAAATGTATAATTTAAAACAATTTCTACAATTTCTGCTTTTCGGTAAGCAATAATAACTCTTACTGTTTGTGCTTTTACTGATTACTAGTCTAATACATATAACTGTTTACCGATCAAATATAATATGTAACATGAAAAGTATGATAGCAAACAGATATCAAAATCAACACATAACATAAGAGATTTAACATGGAAACACTGTAAAGGGAAAAACCACCTGGGACCGGCAACCCAAAATTGTTCACTCTTCTGAAGTGAGGTCGGTTAAGACCCAACCCTGTTAAAGATTACAAACAAACTGTCAGGTGTGACCTTGTTAGAGGATTTTAGACTAGAAGTTATCATCCAACCAGCATTCACTATGGGGTTGACAGGATGACAATGTTCATTCTATGAATGATACATCATAAGACTTTCAGAGTCCACTCAGTTAAGAGATTTAGACTGTATACAATGGTTAAATATGTAACAGTAAAATGACCTTCCTTAATACAACTTCAATTTGCAGATTACAGATCAATATTTAGTCCATTCAAATCCTTCTAATCAATAATTCACTTCAGATTCAATACTGTATCAACTTACTATCTATCAGTAACTGCTCTTTGTAGCTCGGTAATTGCTCTGCAGCTCAATTCTTACTTAACTAGTATGATCAGAATGCATGAAAACCTTAGTCACACAATAATCCTATAGCTTCTTCTTCTTCCAGCATTTTCATAAAGAAATTTTGATCTCTTATATAGATGTGTAAATCATTTTCTTCTCCACCATCAGATTTTTCCGCTTAATCACATTCATAGATTTTACTGATTAAACTTTCTCAGTACTTGTGTCAATAACACGTTTCAATTTTATTCGTTAGATCTTCTTTGAATTTTGTCAACTGTTGATCTGCATAACAAATATTATCTATTACCTCGATGTTATACTCTTGCCAGCTCATCAATCTTATCAGCTAAACTAATCATTTAATTCATTCTATCCTCCTCGGTAAACAAAGAATGCATCGGTGAACACTAATCGGTTAACACTATGATCAGTATACACTACACTCCATCGGTGTATAATAGAAATGCTTCATTTACCGACAACACTACTTTGTGTCTTTCAGCTCTATACTACATTATAGATGAATGCAACATAATGAAGTCAATATCATCAAGTCATAGACTCATCAACAAGTTATTCAATGTGTTCCTTATCCTAATCTATCATGTACATCTTTCCTCATGTAGATTTCTCTGTTCTTCATCTCTTTTCATTTTTCTTCAGATGTCTTAGTGTAGTAACTTACAAGATAAGTGTTGTCAAACTAGTTGACATCAATGATAACATAATACTGATTTAATCATATTACATATCTAATCAAAAACTTCTCAATGATCTTGCAATCACAGATCCTTTAATTAGATTCCAAATTAGTTGTAGTCCAACAATCTCTCCCTTTGGCATTGATGGCAACTCAAGTAATATGAAATGTCCCATACACATACCAAACATACATTCTACAACTTTGTGAACAAATGTTGTAAATCGAATAGACTTAATATGTTTAATCACTACGTTACTAAAATAGCATTAAGTAATATAGCTTTACCTTTCTATAGTTGTGATCTTTTCAGTTCTCTTGTTCCTGCTTCTATTCTTTGTAACTGATCTTCAATACTCTGTCTCCTTCAGATTGTCTCTCCCTTAGATAGTTGTCATCAGTGCTTGTTCCTTTTCATATTTTGTTTATCTCTCCCCTTTTTATTTCATATGGTTTATAATCTCTCCCTTTTCATTTCATATGGTTTATCTCTCCCTTTGACAGCAATGCCAAAAAAATAAATAAACAATCAGCTCTATAGTAGCCAAGTAACACTCTGTGGTGTTCAGTACTTTCTTTGTATCTTTGTATACTGATATCTCATCGGTTAAAGTTCTCAAACTTAACCACAACCTTGAATATGATTCACAGTGTGAACTATGTTGCATCAACATGAATGATCTTGTGATAAAAGTTGGCTGATGCAACATCCAAATCACCTTAGTGGCCGATAGATAGGGGACGGACCCCAAGTCTAGTCCTCAAGTATTGAAATGTGTCCTTTGGTAGGGGCTTTGTAAAAATATCTACAAGTTGTTCTTTAGATGTAAAAAATTATAACTTTACTTTCTTCTCTTGCACTTGTTCTCTTAAGTAATGATACTTAATAGATATATGCTTTGTCTTAGAGTGCATCACATATTTTTTGAAATATTAATAGCACTAGTGTTGTCACAGTATATAATCACCAGGTCAATGATTACCTCATTCATTCCTTCCAACACTTGTTTGATATATGCAATGTTTGAACAGTTAGTATTAGTAGCAACATACTCTGCTTCAGTTGTAGACTGAGAAATACAAGCCTACTTTTTACTTGTCCAGGTTACAAGTCTTTCACCAAAGAAAAATGCTCCTCTGGTGGTGCTTTTTCTATCATCCACATTTCCAACCCAATCAGCATCAGTGTAAACTTTCATTTCAAACTACCCTTCCTTAGAATACCATAGTTGATAATTTTCTATTTTCTTCAAGTATCTTAATATCCTTTTTGTAGCTATCATGTGTGATTCTCTAGGGTTATTAGACAATCTTGCAACAATTCCCATAGCATGTGCTATATCTGGCCTACTGTGAACTACGTACACTAGCTTACCAATCATAGATCGGTAAAGTGTCTGATTTACCCCAGTAGTTTCATCCTCCTTTGTTAATTTTCATCTAGTAGCCATCGGTGTTCCTACAAGTTTAGCATCTTCCATGCCAAATGTCTTTAGTACTTCCTTTATGTATTTAGATTGTGTGATGAATATGCCATCACTCTACCGAATCACTTGTAGTCCAAGAAAGAACTTAATCTCTCTGAACATAGACATTTCAAATTCCTTTTGCATTTCATCAGAAAATGCCTTGCAGACAAGATCTAAGCCACCAAAGATAATATCATCAACAAAAATTTCAGCAATGATAATAGTATCATCAGTATCACCTTTCACATATAGATTGTTGTTTTCACTTGTTCTAACAAATCCAATACTTAACAAGTAAGTATGCAGTCTTTCATACCATGCTCTCAGTGCTTGCTTTAGTCCATATAAAGCTTTATGTAATCTACATACCATATCTTTATTGTCGAGATCAACAAATCCTTCAAGTTGTTCAATGTAGACTTCTTCTTCAAGTATACCATTCAAAAATGTTGACTTCACATCCATTTGATAGAGTTTGAATTTCTTATGTGTAGCATATGCAAGTAGCATTCTAACTCCTTCTAATCTAGCAACAGGTGAAAATGTCTCACCATAGTTAATGCCTTCTTCCTGTGCATATCCCTTGCATACTAATCTAGCTTTATTTCTTGTGACTTCACCATTTTCATTCATTTTATTCTTGTATATCCACTCAGTACCGATAACATTCTTATCTTTTGGTCGGGGTACTAAGGACCAGGTTTTGTTCTTTTCTATTTGTTCTATTTCCTCCTTCATTGCATTAACCCATTCTTCATTCTCTAATGCAACTTTCATAGTTTTAGGTTCAAACTCACAAATTAGACATGTACCTTGTCTTGTTTTGCTTTTGGTTTGCATTCCAGCATGTCTGTCTCCAATGATTTGTGTTTAAGGATGATGTCTCTTGAAAAAACTAGCCAAAACTTGATTTCTCCTTTCTTGTTCATCCTGCTCAGGGTCATTTCCTTGCTCAGCAGCTTCTTCATGTTCATCAATTTGTGGTGCCTATTGTACTGCATTATTTCCCTACTGACTGGTTGTTACAGCTTGCAATATCGGTAGATACTCTAGATGTTCCATGTAAGTGAATCTACCATAACCTTCTAGTTCCTTTGTACTTTCCTCTATGTACTTTTCATCAAACTCATCAACACGAACATTAGTACTTTCAACAATCTTATTTGTAGCCTTATTCAAACATTTGTATGCTTTACTTGTAGTGGAATATCCAAGAAATATTCCTTCATCTCCTTTAGAATCAAATTTTCCATTTCTCTCATCTTTCAAGATAAAGCATTTACTTCCAAAAATTTTGAAATAACTTATAGTAGGTTTGTGTCCAAACCATAGTTCATAAGGTCTTCAATTGGAGTCCTTCTTCAATTTTACTCAGTTAAGAACATATACAGCTGTGCTGACAACTTCCCTCCAATATGTTTGAGCAACATTCTTCTATATCATCAATGTTCTAGCACAGTCAATTATAGACCTAGTCCTTCTTTTAGCAATGTCATTTTTCTGAGGTGTCCTCAATGTAGATACCTACCTCTTGATTCCATGCTCATTGCAAAATTTAGTAAATTCATCAGAGATAAATTCACCTCCTTTATCAGATCTTAAGCACTTTATTTCCTTACGGGTTTTTTTTTCTACCTTAGCTGTATACAACTTAAACATTTTGAAAGCTTTAGATTTCTCTTTCAAGAACATAACAGTCATCAGTCTAGTATAATCATCAACAAAAAGAATAAAATATCTATCACCAGAATAGCTCTGAGTTCTCATAGGACCACACAGATTGGTATGAACCAACTCAACTATCTTCTTTGTTGAATAGTCCTTGATTTTAAAACTAGACTTAGTCATCTTACCTTTCTAACATTCATGGCACATGGCATGATTAGGTTTTGTCAAGCTAGGCAATCCTCTAACTCTTTTCTTTCTACTAATCTTGATCATGTTGTCAAAGTTCACATGGCATAACCTTTGGTGCCACAACCAAGCATCTTCATCCTTTATTAACAAAGAAGAATAATGATCTATATCAAGATAGAATAGCTTACCTCTGGATTATGTACCAGTTCTGGCAAGTCTTCCTCCATCACCATAAATCTTCACCTTTTTTCTCTCAAAAGCCAATCAATGGCCTGAATTGTTCAGCTAAGCCACACTTATCAGATTATAGTTCAGTCCATCTACCCAATGTGCATTTTCACATTGTAATATGTCATTGATCATCAATGAGCCTTTACCTCTTACCATACAATGTGCATCGTTTCCCATTCTCATAGATCCTCCATTATATTCAACAAGATGATTAAACTTCTCTACATCACCAGTCATATGATATGTGCAGCCACTATCTATGATCCATGTATCATTTCTGCTTACTTTAGAGATCAGTTTTGTCTCTTCATGTTTCTCTTCTTCTTCTGAGTCATCTTTCATAGCAACAAATACAACTTCTATATCATCATCAGAATCAGATTTAGTTTCAATATCTTTGACTATGTAACATACCTTTTTGCCTTTTTCATCTTGGTTGTCTCTGTTGTTGTGACAGTAACCTTTGTTGACTCTTCTTCCATAGCTTCCTTCAAATTGGTCTTTGGATCTATCATCATCTTTCTTATGTGGACATCTAGCAGTGATGTGACTAACTTCTTTACAATTGAAGCATGCCAAAGGTAGCTTACCTCTATACATTCCTTTTCCTTTGGGAAATCTTCGGGCCATAAGTGCTTCAAGCTCATCAAGTTCATTATCAGTATTGTCATCACTATCACAATTCTTACCATCCTGCTAGACTTTCCAATCTTCAGAGAAGACATGAAAGTGGATTCAATAGAAGGAACAACACTATTATAAAAATTGTTTAATTCAAAGGTTGTAAGTTTACCAATCAGAGTGTCAAGAGTGAGGTTGGATGTAGCTCTTGTTTCATGAATTGCAGAAATCCTGATTGCATAAACTGGTAGCAAAGTTCTGAGAATCTTGCTTGTCACTATTTCATCATCAATTACTCCATCAGATTCTCTAATAGCATGTACCACTTCTTTGAGTCTATTTGAATATTAGACAATGTTCTAACCTTCTTTCATTCTCATTTCATCAAATCTACCTCTCAGACTTTCAGCTCGGGCTCTTTTGACATTCAGATCTCCATTGTAGATTTGTGCTAATTTATCCCACATTCCTTTGGTAGTTGTGCATGTCTTGATATCTTCAAATTCAACATCAATACAGGCAAAAAGTTCCATCATAGTAACATTGTGTTCATGCTTATCTTTCAGTTGATCAATAGTTAGGGGACCAGTGGGTGGTTGTATGTAGCCATTTTGCATCAGATCTAGTGCTAAGTTCCCAATTCTAGATATGTGTAGCTCCATTTTGCTTTGCCATACTATGAAGTTCTCTTTATTCAATTTTGGTACTTCCCTCTTATACATCTTGAGACCTTTATGCTTAAGTCCTTAAAACTCTATTCCAAGCAATGAAGCTCTGATACCAATTGTTAGAATAACTGAGAGGGGGGTGAATTAGTTTTCCAATGTCCCAAAACAAAATGTATAATTGAAAACAATTTCTATAATTTCTACTCATCGGTAAGTAATAATAACTCTTACTATCTATTCTTTTACTGATTACCAGTCTAATACTTATAACTATTTATCGATCAAATCTAATATGTAACATGCAAAGTATAATAGCAAATAGATATCACAATAAACACATAACACAAGAGATTTAATGTGGAAACCCTGTAAAGGGAAAAACCACCTGGGACCGGCAACCCAAAATTGTTCACTCTTCTGAAGTCAGGTCGGTTAAGACCCAACCCTATTAAAGGTTACAAACACACTGTCAGGTGTGACCTTGTTAGAGGATTTTAGACTAGAAGTTATCATCCAACCAGCATTCACTATGGGGTTGATAGGATAACAATGTTCATTCTATGAATGATACATCATAAGACTTTCAAAGTCCACTTAGTTAAGAGATTTAGATTATCTACAATGGTTAATTATGTAACAGTAAAATAACCTACCTTATACAACTTCAATTTGCAAATTACAGATCAATATTTAGTCCATTCAAATCCTTCTGATCAATAATTCACTTTAGATTCAATACTATATCAACTTACTATCCATCGGTAACTGCTCTCTGTAGCTCGGTAATTGCTCTGTAGCTTGATTCTTACTTAACCAGTATGATCAGAATGCATGAAAACCTTATTCACATGATAATCTTGCAGCTTCTTCTTCTACAATTTTCATAAAGAAATTTTGATCTCTTATATAGACATGTAAATCATTTTCTTCTCCACCATCAAATTTTTCCACTTAATCACATGCATAGATTTTTCCACTTAAACTTTCACGGTACTTGTGTCAATAACATGTTTCAATTTTCTTCGTTAGATCTTCTTTGAAGTTTGTCAGTTGTTGATCTACGTAACAAACATTATCTATTACCTTGATGTTATACTCTTGCCAGCTCATCAATCTTATCGGCTAAACTAATCATTTAATTCATTCTATCCTCCTCGGTAAACAAAGAATGTGTCGGTGAATACTACTCGATTAACACTACGGTTAGTATACACTACACTCCATCGGTGTATACTAGAAATGCTTCATTTACTGACAACACTGCTTTGTGTCTTTCAGCTCTATACTTTATTATAGATGAATGCAACATAATGAAGTCAATATCATCAAGTTATAGACTCATCAACAAGTTACTCAATGTGTTCCTTATCCTCATCTATCATGTACATCTTTCCTCATGTAGATTTCTTTGTTCTTCATCTCTTTTCATTTTTCTTCAAATGTCTCAGTGTAGTAACTTACAAGATAAGTGTTGTCAAACTGGTTGACATCAATAACAACATAATACTGATTTAATCATATTACATATCTAATCAAAAACTTCTTAGTGATCTTGCAATCATAGATCCTTCAATCAGATTCCAAATCAGTTGTAGTCCAACATATTCAAATATCTGCAGGGCACTATAGATTATGGTCTATGGTATCCTAACTCAGAGAATTTTGAGCTTCATGTATATACAGATGTGGATTGGGTAGGATGTGTTGATGATAGAAAGATTACTTCAGGAGGAGTAGTGTTTCTTGGTGATAGAAGTGTCACTTGGAAAAGAAAGAAGCATAATTGTATTTCTCAATCAATAGCAGAAGTAGAGTATGTTATAGCAGCCTTGAATTTTTCTACAATTGTTTGGATAAAACAAATGATAAAGGATTTTGGAATTTAGATTGATTATCCTATTGTTATTCATTGTGATAACACTAGCACTATCAACATGTCAAAGAATCATGTGATGCATGCAAAGAAAAAGCACATAGAGATTAAGTATAACTTCCTAAGAGAGAAAGTGGCAGAGAAAGAAGTCAAATTGGATTATATGAGTACAAAGGAATAGCTTGCAGATATATTCACAAGGCCCTTACCAAAGGATACTTTTGAGTATCTTAGGGAGAAGCTGGGAGTAATTCCCTTCCTTGATTTTGCTTAGAGAAAGTGGAAAGAGCATCAGTCCTCAGTGACTGATGGATGGTTGACTACTCTACTTCAGGAGTAGTACCAGAGCTTAAATGTTTGGTTCCCTTTTCCATTGATGTCAAAGGGGGAGTAGTATATAGTCATGAAAAACATCATTAAAGGAGGAGTACATATAGAATTAAGGAGGAGTAATATATAGCAGAAAGAGGTAGTAGTATTCAGTCATGGAAGTAGTTCAGTTAAGGAAATGAAGAATATTAAAGAATATTGCAGCAGATGGAGGATTCATCCTTGGGGGAGTTTTGATGAGGAAATGGAGAATGTTATAAAAGAATTGGTCAGTTGGATTGGTGGTGTTTTTCATTCCATATGTGGCCATCAATTCCAAAGGGGGAGATTGTTGGAGATTTGCCAACAAGCCAGCACTGACTATATGTTTGTCATTGATGACAACATATTGCACATAGCATGCATGTAATACTTATGCAAAAATATTTGAGTATATGTAGCATGGAAATGTTATCAACATGATATCATGGGTGTAGAGGTTAATTGTTTATACATACAGTTGTGTAGCAGCTTGTGTCAGCAATGTTCCTAATAGAGTTATAGGTAGTGTCCTGTGTATTATTCTTCATACAATTATCATGGACCCTTACACCTTTGGATATATGATGTAAACATGTTAGTGTTGTGCCATTCATGGATGTAGAGTTTGATATGCAGTAGAAGTGAATTTATGTAGTCACCATTCACCAGTTGTTTCCTATGTTTATCCAGAAGATCTGACAGAGATTATATTGGTACAAGAGTTGCACCTATAATCTCAGTATGTGTGCCTAGATTAATGATTAGAGAAGAGTTAATAATGTTTGGTTAAGCATGCATAATGACATTCAGCTTGAGGAGAAAGTATCAGTTAATTTGGTAAAGCTGATAGTGTGTAGAGTGCGTCTACACTTATTAATTTGGACAGGTCCCAATTTGTGTTGCGTGCTTAGTAGAGTTGACATAAATTTTATTGGAGAGTGTTATTGTTTCTCTAATATGATTTCAAAGTGCTTCTAATAGGTTGACTTGATTTTATCATTTAGAGAGAAGATATTTATAGGTAGTTATTTGTGATTGCTAAGACATGGTTCAAAGTTGAAAGAGAAGACCAGAGAAGAGAGTACAAATTGTTGAGCCATCAGAAGAAGGTCTATATGACCAAGTAAAGAGTATATGATATTCATTGGAACTGATCAAGACAATAGGTCTACCTCGCAGTTCACAAAGATCCAGATATAGTGTGTATCTATTATATAGAAGGTTGCAGCCTTCACCTCTTTGAGTAGTGAGCTCTCAGACAGTGTGTCCTCACCCCTAACAAGCTCAATTATAAAAGACTCCTAATAGGGTCCAACCTTTGAGCAGGTCATTGTACTTATTGCATTTTAAAGATCAACTCTTAACAGGGTTGTAAGATCCTCTCACAAGGATCATTATACAATAGTGCATTTTATTATTGGGTGTCAATTCCCACCAGGGCTTTTACCTATTTGGGTTTCCTCGTAACCAAATATTGGTTTTGTGTTCAAGTGTTCTTTCATTTTGTTTATGCTTAATGCATAAGTATACTTAATTGGATAAAGAATTGAAACTAGTAGATAACTGATTCACCCCCCCCCCACCCCTCCTCTCAGTTATCTCTTGGGACTATTCCTAATAGAGTCATGCATCCTTGTGGTGGGAACATCTACAGTTGAACAGAAAGAGGAAAGGAAAAGACAAAATCAAGGTATGGAGTAAAATGGTGAATAAATTGAAAGGGAAGTTCTTACCTTTTGATTATCAGATTAACCTAGTTAGGCAAATTTAAAGTTTGAAGTAGAAAGATAGCTCGATAAAAGAATATACTAAAGAATTCTATAGATTAGATATTAGATCTGGACATGATGAAGATGAGGTAGAAAGAATTTCTAGATACTGGAATGGTTTGAGAGTTTCCATCCAAGAAGAAATCATTTTGATCAAGTTGGAGAACATTGAAGAGGCTTATCAATTTGTATTGAAAGCTAAGGATAAATTGAACAAGAGGCATGAGAAATGACATAGAGGTAGAGGTGGTAGTTTCCCTAGAGGAAGAGGTATATCTTATCATGAAAATAGTAGATCTAAACCTAAAAAGTCAACCCTAGATAAAGGTAAGACTAAGTGGAAAGGTGAAAGTTCATCTAGAGGTAGAGGCAGTAACTACCGAGGTGGATATAACAGATGTGGTTTCTTAGGAACTTGTTACAACTATGGAGAAGGACATAGATCATTTGAGTGTACACATGCAAGTAAAAAGGTCAGTAATAGTGGAAATGATTTGGTGCAAGAAGACTCACCAAATGAACCTGAGAAGGAAAATATCTTGATGGTAAGGAGAGCACTTTGGAGTGAAAGTAATAAGGAAGATCCGGTAAGGAAAATTTTGTTCAAGACTAGATGAAGAGTTTCTAATGAAGTTTGGAAGGTAATCATTGATGGTGGTAGCTTGGAGAATCTGGCATCTAAGGAAATGGTCACAAATTTGAAGTTGAAAAAGTTAGAACATGTGAAGCCCTATCAAATTTTATGAATCAAAGATGAGCATACACTCTTGCTAAGTGAACAATGTTATGTGAATTTGAAAATTGGAAAGTATGATGATAAGGTGTTATGTGATATCATGCCTATGTATTGTTGTCATATTTTTTTTGGTAGAACTTGGTAATATGATAGACATGCTATATATGATGGAAGATTGCATAGATATACTATTTGGGCTGATGGGAGAAGACAAACCTTGTTACCTTTTATTGAAGAACCTGTTAGTAATGTTTACACATCTGTGAAAGTTTTCTTCATGGAATGAAGAAATTTTGTTAAGGATTTGAAGAAGAATGATGTATGTTTTATTGTGATACCTAATAAACCAAATAAGAAAATAGAGGAGAGTGTCCCTAAGGAGATTGACAAGTTACTCACTGAGTATAATGTAATCATTTCTGATAATGTACCTAATGGTTTTCCACCAAAGGGAAGCATTGATCATTGGATGGATCTTATCCCTGGAGGTAGTTTATTGAATAAGGCACCACATTGGTTGACACCTACCAAAAATCAAGAATTGAACCGACAGATTCAATAATTGTTGTAGAAAGGTTTGATCATAGAAAGTTTGAGTCCTTTTTCAATACCTAATGTATTAGCACCTAAGAAAAATGGAGAATGGTGAATGTGTACTGATTCTAGAGCAATTAACAAGATAATAGTGAAATATAGGTTTTCTATACCAAGAATGGATGACATAATGGATAGTTTGAATGGAGCAAAGTATTTTACCAAAATTGATTTGAAAAGTGGGTATCATCATATCAAAACCAAAGAAGGTGATGAGTGGAAGACTTCTTTCAAGACAAAAGAAGGTTTGTATGAGTGGTTGGTTATGCCTTTTGGTTTAACTAATGCACAGAGTACTTTTATGAGATTGATGAATGAATTTTTGAAGAAATTCTTGGGTAAATTTGTGATTGTATATCTTGATGACATTCTGATATTCAATAAGAATAGAGAAGAAAATTTTTTTCATGTTAAACAAGTATTGCAGATATTGAAAGAAGAAAAGTTGCTGATAAATCTAAAAAAGTTTTCATTCATGAAAGAGGAGATTCTATATTTGGGATTTGTGATTTTAGCTGATGGTTTGAAAATGGATCCTGAAAAGGTTGAAGCTATTTTGAATTGGCCTATACTTGATAATTCTAGTGAGGTAAGATCATTTCATGGTTTGGAAAGTTTTTACCTAAAGTTCATTAGGAATTTTAGTTCAATAAGTAATGGTATGATTGAGACTATGAGATGAGATAACAGAGAATTAAAGTGGACACATGGAGCTGATAAAAGTTTTGAGACTTTGAAATAGAAGGTTGTTGAATTGCCTATTTTAGCATTTCCTAATTTCAATAAGGTATTTCAAGTGGAATGTGATGCAAGTGGTAGTGCAATAGGATCTGTATTAAGTCAAGAAGGTAAACCTGTTGCTTTATTTAGTGAAAAGTTGAATGACGCAAATAGGAAATATTCTATGTATGATCAAGAATTCTATGCTATTGTTCAAGCATTGAAGAAATGGAGACATTATTTTATACCAAGTGAATTTGTGTTGTATACTGATCATAAGGCTTTACAGTATTTGGGTAGTCAGAATAACTTAAATCAGAGACATATGAAATGGGTTGAGTATTTGCAGAGTTATACATTTGTGATAAAGCATAAGAGTGGAGTCACTAACTGAGTTGCTGATGCATTGAGTAGAAGAATATCTTTGATGACCATGATAAACATTGAAGTTCTTGGCTTTGATGACTTGAGAGATTCTTATGAATTTGATCCTGATTTTTCTGATTCATGGAGAAAGTGTAAAGCACCTATTCAAGATCAACAGAGTACTAAATGGGACAAATATTTTATGCATGGAGGTATGTTGTTTAAGGGTATTTAGTTGTGTATACCGAGAGGAGAAATGAGAAATAATTTTATAAAGGAGAAACATAGTAGTGGTTTGGCTGCACATTTTGGAGTTGATAAGACATTGAATTTGTTTAAGGAGAAATACTTTTGGCCACAGTTGTATAAAGATGTTCAGAAATTGGTGAAAAGTTGTGGAATTTATCAAGTTGCAAAAGGAGTAAGTCAGAATACTAGATTATATATACCAATTTTTATTCCTGAGAAACCTTGGATTGACATTAGTATAGATTTTTTTTTTGGCTTACCGAAGATAGTAAGAGGTAATGATTCTATATTTTTTGTTGTGGATAGATTTTCTAAAAGGGTGCATTTTATACCTTTTAGAAAGACATCAAATACACTACATATAGCAGATCTTTTCTTTAAGGAAATTGTCAAATTGCATGGATTAATGAGTATTATCTCTGACCAAGATAGTAAATTTGTTGGATACTTTTGGAAGACCCTTTGGATAAAGTTTGGCACTGAGTTGAAATATAGTTCTATATTTCACCCACAAATCAATGGACAAACAAAAGTTGTGAATAGAAGCTTGGGAAATCTTTTGAGATGCTTAGCTGGAGACACACCAAGTAATTGGGATTCTGTATTGGCACAAGTAGAGTTTTCATACAATAATTAATGTAATAGGAGTATTGGAAAAATACCTTTTGAGATTGTAAATGGCATACAACTGAGAGGTATATCTGATTTGAGGGATATTGTTGATGAAAGAAAGAGAAGTGCTGAAGGAGTGAAGTTTTCTGAGCACATGAAGACATTGCATGAAGATGTGAAACATAAGCTGGAAGTGATTAATCATAAATACAAAGACAGAGCTGATAGATCAGGAAGACATAAGAATTTTTCAGTCGGTGATGAAGTAATGGTTCATTTGAAGAAAGGCTGATTTCTTGTTAGAACATATGGAAAGCTGAAAATGAAGAAGTTTGGACCATGCAAGATACATAGGAAATTTGATAGTAGAAATGCATATGAGATTGAGTTACCTAATGACATGGATATATCACCTATACTCAACATTGTTGATTTGTATGAGTATCATGAACTTGATGAAGACATGACAGTACCGATGGATTATCCTAAGAAATAGATGCAAGAAGTTGAGCAAAGAATGGGAAAATGTACAAGAGGAAAATAGTATATGGAATATCTGGTAAAGTGGAAGAATAGACTGATTGAAGATAGTGCATGGATTTCAAAATCTAAGTTGGGTGAAGCTCAGATCGTACATGTTTCATGATTCGTAGAATCATTTCAAATAACCCTAGGTGTCTAATACATGAGCATCTCGGGTCCTTGGCAATATTGTGTTACCAAAAGATGTTTGATGTTTTTTCTATTTCTTGGTTCCTTCTTTGACCAAGTTGGTTTGGTGTTGCTTGGTTTCCTTTTTTTACCAATGTTGGTCAGTTATCTCTTTGGCACTTGGTGAATTTCCCTGACACTCGGTTTCCTTGCTTACCAAGTTATTTATTTTGGATTTCTCTTGAGGCCTACTTGTGCATTTAATTTGGGTCATGGATTTAATGTTGGTATCTATCATTGGGAAGCCTGTGGACCTAGATCTGGTTGTTCCTTCCATTTATGGTGGATCTGAAGGCTGACTTGATTCAATAGCCTCTTGTATAAATGTAGTTATTTGGTTAGAGTTTAGGGCAGGAAGTTTTTGGAGATAGAAGATAGAAGATAGAAAATAAGACATTGTTGGCAGATCATCACATGTTTGAGGACTTCTGTGGTTGATTTTAATATTTTACATAAACCAGAAGGGCCTTACAGCCTGGCATGTATGAATCAAATTGAAGATAATATATGAAATTATCTACATTCTCTCTCTCACTGTTGTGTGTTATTTCTTCCACATGTGATCTCTACAAGGTGTATCTGGTTAGGTGTGTCTTTGGCCCCTATCCTCATCCTCCCTTGCATCATATTTACATAATATTACCAAGGAAAAAACTAAATTTAGATGTTTTGAAAGTTATAATAGTGGTGTGGTTAGACTTGGAGATAACACTCCTTGTTTGATCTGAGGAAGATGCTCTATTACTCTTGATGGTAAGAATAATACTGATGATGTCTTATATGTTGAGGGAGTAAAGCATAATATTTTGATTTTTGGATAGCTAGTTGACAAGGGATATGATCTATTATTCAAGGATGGAAAGTGAAAAATCATTGAAAGTTCAGGTACTAAAATTGCATTAGGTACAAAGACTAAAGGAAATATTTTTCATTTGAATAGTTTTGAAAGAAGATGTTTGATTATTCAAATTGATGAGTGTTGGTCATGGTAGAAGATGTTGTGTCATGTAAATTTTGATAATATTTTGAAGATTAGTTCTACTAAATTAGTTAGTGATCTACCTAAATTCATGAAGCCTACTAATTTTATGTTCAAGGAATGTTGGATGGGTAAGAAAACTAGATCTATATTCAAGAGAAAAACACATTCTTAAAATAGTTTGTTAGATATTGTGCATACTAATTTATGTGGTCCATCTAGTAATAAGAGTTATTATGGTGAAAGGTATTTCATACTAGATTTATTGATAACTACTCAAGAATGATGTGGGTTACTTTTCTAAAGGAAAAATATGTATAATTTGACAAGTTCAAAATATTTAAGGCTATGGTTGGGATAGAGAAAAGTTTGAAGCTGAAATGTCTAATATTTTATCATGGTGGTGAATTCACATTTGGTGAATTTAATACTTTTTATGAATAACCTGGGATAAGAATGAAAACATCTTCTCTGACAAGTCCACAACAAAAAGGTATTGTAGAGAGAACAAACCAAACTATCCTAGACACTACTAGGACTACTATGATTGAAGGGAATGTTCCATAAATCTATTAGATAGAGCTAGTTAGGACTAAATTATTATTGTAGGATCATCTTGGGATCATGGAAATATTGCATCAAGAAAAAAAATAAAAATTAGTTATGTTCTTCATTACCAGTTGGAGAGATTATCTTGGTTGATCACCATTTGTTTGAGATAACATGTTTGATTATAAAGTCTTGTTCTAAACCTATCTAGGATCATCTTCCTATGATCACACCTCCAATTTTTTGTGGTTATTTTAGATATGATCTAATTTTTTTCCTTACATAATGTGTTTTTTTTTTCTTGGACCAATCTTAGAGATTAGATGTCCAGTCGCTTATTTTGATTTCAACTTTTTTGATCATACCATATGGTTTATGGATCTCCCATGGATCTTTCCCTATGATTGTGTATCTTTTTGTTTCTTTTCATGGATCTTTGATTCATTTTTTTTTGGGTCTATTTTGGTATATGTTTCTTTATTGGGGAATGTCATTATTCTCTTGGATGACCTTTAGAGGCATTGCCTATATGTAATAACTCGATGTATCTTGAGAGGTAAGGTTGTTGGTTCAAGAAAACTAGATCTTATAATTTGGTGGATCATAATTAGGATCTTAGGTTTATTTCATTATATATGGCCACAATTGGGAAGGCCTAACAACCCCAAATGTATGTTGTTAGATCTATGAATAAATATAACAGATCATGCATTTTCTCTATGGATTTGTGTTTTGGCTTCCATGTCTTTGTTGGCATAGCTACATAGATGTTGGCATAACATGTTGAAGGAGGCTTCTACTGGTAAGAACGTGATTGGTATACATGATAGTCAGTTATATGGTTGTCATTTATGTCAATATATTTGGCATGATGTTTTGACTTGTTACCATATCTATGAAAAGGAAACTATTGTTTCTCTAATGAGAAGTTAAGTAAGGTTCTTATCAGGTACTATTAAGACTAAAAAAGGTGGATAGGTGACTGATTTTATTGTTTATCAGAGTATGACAAGAAGTTAAGTTGAAGGATGTTATTCATAAATATATTAATCAAATATGAGTAAAGGTGAAAGTAATTATATTAAGGTACCTACCAGTAAACTATTGTCTTATCGGTACACTAAATAAAGCCTTACCAGTACAAAGGAAGACTTATCAGAGATAGTGAAGATCTAAAGACAAGTGAAGAACGTATGATGAATTAAGGAGGTGGGATGACTAGAAGATAAACCTAAAGAAAAAGGTGATGACACAAAGATCATGGTAAAGCGTATCAAGGAAGTTTCTACAAGAAGACAATGGTAAATATCATTTAGAAAAGCTGACAAGGATTTAAATAAAATAAATATGAAAGATATAGATCATTGGATTGAAATTTAGGGTTTATGATTGAGGAAACATACTTAAGGAAGAAGAAAGAAGGAATCTGGTATCGTGCTAGATAAGAAGAAGATTGTGGATATCGATGAATCAGAGAAGGATATAGAGAAGAATATAGAGAAGAATAGATAATTGAATTGGTTTGTTATTGTACTTCATTAGATCTAAATTAGAAAGGATAGTGTGAACTATAGATCATTTATTTCCTGTTACTCACTAACAATTGTTATAATAAAATCCCTTATCGAGTGATCCTAATAGGTCTATCATAAAATCCTCTAACTTGGTGGAATTCACAAAAGAATGTTTAAAATACTCTAACCAAGTTACTCCTAATAGGGTAAAGAGTCTAATAGGTCTCAAAAAAATCCCTTAACCGGGTAGCATTTAATAGTTCTTTTGTAACCCTTATCGGGTGAGCCTTTAACAGGGTAGGCTCTTAATCCAGAGTATTTTAGAAGAGTAAAAATTTATGTGGGCATTATTCTCACACTGTGGTTTTCACCCTAATTGAGTTTCTATGAGATAAATAATTATGTTATTGTTTCATGCATGATTTCATATATTGAATGAATTACTAATATTAACTTAACCGATAATGATGTTATAGGTTACAACATATCTTAATCAGTAAATATTTTAAAGAAATATTGAGACTGTGAAATTAAGTTTAAGTTGGTGATTACTGATTCAACCCCCTTTGATTAATCAATCATATGCCTACAATTGGTATTGGAGCTAAGTTCCCTGATTCATAAAGTTTATTCGCTTAGGAAAAAGATCAGAAGATGTATAGGAAGGAAGCACCCAAGTTTACTAAGGATAATTTCAATACATGGGCAAGTAGAATGAAGTTACATTTTTCAAGATTGTTAGAGACAATAGTTGGCTATCTTACCACATAGTACAAACTACTTCGTGAAATACTTACTGCAAATGAGAAAAAGGTAATGTTGATACACAACTCTGTAATGATAGAGATTGAAAGTTCCCTAACTGATGTTGAATATGTTGACATACAACACATGGATAATGAAAAAGATATGTGGGATAAATTGAAGAATGTCTATAGAGGTGAAGCACATGTTCTGAAAGCTAAAGTTGATAGTCTGAAGGGAAATTATGATGAAATAAATATGCAAGATAGAGAAAACATCACACAATACAATATAATGATAAAAGAGATTGTTTTTTCTATCAAAGTCTAGCTAGAGGAAATCTTGAAGATGATGATGTTCTAAGTAAAATTCTCAGAACACTTACTCCTAGGTATACCATTAGAGTTTCTTCTATGCAAGAGATAAGATCTATTGATCTAGTTAAAGTCACATTGGACTCATTAATAGGCAAGTTAACTACATTTGAATTGAATAATTTTGATAATAATCAACCTACTACTACTAAAGTTTATTTTCAAGCCTCAACAAATATTGGATCATCAAGAAAAGGAAAATTTGTTTATGATTCAGATGACTATGAAGGTTTAGTTATTGAAGAAAAATAATTGGAGGAACTTGAAGCTTTAATATCCAAGAGGTCACTTTGCACACAGATGTCCCAACAATCTGAAAAAGGAATATAACAATAAAAAGATGGATAAGTACAAGAAATAAAGACTATAATTAGAAGAACAAGAAGATGTGTAGTGTATCTAAAGATGAAGATGAAGATACAAATGATAATGATGATGAGATAGTATTTGTTTTTATAAAGGAATATCCCTCGACCGACAATGCTCAAACTGGTGAAGAACAAGATTCGATCTCAACCACGAACTATAACAATGATTGGATAATTGATAGTGGTTGCACACATCATATGACTGGAGATAAGAACAAATTCATAATATTGGAACATTTCAACAGAGTTTAGCTGAGATTTGGAAATGGTTCTCCTTGTGTAATTAGAGGTAAAGGTTGTATTTCTTTAACTGACGATACAACTTGTGAAGATGCCTATTGGGTTGACAGATTAAAGTATACTTTTCTAAGTGTATATTGATTGATTAACAAGGGATTCAAATTTGAGTTTAGTAATTGAAAATGTAAGATATCAGAAAAGACTGGAGGACTGATTTCTATCAGTGAATAGAAAAATGGTAATCTTTTTATGCTAAATGCTAGATTTGATCATTGTTTAATTGCTAAAATAAAAGAAAGTTGGTTATGGTACAAAATATTATGTCATGTGAAATTTGATAATTTGGTGTAATTTAGAAAAAAAAAGGTGTCAGAGGAATACCGATACTGAGAAAACTGGAGAATGTTGTATGTAAAGAATGTCAACTAGGGAAGATGACTAGTTCAAGTTTTTCAAGTAAGGTATATTCTATTGAACATATTATAGACTTAGTACACAGAGATTTATGTGGTTATATAAGTACAAAAATTTATCATGGTGATAAGTAATTCTTACCATTTGTTGATGACTACTCAAGAATGATGTTTGTCATGTTTTTAAAAGTAAAATAAGAAGTTTTTCATACGTTTAAAATGTATAAATTAATATTTGAGAAAGAAAGCGGAAAATATTTGAAATTTATTAGATCACATAGAGGAGGTGAATTTAATTCAAATGAATTTGATGAGTATTTTGATGAACATGGAATTAAAAGACAATTAACTACACTAAGAACACCTCAATATAATGGTATTACAAAAAGAAGAAACATATCTATTTTTTAATGTGCAAGAACTTTGTTGAATCATAAAGGAGTTGCACAAAAATTCTAGAGAGAAGCTATTAGCACTCCAGTATATACATTGAATCTAGTATAACTCAAGAAAGGAATAAACAAGATACCATATGAACTCTAGTATGGACAAAAACCTAATTTAAGCTATTTTAAGATATTTGGAAGAAAATATTATATCAAGAAAGATGAAAGGAAACAAAAATTTGACACCAAAAGTGATGAAGGAATATTTATAGGATATTCTACCAAAAGAAAGGCCTACAAGTGTTTAGAAAGCACCAATGTAAAGATTGATGAATTATGAGAAAAGAGTGAGAAAGAAATTGGAAAGAAACCATAAGGATATAGGGAATTAATATATTGTAAATTTGAAATAGAGACAAAGAAAGAAAGCACATGAACTGATAATGCTCAACCAACAATACAACGTCAACTGAGAATGGAACAACAAGGTGAAACTGGTGAAAGAAATGAATGAATTCATAATACAGAGCCAGTACAACCAAGAATCATAAGAGGAAACCATATATTTTTAGATATAATTGGAGACATGAATGAAGGAGGATTAACAAGAATTCAATTAAGAGCTAGAGATAATACATGTTTATTATAAAAAATAGAGTTGAGAATGGTAAAGGATGCATTTGAAGATGATGACTTGTTGCAAGAAATGAAGGAATAAATTGAATAGATTAAGAAGAACAAAACATGGTCATTAGTGCCCAGACCAAAAGATTAAAAAGTTATCGGTACTAAATGGGTTTTTAGAAATAAAATAAATGAGAATGGTGAAGTGATCAGAAATAAGGCAAGACTAGTAAGTAAAATTTATGCACAAGAAGAAGGACTAGATTATCGAGAGGCATTTACAACTATTGCTAGATTGGAAGGAGTTAGAATATTTTTGGCTTATGTTTCCTACAAAAGATTTAAAGTTTATCAGATGGATGTGAGATCTTCTTTTCTAAATGGAATAATAGAAGAAGTCTACATTAAACAACCTGAAGTATTTTTTGTAGAAGAAGGTAAAGAATTAGTCTACAAGTAGTGTCACAACAACAGTTCACCAATAGATATAGTGTGTATTTGATCTCAAAATGTTGTAGCCTTCATCATTTGAGTAGTGAGCTCTTGGACAGTGAGTCCACTCCCCTAACAGGGATCATTGTAAAAAACTCCTAACAGGGTCTGACCCTTAACAAGGTCTACTATACTAAAAGCATTGTAAAGCTACTCCTAACAGGGTAAAGGATCTTCTAACAAGGATCACAAAACACTAGTGCAGATTATTAGTGGGTATCAAGTCCCACCAGGGTTTTTACCTATTTGTTTTTCCCCATAACCATATTGGTGTCATGTGTTGATTTCATGTTTTCATGTTTATGTGAATGTTTAATTCAATACTTAAGCATTTATAATTCAGTATTCAAATTAAAGTGAAAAGTTAAATTATACTGAACACTGGTTCAGCCCCCCCCCCCCCTCTCTTAGTTTTCCCATTCCTAAGAATTGGTATCAGAGCTTTGGTCCTCAGAAAAGAAGTTTAACCACTTGAGGAGATCATGGACAAAGAAGATTTGAAGAAGAATCTTGAGGCAACTCTTGAAGACTTGGACAACTCAGAAAGAGAAATTGAAAAACTAAAAGAAAAAGTCAGTGATGCTCAATTAGTTATCAAGAAACTAAGAAAGGATTTGAAGGGATGCTCTAATAGTGATCTTGAAGAAAAAGTCAAGAAGTTGAATGAATAAAATGCATCCTTATTGAGTCAGCTTGAAGAACTTGATGACAAACTGATGAACAATCAGGATGTCTACAATGAACAAGTAAAGGAGAACCTTCAACTTAATGAAGAGTTAAGGGAAGAAAATTTGGAAATCTTGGATCTAAAGAATTGCAAAGAAAGATTGGAGTCTAAATTGAAAGATGCAAAGAACCACATTAACAAATTACACACTAGTGCTGAATTGGTAGAACCAGAGTGCAAGAGAATCAAAGGAGACATTAGCTGTATTGGATATGATGAAGCACAAAATTAGATTGATAAGATGTGAGCAAGAAAGGAGACACAAAAGGAATCTACTGATACTAAGAAGATTGAAGATCAAACCAAAGACAATGGTAGTCCTCCTAAAAATGAGTGCAATCTTGTTGAACGCACTTGTTTTGCATGTAACAAGCATGGGTACATTGCAAGGAACTGTACAGATGTAAAACCTTTTAATGGTTACTGTTATACATGTAATAGATTTTTTCATAGAGCAATAAATTGCAAGACTAGTAAGAAGAATAGGATTCAACATGATCAAAGAAATCAGAATCAGACCAATGCAAGAAGTTCTCAGAATGATACATGTCAGATATGTAACTATAATGGTCATACATCAAAACAATGTAGAATGGTGACTCATGTCAATGTATCAAGGAATAATAGACCTCCAGTGATTTGTCACACCTATAACAAGGCTGGACATATCTCAAAGTTTTGTAGATCAAGGATGCAAGGTCAGGAAAGCCCTAAAAAGGTCGAAGAACCAGTTTTGGATCCTGAAGCAGAAGTCAAGTTTGTGATGGCATCAGAAGATGTGAGCATGATTTGGTTAGATGGAAAGAAAGAAAATATTGATGGTAATGTATTGGATGCATCCCTAATGGATGCACCCTCTACATCTGCATAAATGGCCCTCGGGGACATAAGGGGAGCTAATTTAGCTCTAGACCCCTATGTGGCTGGTATACTCATCCTCAGAGTATGCGCCTTTGGACTTAATCTATTGGAGTGTATTCAAACCTTTGTGCAAGAGCGCACATGCTGATTGTTAGAAGAACTCAAGTTTGAAAATTTAAAGTGACAGCCTGCTTAACGTGAGTTGCATTAATGGTGAATTTCTTACTTTAAGTACACAAAAATATGTTTGTTTACTCATTGAATTCATACTCAGAGTGATTGGAGAGTAGATTAAGCCTTGGAAGTTGTTGTGAAGAGTTGGAGATTAATTTATCAGTGATTGTAGTGCATTTGATCAGTTGTAGAAACCCTAGCTCATTGCACCGATTTGAAAACCATCAGAACATCTCAGAGATCATTTGGAAAGAAAATATCAAGGAAGTCATGGCCACTCCTATTATTTTTTATGTTGCTGAGAAGAAGTGGTATGTTTTCAAGAGGAACCTATTTAAATCAACCCTAGATGACTTAGAGGGAACATTCTCCCACACATTGATGGGTGTCATGCATGTAGAAGACATAAGGGTTTACATCTATTGTAAGAAGGATCCTATTGGACTAGATAGATTAAGGGTGCATATGGACACAATGTTAAAACTAGACAAAACCTTCATGGATGAATACACAAAATGGAATGATCACCCCATTTTTTAATATGCCATGACATATGAGTTCTATGAGGAAGAATGGATTAAAATATTATTGAGCAAAATCCATGATGACTTGTTTTGGATTGGAGATGTACTAGTAAGAATCATAGGAGACCTAATTCATGAGATGACAGGCCTTTCTAAGATAGGCACCATCCTTCCTATGGGTAAGGATGTCAAGAAAATGGTGGAGCAAGTGTGTAAATCAAGAAATAATAAGCATGGCATGACCATTGAGCCTATAGAGTAGCTAGACATCAAGTTGATATCAATGATATTGGGTTACAGATTTCATCATACCAGCAGGGTGAATAGTGTGTTTGTGGGCACTATTCTAGCGGTCATATATCTTGTGCAAGAAGACAGAGAGTTCAACTTGTGTGAGATCTTGTGTGCATATTTGATAGATAACATGAGGGCTATCAAACATGACAAGACTAAGGTATTTAGGTTTGGGTCCCTTATCATCTATATGTACCTTCATATAGTTGGTAAAGTGTCAGACTTGTATCTAGACAAGTCCATTCCTACCATGCCATAGATATCAAATCAAGCATCCAAAAAAAGCACACTTAGAGATTACATTACCTTGGAATTGAAAACTTTCAGAGCAAGAATGCAGATGAGGTATAGGATTCCTGAGAGTATTTTAGAGAAGTATAAGGATACAATATGCTTCATGGTGGAGATTGATACTACATGTATGGAAGTTGTGGAACCTAGGACTAACTAGATTCATCCACTTGGGTATGAGGTCGAAGAACAAGTTCTTGAAGCTTATGCACAGGTACTACTATCAACCCCTAAGGATGTTAATGAGCCTAGGTGGGGAACCTATGAAGAGAAGACTAGAGAAGTTGATGCTAAGCTGAATAGTGCTACAACAAAGAGAAAGGTTGCAAAGGTCACATCAAAGATCCTAAGAATACATGGTGTATCAAAAGCAGACATTGATAAAGCAAGGGATGAGAAGACTTCCCTAGAATTGAAGAGCACAATAGAAGAACAAGAAGATCCCAAGATGAAAAAGATAAAAATTGAGAAAGATGATAGTCAGAAGGATAAAGAGGACAATACTCCTTCTGTGCCCAAAGATACTCCTCTAGAGTATAAGCCTTTATACAAGAGAAAGAAAGAAGCTAGCACCAGTCATCCATCCTCACAAGAATTAAGGAGCAAGAAAAACACTCAAGCACCTCCTCAGGCAGGATTCAGACCTAGCCTCAAAGTTCTATATGCAAGAATTGTTGATGAGGAAAGGATTGATCAAATAGGGAAGTTCTATGAATCATACAATGATATTGATAAGTTTGAAATTCATGGTATGATTATCAAACATTTGATAAAGTTCAAGAAGATAGTTCTTGAATTGAAAACAAAAATACCAGATAATGTATGGGACATTCTAGAAAACCTTAAAAGACAAGCAAATGAAGAAGACCTAAGGATCAGGGAAAAAGTGCTAGAAGAAACTTTGCCTGTATGTTCTAAAGAAGAATTGGATCTGATATTGAATTTGGTGAAGCCACACCTTATAACAAAGATGAGAAATCTTCACATTATGAACAAAGATTATGAGTTATTAACAAAGGAAATAGAGAAGGCCTTTGAGAAGGTGTTGTTGGAACAACAGATCAAACCACCTCTTGCACCCATCACTCATGCACCCATTAAGAAAGATAAAGTGGAAGAACCCACTAATGTACCAATGATAGGTCCTCAAGACTCAGTGCCCATATTAGAAACTCAAACAGAAGTAGATCAGTCTGTGCCTTTGATAGAATCACCCAAAGAAAACACAATTATCATAGATAATGTGGAAATAGCCATGGTAGCCACTGATAAGGATTTGGACAAGTTTGAGGAAGCATTTGTTAGCACTGAGGAAGAAGAAATATTATGCAGCAATACCCCTCTCACTCAGCAAGAAGAAGTAATCATAGAAAATATATTTGATGAGAAAGAAGAAGATAAGAAAGGAGTAGAGGTAGAAAAGAAAGATGAATCTTCTATTGATTTGGTCAAGGTGAAGCAAGAGGTGATGGATAGCACTCCCTCCTCAGCATTTTTGTCAAGTTTCACACTTGACACTAGTAGTTTGGACTCCTGGAAGGAAGAAGACTTGATTAAGTTCAGGAACCTAGCTATGGAGAAGGCTAAGGAGAAGCAAGTAATGAGAAATCCTCTCCTGGTGGAATCGGTAAATATCTTGAATAGTTTTCTACCAGAGGATAAGAAAATGGTAAATGTACATTCAGTTGATGATGTGAGTACAATCATCTCTCAGTTCAAAGTCAATTTCTCAAGCCTAGAATAATTTGCGGCCATAGTGGTAGAGGAGAAGTACTTAAAAAGGAGACTAGATGAACTGATGAGTAATTATGCACTAGACTTGAACTCTCTTAAGTCTGGTCAGGCATCATTGAAGGAGTTTGCAGATCAAGGAAGGAAAGTCAATGTGGAATCCATGGATCAGGATAAGTTCATTGATGCCCATCTGAAGAAGATCAAAGATGCAGTGGCAATGATTGAGAAGGTGAAGATTTCAGTGTTAGATACTTCCAATGATGTAAATATGTGTAACTATGTCTATCAAGGTCAGTTAGACATAATTGAGAAGGCAGAGAAAGAAATGGAGAAGATAAGGTCTAGACAGACTCAGTTGAGGAACATTCTTCCGCCCTCACTAGACACTCTCAGTCAAAACATAAAGGAGATTGATGCTACCATGATAACCTATGATCAAGGTCTGAGCACAGAATTGGAGAAGATGGAGAAGCTTCAATATGCATTATGCGTCCATCTACAAATAGTCAATTCTTTGATAACCTTTTGGAAGAAGGAGATCCAAAAACTCAAGATTGCATATCTAGATGTTTTCCCTCAGTAAGTGTATGTAGATAAAGATTTTGATATACCCTTTTCATTAATGTCAAAGGGGGAGTTGTATAGAATATGGAGTATATAAGATGTATAGGGAGATATAAGTTTATGTGTATAAAGATGTATAGAAGACAAAATGTTTTGTGTAAAGGGACAGTTAGAAACTTGGTCATATTCCTTTGTTGCCATCAATGAAAAAGGGGAAGATTATTGGCAAGTTGTCATAAATTAGTTAAGTGTTAAAGATTGGACAACATACAGAGTTCTTGCAGCTCAGAGCACCTACGCCCATGTGTATGGATGAATTATGGTATGTGCCCTAGAAGTTAAGGTTGTTAGACTATACTTATGATTAGTCTAAGAGCACATAAGTAGATATGCAAAGATGTGAAAGTTATAGTTAGTTGAAGTTGCACAGCCAGTGTGTGCTAGCAGAAAATAGAGCATAGAGCCAACAGTGACTATTTTGGTTTGCGATTGTAAATTAATGTTGTAGAGGCTATGTGCCCATTGTATTTAGGTTGCTGACATATGTACATGTATAATTGTAATCATGCTTAAGCCAATTCATTTGGAATCATTATTTATAATTAGTTATAGGGCCGACCTAATTGTATAATTAGTATGAGCACATAAATATAAGGTGCACCCATTGTAATCGGTATCGAAGTCAAGCAAGTTGTAATAGAGTTGTGAGAAGTAGAGAAAAGGTGTGCAAAGAGAGCATATGATGTATTAGAGATTTGCAAGAGGTTAAAGCATCAGCACACCAAAGGAACTAATTTGAAAAGCAGTGTCATAGCAACAATTCACCAGCAGATATAGTGTGTATCTGATCTCAGAAGGTTGTAGCCTTCATCATTTGAGTAGTGAGCTCTTGGACAGTGAGTCCACTCCCCTAATAGGGATCATTTTAAAAGACTCATAATAGGGTCTGACCCTTAACAAGGTCTACTATACTAAAAGCATTGTAAAGCTACTCCTAACAGGGTAAAGGATCTTCTAACAAGGATCACAAAACACTAGTGTAGATTATTAGTGGGTATCAAGTCCCACTAGGGTTTTACCTATTTGGGTTTCCCCGTAACCATATTGGTGTCATGTGTTGATTTCATTTTTTCATGTTTATGTGAATGTTTAATTTAGTACTTAAGCATTTATAATTCAGTATTCAGATTAAAGTTAAAAGTTCAATTACAGTGAACACTAATTCACCCCCCCCCCCCTTCTCAGTGTTCCCATTCCTAACAATTAAAAGTGCAACAAATGAAGAAAGGAATATACATAACTCAGTCTAAGTATGTCAATGAAATATTGAAGACATTTGGAATGGAATATTCAAAACCTGTCGGTACACCCATAGTTACCGACTCTAAACTACTAAAAGAAGATGATGCTCAAGAAGTCAATGAAATGTTATACAAATCAATAATACAAAAACTATAGTATGTTGTTCATAGTAGAATTTATATTGGGTGATCCCACAAAGCTGTGTCCCACTTTTAGGGCAAAACAAAATTAGCGAGATGGGAAAAAAAAAATTAAGAGCCTTCGTACGAAGTTAATACTTCACACGAAGTGGTGGATCCACTTCGCACGAAGTACCCTAGACAAGGGGCTTCACATGAAGACCCCTATGCAAGGGTATTCACGTGAAGACGGGCTTTGCAGGAAGCCCCTTTGGGCCAGATTTTTTATATATTTCCGATGTTTATTTTTTTATTCTCATTGTCACTATCAAACTTTGTGGACCCTAGGCCTTGGAGCGAAGCACCTCAGCACGTTAGCACACCAGCGCCTCCTAACCTTCTTCAACATCTTCAAATTGTTAGCAGTATCAGGTACACGAATTTTTCTCATTTTTTATTATACATAATATGTTTTATATTTATTTTAGTTAGTTAGTTATTTTAAATAATTTTTTATTTGTAGAAATGTTAGAAAATCATAATTAAATATTAGAAAATAATAGAAATATTAAAAATCATAGTATAAATGTTAGAATATGTTAGAAAATGGCTGAAAAACATAGTAGTTTGTTAGAAACTATTAGAAAATATTTACCAAACATTAGAAACCGTAGTAGAAATGTTAGAAAACATTAAAATTTAAGTTAGAAAATGTTAAATTTTAAGTTTAAAGTTAGAAATGTTAGAAAATTTTAAATTTTAAGTTTAAATTTGTAAATATTGGGAATCTCTCTCTCACACACATGTACATGCATTTTTAGTAAATATTAGTTAGTTATTTGTTTTAAATAATTTTTAGTTTGTAAAAATCTTAGAAAATTGTAGTTAAATCTTTGAAAATGATCTAGTAGTATGTCAGAAAATGTTAAAAAATTGTAGTATAGTAAGTTTCTAGGACCCTTATTCCTCTCTTACGACATATAAAGACACTTAGGATCCCTTAGGAATCTCAAGATCTCATAAAACATATTAGGATGTCCTATGACCCATTGATGTACATGTTATGTTCCATTAATACATACAAGGACTCATTGTTTCCCTCAAGGCTCCTTAAGACATTCTAGGATGAATTAATTTAACCTATGATCTCTTAGGACCTATTATGAGGCCTACAACCCCTTAATACATTCTAGGACCATTACATATCACTTATGACATATTACTTGACACATAGGACCCCTTACGACCCATATAACCCATTATTATATCTTAAAATGTCCTAGGACACATTCATCTATCTTAGCTTCTCTTAATACATATGTGAAACCATTGTTGCTCACAAGAACCCTTAAGACATACTAGTATCAATTAATGTAACCTAAGATCCCTTAGACCACTTATCACATATACTACCCATTAACATTGTTGGACCATTATACATCCCTTATGACTTTTAAGGCATATATGACCCATTCAGATCATCAAGACCCATTAACATATCTTAGGTTGTCTTAGGACACATTTATGTATCTTAGATTCAATTAATATCATATGAGGATCCACTAACAAAACCTAGGACCCCTTAGGACCTCTTATGTTACCCCTAACCCCTTAAGACACTCTACCTGACCCTTATCCATCCCTTACATTATCTTAAGACACATCTAGGACCCATTGTTACCCATGACCCCTTTAGACACTCTAGGACCACTTATTGCACCTACGACCCATTAACATTCTAGGACTCTTATTTGGATCCCTAAAGACCTCTTATGTTAGCTATGACCCCTTAAGACACTCTAGGACCCTTATCTATACCTTAGGACCTCTTATGTTACCCACAACCCCTTAAGACACTCTAGGACCACTTATTGCACCTACGACTCATTAACATTCTAGGAGTCTTATCTGGATCCCTTATGAAATCTTTAAAAAAATATGAAACCTTAGGACCCCCAAGACCCATTCAAGAATCTTAGGATGTCCTAAGACTGCTTAGACCACTTATCACATCTATGACCCATTAATATTATTGGACCACTATACATCCCTTACAACATTTTAAGACATATATGACCCATTTAGATCCTAAAGACCCATTAACATATCTTAGGTTGTCCTATGATACATTTATGTATCTTAGATTCAATTAATACATACGAGGATCCATTAATGTAACCTAGGACCCCTTAGGACCTTTAATGTTACCCATGACCCCTTAAGACACGTATACAGTCAAGGATGGTGGATCCAATGAAGGACAGTCCAAACCTTGTAGCCAATAGAATTACACAGCGGAATACTCAACACAATAGACAATACCATAAATGTTTCAAGTAATTTTCATTAACATGCCCAGCTGTTAGGCCTTCCAAGTTAGGGCCAATTACAAAATGAAATAATTCTACAAGATCCACAGCTAGATCCAATACAATCTTAGCTAGTTCAACTTTGAAGACAATCAAAAGATGATGGAAACCCTAAGGCAGATCTAAACTTGAGCTCGCAAGCCTCTAAGCAATCTCCTTGTTCCCAAGTATGAAAACCCCTAGCTCTACTACAAATGATTATTATATTACAATCTGATCTCCAAGAACATCAAGAACTTTTCCACAACTTCGCTCTCAAGCTATGCATCTGACATTCGGATCTACTAAGTGTAATCATCTAAAAATGGTCACCTAGACTATTATCTCCTTGCTAGCATTATTTTCTAAAATGATCAATTGCTTATTCTTGATCAAATCCTAGTTCTATCATTTATTCAATTATTTTCTATGGGCTAGCCATTTTATCCTAAAGTCTTTATTTAATTAAAAGGAGTTTCCTCCTCTTTTATTAAATAAAAAGCCCCCCACTTTTCCTCTTATCCTAAGTTGCACAAATAAAGCATTATTCTTATTTTATAAAAAGGGAAAAAGAACTTTTTGTCTCATATGGGCACAAAAGTCAACTCTTATTTTCCCATTGGAGGATATTTGTGCACATGGATTGCTCCTCTTTCAAGCTCCACCATTGATTAAATCTTTTGCCTCTTAATCTCCATGGTCCATTCTTTCTCATTTCTTATAAAAGGAGAGCTCTATTCTCATTTTAATATCCATCTTTTGAATACTAACCTTATGCTACAGGATTTCTTGGAGACTTTGGAGATTTTGGAGATCATTATTGCATCATAGTTTCATTTCTTGCATTCTTAGCTTAGCTTCATGTTTATGCTTTCATGGCATTTAGCTTAGTTTCCTTTATGCTTTAGATTAGCTCACATAGATTAATTAGTAAGGGTTTGTAATACTTTCCTTTCATAGCTTAGCTTGCATCTTCATTCTTAGCATAGCTTGCATTGCATTGCATTCTCATTGATTCTTGAAGATATTGGCATTCTTGCCCTTGTCTCCTTTGAATCTCCCATTGTGTGGTTTACTAGCAAGGTTATTAGCTTAATAGATATAGCTAAGAGCATTCTTAAAACCCTTTCACTCCATGCCTAGGGAGCTCTAAATCAATTTCTCAAGGTTTCCAATCCATGGATTCTCTTGGAAGAAATGATTTAGAGAAGTGCACATCTTAGTGTGTAAATTAAAAAAAAAATCATATATGATGCTGAAAAAATCCTAAAAAGAAAAAAAAGGACTAAAAAAAAGAGCATCCTAGTGAAAACCTAGCAATAGGCACTTTGATGTCTCACCAAAAAAATCAAAAAATGCAAAAAATTCAAAAAAAATAGAAAAAGTGCCTTGGTAAAAACCTGGAAACAGGCGCCTTGGTAGCAAAAATACAAAAAAATTGAAAAAAGTCCTAAAAAAATCTATCAAGTGGTGAAAACCTAGAAACAGGCACTACTTGAGACCCTTGCACCTATTTCTATCAATCTTGTGTGGCACTCCTTTGCTCCACTTTCTGCTTTGCCTCTCCTAGCCTCGAATTGACTCTTGTCTTAGTATAGCGGGCATATGTTGTTCTAGCTTATCTTGGGTCTCTTTGTGCGTCTGGGTTTCTTAGGCACCTTACAAATGGTGTTTTTCAACACTTTCCTAGCGTCAAGTGTTTTCACAACACTTATTAGATATCATATCCTTAGTCTCAAATGATGCAATATTTCTCACTACCAGATGGGATACTCAAAGTTTGACTCTATGACCTACACACACACACTTAAACACTTGGCTTGCTGAAATTTGCTTTATTTCTTTTTGTGTTGTCTATGATGATTTCTTTGATGAGTGTTCTATCCCTAATAGTTTTCGATGATGACGAGCTAGAAGACTAGGGCATGAGGACATGTTTTATTTTCTTTCTGCTTGTGGGTATATTTTGTTGATCTTGGTTGTCATGAGCATTTATGCTTGTTCCACTTCACTCTAGGATCTAAAAGGTATTATCCTTGACTATTTTTTCTACAAGTGCATACTTCTAGCCATCTTGACTTTCCTTGTGTCTCGATGCGAGTATAATCTTACTATATTAAACTTAGGTAATCTCACTACACTAGTCATCTTGACTTACATGTCTTTGGTGCTTAGGTGAGATTCCCACATTCCTATCTAATATAAATCATATTCATATCCACATTGTTATACTAGAGTGTATTGTATGATCTTACGATGCTACCAATAATGCTTGATGATGAAAATTAGAGTCTAAAAGCTTTGTGACCTTGCAAGTAAACCACTTTTTCATAGTAGCTTGCATTCTTAGGTTCATGTTAGTTTAGTTTTGCATTTTTCATATGGAGAGAGCTCTCCTTTTCATCTTTCATGGACCTGTCGGTCAACTGCATTCACCTTTTGCTTCTTCCTGATCATGTCTTTCACTTCTTGTCTTCCATATCCCATCATTTTCTCTTCATTTCAGGATCAAAACCAAAATCCACATTCACCTTTCTCCTTCTTCCAAGTAGTTTCCTAACCTTTTGAGGCTTGATCCTTCGATCTTCACTGGGGCATTCTTCACCTCTTCATTCCCATCTCTCTCACCCTTCTAGTCTTTCATTCACTTTCATTCATTTCATCTCTCCTTCGATCTTCACTGGGGCATCTCTTCACTTCTTAATGGTTATCCTATCATTCTTCATCTCTTTGATTATGATTTCTAGTGATTTGATCATGTTGCTCTTTCTTTTGCCTTCCCTCTACCTGATTTTGATTTCGATCTCGAGGGGGAAGACACATCATATCCTATTGGCTATTCTCTAGAGCATATGCTTGACCATTCCATTTTCTTTGATTGATCAATCTTTGCACTTGACATGTTAGTTCTCATCTTGAGTTTTGATACTGTCCATCTCTTTCCTAAGTGTTCAGTACTGTCACTACCAGGCTAACCATGCAGGATTTTCTCTCTCTCTGCACTTCATTCTTTGGAGTTAGATCTCTATTTATTGCCTTCTTGGCTGATCTATTCTTTGATGTAATGTGTTCCCAGATTGATCACACATTAGTCAAAGAGGGGAAAATGTAATCATCTAAAAATGGTCACCAAGACTATTAGCCCCTTGCTAGCATTATTTGCTAAAATCATCAATTGCTTATTCTTGATCAAATCCTAGTTCTATCATTTATTCAATTATTTTCTATGGGCTAACCATTTTATCCTAAAATCTTTATTTAATTAAAAGGAGTTTCCTCCTCTTTTATTAAATAAAAAGCCCCCCACTTTTCCTCTTATCCTAAGTTGCACAAATAAAGCATTATTCTTATTTTATAAAAAGGGAAAAAGAACTTTTTGTCTCATATGGGCACAAAAGCCAACTCTTATTTTTCCATTGGAGGATATTTGTGCACATGGATTGCTCCTCTTTCAAGCTCCATCATTGATTAAATATTTTGCCTCTTAATCTCCATGGTCCATTCTTTCTCATTTCTTATAAAAGGAGAGCTCTCTTCTCATTTTAATATCCATCTTTTGAATACTAACCTTATGCTGCAGGATTTCTTGGAGACTTTGGAGCTTTTGGAGATCATTGTTGCATCATAGTTTCATTTCTTGCATTCTTAGCTTAGCTTCATGTTTATGCTTTCATGGCATTTAGCTTAGTTTCTTTTATGCTTTAGATTAGCTTACATAGATTAATTAGCAAGGGTTTGTAATACTTTCCTTTCATAGCTTAGCTTGCATCTTGATTCTTAGCATAGCTTGCATTTCATTGCATTCTCATTGATTCTTGAAGATATTGGCATTCTTTCCCTTGTCTCCTGTGAATCTCCCATTGTGTGGTTTACTAGCAAGGTTATTGGCTTAATAGCTCTACATGTACATTTCTAGATTCGATTGTGGGCATTTTTTAGCATCTATTTTTTAGCTCTACATGTTCTCTACATGTGCGTTGATGCTAAAAAATGCACACAATCAAATCCAAAAATGCACATGAATTGTTAAAATGGATTGTGGAAATCTGATATTATTAATTAATAGCTCTAGCTGGGAGCATTCTTAAAACCCTTTCACTCCATGCCTAGGGAGCTCTAAATCAATTTCTCAAGGTTTCCAATCCATGGATTCTCTTGGAAGCAATGATTTAGAGAAGTGCACATCTTAGTGTGTACACTAAGTTGTCTAAATCCTGATCTTCCCAATATCTATGTCTAAACATCTACCCACACCCTCCTTAAATACTAATCATCAGCCACAAGTCAGTTGGATGAAAATCTTAACTCCCTAAAACAAATAATTAAATTCCATACAAGTTGGCTCACAAATGTATACAAACATTTAATTCTACATGTTGGCCCAAGACAATGGCTACCAACAATTAATTCACCAAGTCAGCTCAACAAATCACATAAAACTCCAATCGGTAATTCAAAACTACCAAGCGATAGTAAAATCACCGAGCACACCAAGCATGACTGAGCAATAAATTCAATAAGTGCGAGAGACTACCAAGTTCCTTCAGTGACTGAGCTTCCTTCAATGACCGAGACCGTTAGTCAAGGTTGAAGTCAAGTAATAGCAACCAAAATACAACACTCCATGCAATTTCACTGAGGACACAAAATGTCCTACCTAAACCTTAGATGCCCTTGCATCAGACACCCCAGGTTTGAAAAGATGTTCATATGTGAGAAGAACATCTTTCAGGATTCAACACATAAATCCCAAACTAGTTCTTCACATACAAGTCCTCCACCTTTTCTACTTGCAAAGTCTTCCACTTTAGTTTCCTTTGTCTCTTCAGGTCTTTTATTGACAAGGTATAGGTCATTTCTTCATACTGATCATTCATTTTCTCAGGATCCACAATCTCAACTTGGCTACCAATACTCAGACTTCTCCTACCGAGCATTTTATCCATCAAAGGCATCAATGAAAACTTCCTATCATTATTCTCAATAGTAAACACATTTCTTACACAATCATAAATAGTTCTAGAATCATATTGCCAAGGTCTACCGAGAAATATATCACAACTATTCATCTTCACAATGTCACAAAGAACAAGATCCTTGTACTGGCCAATCTGAACATCAATGAAGCATTGCTATCTAACTTCCAAAGCATGAACATCTTGTAACCAGCCAAGCCTATAAGGACAAGGATGTTTCATTCTACTCAAACCAAGTTTTTGAACCAGGTCCTCAGCAACAAGGTTATCAGTACTACCACTATCAGTAATAACATTAGAGAGTTTACCTTTAGTCTTGCATCGGGTCCTAAGAAAGTTACTCCTCTGACAAGGTTCATCCTTTGTACCGAGCAATGTTCGACGAAGTAGCAAGTTCTCTGATTCAGGTTCATTTTGAATGTTCTCATTCATCACAATAGTTCATCGGTCAACCTTCTTCTATGTACACTCAAAATAACATTGTCTTTCCTCTCCATAGTTATAGAAAGTACCCTTAAATATAAATATACATGTCTTCTTTGGTTCACAGGTTTATGTTCATCTTCTACATCAGTCGGTTTCTCCTTCACCAATTGATCAATATTTTCCTTCCCTCAGGAGTTAGTAGGTTGTTTCCTTTTCAACTTATCTTTTTCCTTCATAGCATACATATAAGCATCTTCAACAAAATCAATCTTCAACATACCAAGCTCATCTTGAATATTGAATCTCAGGCCATTCACATATTGAGCTACCTTTTCCTTACCAATCTCTTAGTGTCCAGACTGAATAGTAAGTTTGTAGAACTCCTCGGTATAATCTTCAACAAACAAACCCTTCTATTTTAGATTCTGCAACTTCTTTAACAAGTCAAGCTCATAGTCAGCTGGTATGAACTTAGCTTTGAACTTATTCACAATCTATCTCCACCAATTGATCTTTGTTTCACCTTCATCTTCTCAGTCTCTCTATAGTTCCTTCCACCAAAGAGCAACATGTCCTTTTAACTTTGTCTATGCTAATCTCACCCGAAGAGGATCTTCAATTTCTTCCAGCTCAAAGAAATCTTCAAGTTCACCAATCCAATCAATCAGATTGTTAGGCTTCAAAGTACCAAAGAAAATAGAAACTTCCATTCGGTAATTACTAAACTGAGCAAAAGGTCTAGGCAACCGAGCAGTTATGTCTTCTCCAAATCTCTTCCTCTGATCATCACCACTATATCTAGCAGTTTCAAATTCTTCAGCAACTTCTTCATAGCCATCCTTAGTACCAACATTCTAAGGTATACTAGCAACAGTTCTCATGATCTTGGTGACCATATCATTCTTCATTAATTCCATCTCAGATCTGAAATCTGATTTCACCTTCTCTTTGATCTAGGATTCATTAGTATCACAAAGATTTGAAACAAATCTAGGGTCCAATCTTCACAGAGGCATCCTTAAAGATAAGAGAAACCCTCTGCAACAAACACTCATCGACCACCTTGTGACAATTTCCAAGTTGTAACAATTCATATCTCAACCTATAATCTTGCAAACAACTAGGGCACAAATTCACAAGTTCAGTGCTTTGGATTTGCAATCCAAATTTTGCACAATAATTTCTCTAATAAGATCAACTTTGCAAGATCAGCCTTGCTAGGTCAATCTTCTACTTCAACATGATCAAACTTTTGCACCAACAGGATCAAACTTTTTCTCTGATACCACCTTATGCAGTCAAATGATGGTGGATCCAATGAAGGACAGTCCAAACCTTGCAGCCAATAGAATTACACAGCAGAATACTCAACACAACAGACACTACCATAAATTTTTCAAGTAATTTTCATTAACATTTCCAACTGCAAGGCATTCTAGGTTAGGGCCAATTAAAAAATGAAACAATTCTGCAAGATCCACAACCAGATCCAATACAATCTTAGCTAGTTCAACTCTGAAGACAATCAGAAGTTGATGGAAACCCTAAGGCAGATCTAAACTTGAGCTTGCAAGAATCCAAAAAATCTTCTTGTTCCCAAGTATGCAAACCCCTAGCTCTGCTACAAATGATTATCAGATTACAATCTAATCTCCAAGAACATCAAGAACATTTCCACAACTTCTCTCTCAAGCTATGCATCTAACATTCAGATCTGCTAAGTTGTCTAACTCCTAATCTTTCCAATTTCTATGTCTAAACATCTACCCAAGCCCTCCTTAAATACTAATCATCAGTCACAAGTCAGCTAGATGAAACCCTTAACTCCCCAAAACAAATAATTAAATGCCATACAATTTGGCTCACAAATGTATACAAACATTTAATTCTGCATGTTGGCCCAAGACAATGGCTACCAATAATTAATTCACAAATTTAGCTCAAAAAATCACACAAAACTCTAGTCAGTAAGTTAGAACTATCAAGCGATAGTAAAATCACCAAGCACACCAGGCATGACTGAGCAACAAATTCACCAAGTGCCAAAGACTACTGAGTTCCTTCAGTGACTGAGCTTCCTTCAATGACCGAGACCATCGGTCAAGGCTGCAACCGAGTAACACCGACCAAAATACAACACTCCATGTAGTTTCACCGAGGACACATAATGTCCTTCCTAAAGCTTGGATGCCCCTGCATCAGACACTCTAGGACTCTTATCTATACCTTAGTACCTCTTATGTTACTCACGACCCCTTAAGACACTCTATGACCCTTATCTATAGCTTATGACATCTTATGTTACACATGACCTCTTAAGAAACTCTAGGACCACTTATGTTACCCACAACCCCTTAAGACACTCTATGACTCTTATCTATACCTTATGACCTCTTATGTTACCCATGACCCCTTAAGACACTCTAGGTCATATTAGGTTCTAATACGTCATATTAAGTCATATTAGGAAACAAGGTATGTCTAAGTTGTTTGTCTCTCTAGATATTTTAAGTTGATGGTGAAGATTTGTCTTAATGTTTATCATGTAAATGTGATATTTTAATACCTAATTTTAGAGCTAATTAGACCTACTAAGACTAATTATTAGCAATTAGGATCTATAAAGACTAATTAGAGGTCTAATTAGACCTAACTAGACCTATTAGGACCAAGTAGACCAAACTAGGACCTATTAGGGCCAATTAAACCTATTAGGACTTTAACCAACATTAGTCTAACCAATTAGATGTCTTAGCACCTATTAGGTGCAAATAGACCTAACTAAACCTAGCTAGACCTATTAGGACCAATTAGATAGGTAACTAGACCAATTAGGACCTATTAGGAACAAAATTAGGACCTATTAGACTTAACTAGACCTAACTATACCAAGACCAATTAGGAACAAAATTTAGGACCTAATTATCTACCAAATTAGACCCAATTAGACCTATAGGACCAATTGGGACTAATTAGAACTAGTTATGACCAATTAGAACTAATTAGGACCTAATTAGACTCAATTAGAACCAATTAGGAACTAATATGACCAATTAGGACCTACTATGACCAATTAGGACCAATTATGACTACTTAGGACCTCTTATGTTACCCACGACCCCTTAAGACACTCTAGAACCTTTATCTATAGCTTATGACATCTTATATTACCCACGACCCCTTAAGACACTCTAGGACTATGTATGTTACCCATGACCCCTTAAGATACTCTAGGACCTTTATTTATAGCTTATGACATCTTATGTTACCCACGACGCCTTAAGACACTCTAAGACCCTTATCTAGATCCCTTATTGTGCCTGTGACCCATTAACATTCTAGGACTCTTATCTGGATCCCTTAGGACCCCTTAGGACCTCTTATGTTATCTACAACCCCTTAAGACCTAATAAGACCACTTACGTGACCTATTAGTACCTATAATTTTATATATTTAGATATTTGTTACCATTTTATATGCAGTTATAACATGTAATCAAGTACTTAATTATTAACACTTAGCTTTCACATGTTATGTATCTAGATGGCCACTTAGGGTGAACCTCAAACTCCTGATATGGAGACCATTTTTCATATTGTTGATACGGAGATGGCTCAACTTAGAGAGTCTATCCATATGTCTTCAGTAGATGGTATATATAGATATACTTGTGCTACTATATTGACCAATTTGTAGACTATGACTAGTAGATTGAGGTCTCACTCCTCCTTCATATCTCAGGTAGTTGAGACCATTTTTAGAGAATTGAGGGATGAGGTCTTAGGCAATGTTTCCTTGGCAACGGTTCAGAGTCTTGTCCCCAAGGAAACCATCAAATGAGAGGTTTTCCCACATTATGAGGGGAGGACCACAATGAGGGCATATCAAGTCACATGGCATGTGATTCCTTAGATTACATGTATGATTTATGTTTAGTTTCTTATAGCACATGGTCATTATCCAAATAAAAACCAGATTCCATTATAGTTTGCACAATAGTTTTACTCTGAGTCCTGTTTGGGACTCAGGGTCAACTATTTAGATCTCCTAGCATATTATGGTTAGAGGCTTGGTAGGGTTGCAAACCACAATTATTATTGTAGGGTTGATCAAGTTGTATAGTCTCATAGATAGCTAGTTGGGTATAGGACTCCGGTAGTGGCACCGATGATGGCTACTACTACAGATTGCATCATCATTGCTTCTCAGAGGGGATTTGTGGATAGTATAGGATAGATTGCTTCTGTAGCCACATCCATCACTTCATATTTAGTGGGTAGATACATTTTGACTAGACTGAGTAGAGCCAGATCATCTTTTGAGGCTTCATCTAGTACTACTATAGGTGTGACTGAGGAGACATATAGAGCTACAAGTCTTCCTGTACCTAGAGAGATATGAGCACTGTTAGGTCATCATAGTCATTTAGATATGGCCCTTTACTTTTTTGGAGGATCTCCTATAGGCCTATTCTCATATTGTTGACATGCACATGATCCCAATACATTCAGTCAGGGATTTCATTGCACTTGCACAGGGTCTTGTAGTTCCACCGACACAGGATGCACCATCTACTAGTTAGGCACAACAAAATTTCAAGCATTGTGCACCCACATATCACTCTACAGCTACAGAGCTAGGTATACAGATTGGAGATGTACGCATCACCACTGAGGGCCTATAAACTTTTGATGAGGAGTTGTATGGGTTGGGTTAGGTGGACATTGGCATTGATGTTGGTTCATATATGGATATGTTATTGCATCTAGATGGTTTAGGTTCTACATCACTCCCCTCCCAACTAGTGTCACCCCTACACTCCTCATTACTAGAGAGGTTCGGGACCTTAGGTTGTGTGGGTGATGCAATTTCATTTGATGATATGATGGTGCAGCATGCTGATGATCCTTCTACTTCTGAGACCTAGGTACATATAAAATTTTCTTTTTCTTTTTCTTTTTCTTAGGAGTTTTAGTGAAAAATTATTTATAGACATGTGTATTGATGTTTTTTCAATGTATAATATTTTGTAGGAAAATTTAGCAGAGCATGTTACCTCTAGTGTGGGCTCAGAGCATCTTCCTATGGGAGATCCACATGATGTGACACCTACTAGTGGTCAGGTAAGTTTTAGATATATGTATGTTTAAGCATGCATGTGTACACATGTATTTATATATTTCAAGTACTTTACATAATATATATATTATGCACATGTATATAACCAACTATTGTACACTAAATTTGTAGGGGTCAGTCACTGCTTTACAGCTAGAGGATGCTTTTCATATGAGTGATTCAGCAAATGTGACACCTAGTAGTGGTTAGCTAAGTTTTAAAAATATGTAAGTTTAAACATGCATTTATAATATTTTATTTATTTTAGATTATTATCATATATACATGCATTTATATTCACAAGGATCATTTGTTATCTCATAGCCAGAGGATACTCGTGACAGTCGCTCAAAGGGTAGCTCTATTCACATGCACCTAGATGACTCCCTTGTTTAGGACATGTTGAACATATATTTTATTTGAGACTCATTATATATGTCATTAGTATATGTTTTTTATTTTTAGTTTATGATTTGAGACATATATTTGATTAGTTGTACTTATATTTGATTCAAGACACATATTTGATTCAAGACATATATTTTATTATAGACATATGATTCGAGACATATATTTGATTAGAGACATATATTTGATTAGGGACGTATATTTGATTAGATGATATGATTAGATATTATGATTTGATTTGATTTGATTAGATGATTTGACTAGATGATTTTATTTGATGATATATGATTTGATTAGAGAATTTGATTAGAGAATTTTATTTGATGATATATGATTTGTGAAGATGGTTTTATTTTATTAGATGATATGATTTGATTAGATGATTTGATTAGAGAATTTTATTTGATGATATATGATTTGATTAGATGGTTTTAGTTGATTAGATGATATGATTTGATTTGATTTGAATAGATGATTTTATTTGATGATATATAATTTGACTAGATGATTTGATTACATGGTTTTATTTGATTAGATGATATGATTTGACTAGATATAATAAGTAATTGATGTAGTCAAGGCTGGTGGATCCAATTAAGGATTGACCGACCTTGTAGCCAAACCAATACACAGTGGAAATACATAAAAACAACAACATATCTGAAATTAAACATAATTCTTTATTCATCAAATCACCAATTAGATGCAATGTGCCAGGCTGTAAAGCCTTCCTAGTTACGACCAGATAAAAAGAAAGTAATAGTCTACAAGATCTCGCAGGATCCGAATCTTTTCCCCAACATTAGTATTCAGCTAGCCTAGGTCTGCAACATACAACACACTGGTAGGTCCCAAGAAAGATCTAAACTTGTACTCAAACTTCCAAGAAATCTTCCTACTCCTAATCTCGGAGGCTACTAACCTCCTTCCAACTATCTTCCTCAAAAAAATACCCAAGCATCCTATAAATATTGATTCCGAACCATAAGTTGGCTGATGAAACAATAAGCCCTTAAAAACAAATATTAAATGCTAAAACATCAGCTGACTCTCAAATAGCCTTAAAAAATAAATAAACTCTCCAAGATGGCCTAAAATGGTCATCAAATCCACATAGAAGAATGAAACATGCCATATCTAGGTCCCCACATGTCCAACGGTCAATCCACAACTCAAGGAGCATGACCCAAATCAATGGAACCAATCAGCCAAGCTGATCCATCCAAACAATCTAGTCAGTAAGAAAGAACACCAAGCAATAGAGGAAATAACCGAGCACCATTCGACTAACCATGCCAAGCATGATTGAGCAATGTAGTTATCACTGAGTGCCAAAAGCAACCGATGCCTTCAGTCACTGAGCATTCTTTAGAGACTGAGCACCTCAGTAACCTTAGAAGCTAAGCAACCAGTCCCCCAAATCGAGAAAGTACTCCATCAAACCAAGATCAAAACTAACAATCTACCTTCAAAGATAAACATATTTTTGGTTGATATAGGATTGCCAAGAATCCTAGGATGCTCCTACATCAGACACCCCAAGTAAGATAGATTTTTGCATAAGGAAATTAGGAACACCTCAAGGGAATCATAACAGGTATGCCAAATCTGTTCTTAACCCATATCTCCTCTTATCCTTCATTCCAAGTAGTCTTCACTTCATTCACTTTTCCCTGCAGCAAGTTCTACTACTTTCCACTATGCTTATCCCATCGGTGGGCAACTAATAGAAAATGACTATGATCATTCCTTCCACTATTGACAACCTTAGTTCCTCAGTAAGGTTCTTCCTCTCTGGATTCCTCAATCAACTCAGTATCATATGTATCTCTTTGTTTCATAAATGTCACCATTTTTTGTACCATCTCTTCCAGAAAGACCATCTATTTCTTAATCTCAACAAACTCTTCAGAAATATCATTCTCCTTCTCCTTGAAACTAGACTTTGTAGGAATAGGTTCATCAACTCTCTGCTGTTGAGGTTTATCATAAGGAAAACACTTGATAAGTCCACACCCTATAACCCTTGTTTCCTATAAAGGTATCAACTTATGTTGATCTCCTTCATGTCTAACCACATAAGTGTTAGCACGACCATCAAACAAAACATTCATGTCAAATTGCCAAGGTCTACCGAGCAATAGATGACAGGCATCCATAGGCAATATATCACACAATATCTCATCATGGTAAGATCCAATCTGAAATTTAACCAAGCATTTTTCTTCAACTCTAACCTTAGACACATCTTGTATCCAACTAATCTGATAAGGATTAGGATGTTTCTTTCTTTCCAAATTAAATTTTCTAACCATTTCATCTGAAATAAAGTTCTCACAACTGCCACCATCAACTATGACATTACATACCTTATTATTGCACTTACATCTGGTTCTGAATAGATTTATCCTTTGTACCAATTCATGGACACATGTAGCTAACCTTCTAGTGATAAGTGTCTCACCTTTTTCTGCAACATTCACAATTTCTTCTTCAACAGTAAGTGCCACCCTTTTCTTAGGACAATAAAAAATTATGTGACCAACTTCACCATAGTTATAACAAGTACTGGTGAACTCATTCTTCCACCTTCCCCTTTGTCCAACATTCTTAGTAACTTGACCACTGTTAGATCCCACATTAGGCTTAGGATTCTCTATCACATTACTCTCATCAACTATTTCACCAGTTTTACCACCTTAGTTCCTATTGTTTTGTTTTCCTTCATACTTCTTATTCATCTTTTCTTCAATCTTCAATACCATCTGATAAACATCAGTGATTGTTGTCATCTACACAGTAAGTAACTCTTCCTAAATACTAGGTCTCAAACCATAGACATACCTAGCAATCTTCTCTTTGTCAGCTTCAGAATGAATAGTCCTAATCAGGATTCTATAAAACTCCTCGGTATACTCTTGTACCAATTTTTTATTCTTCTTCAAAGCTTTCATCTTCTTGAACATGTCCAATTCATAATCCACCAAAATGAATTGCTTGTTCAACTTGTCCACCATTTGGTTCCACTTAGTGATCTTCTCTTTTCCTCTTCTACCACTTTCCAACTAAACTTCTCTCCACCAAATATTTACATGACCCTTCAACTTAGTCTTTTCAAATCTAACCATATCAAGGTCTTCTATTTATTCATACTCAAAGTATTCATCAATCTCATTGATTGAATCAATCAATTCTTCTAGCCTAAGGCTTCCACCAAATGCAAAAACTTCAATCTTAGGTCTCTTCCCAATCTTAAACATAGCTTTTAGAATTTGATTCTCCTCAGTATCTCTAGCTTCTTCTATAGCTTCTGCAAAATTATCTTCCTCATATTCATCATCACTATCCTCTTTCAAGGTAGGCTTCTTCTTTCATAATTCCTCTTGTAGGTCTTACACTTGTTTTTGTAAAGCCCTAAAATCATCAAGACTGAATTCTCTAGTAGCTTCCTCTTCCTCTGAGATCTCATGATTTCTCCTCAAAAGCATCTTGAAATCAAGATCCAAACACGAACACATAAGATCCACTCAGCTCCAACAAGAACAAACTTCTCTCAAATAGGAACCAACTTCACTCTAATACCACCTGATGTAGTCAAGGCTGGTGGATCAAATTAAGGATTGACTGACCTTGTAGCCAAACCAATGTGTAACGAAAATACACAAAAACAAAAATAGATCTGAATTTAAATAAAAGTCTTTATTCATCAAATCACCGATTGCATGCAATGTGCCAGGCTATAAGGCCTTCTAAGTTACGACCAGATACAAAGAAAGTAATAGTCTACAAGATCTCAAAGGATCCAAATCTTTTCCCCAACATCAGTATTCAGCTAGCCCAGGTCTGCAACACACAACACACTGGTAGGCCGTAAGAAAGATCTAAACTTGTACTTAAACTTCCAAGAAATCTTCCTGCTCCTAAGCTTAGAGGCTGCTAACCTCCTTTCAACTATCTTCCTCAAACAACTACCCAAGCATCCTATAAATATTGATTCCCAACCACAAGTTCGCTAATCAAAACAATAAGCCCTTACAAACAAATGTTAAATGCTAAAACATCAATCATCTCTCAAATATCCTTACAAAATAAATAAACTCTCCAAGATGGCCCCAAACAGTCATCAGATCTGCATAGAAGAATGCAACATGCCAGATCTAGCTCCCCACACATCCAATGGTCAATCCATAACTTGAGGAGTGTGACCCAAATCAACGGAACCAGTTGGCCAAGCTGATCCATCCAAACAATCCAATCGGTAAGCAAGAACACTGAGAAATAGAGGAAATAACCGAGCACCAGCCGACCGACCATGCCAAGCATGACCAAGCAACATAGTTATTGTCGAGTGCTAGAAGCAATCAATGCCTTTAGTCACTGACCGTTCTTCAGAGACCAAGCACCCCGCTAACCATAGAAACTAAGAAACCAGTCCCCCAAACTAAGCAAGTACTCCATCAAACCAAGATCAAAACTAACAATCTACCTTCAAAGACAAACATATTTTTGGTAGATACAAGATTGCCAAGAATCCCAGGATGCTCTTGCATCATTAATCTAACTAATTTCATCATTTTTTAGTGTCTTAAGGGGAGGTCTTAAGGGGATCTAGAATTAATATAATAAAAAATAACTAGTTAATACATGTAACTAATGGATAATAACTATTATAACTAATTCTAGAACTAACACATGTCATAAGTAATCTAACTAATTTTTAAAAAAATTAGTGTCTTAAGGGTAGGTCTTAAGGGGATCTAGAATTAATATCATAAAAAATAACTAGTTAATACATGTAACTAATGGATAAGAACTATTCTAACTAATTCTAAAACTAACACATGTCATAAGTAATATAACTAATTTCATCATTTTTTAAAGTCTTAAGGGGAGGTCTTAAGGAGAGGTCTTAAGGAGAGGTCTAGAATTAATATCATAAAAGATAACTAGTTAATACATGTAACTAATAGATAATAACTATTCTAACTAATTCTAGAACTAACACGTGTCATAAGTAATATAACTAATTTCATCATTTTTTAGTGTCTTAAGGGGAGGTCTTAAGGGGATCTAGAGTTAATATCATAAAAATCATTGAATAATCAAAGCATACATAAAATCTTTAACTAATATGCAATCTATAAAAATCATTGAATAATCAAAGTATACATGTAGAACTAATAGACGTCGTAAGTAATCTAAATAATTTCATCATTTTTTAGTGTCTTACGGGGAGGTCTTAAGGGGATCTAGTGTTAATATCATAAAAATCATTGAATAATCGAAGGATACATAAAATCTTTAACTAATATGCAATCTATAAAAATCATTGAATAATCAAAGTATACATGTAACTAATTCTAGCACTAACGGACGTCATAAGTAATCTAAATAATTTCATCATTTTTTGTTTCTTAAGGGGAGGTCTTAAGGGGATCTAAAAATCATAAGCATCATGAAAAGTATCATAAAAATCATTGAATAATCAAAGCACATATAAAATATTTAACTAATATGCAATCTAGAAAAATCATTGAATAATCAAAGTATACATATAAAATTCTATATATTAAAACCATTGAACCATCAAATAGGTCCATCATATATAAACAAATTATAGTCCATCATATGTTTAAATATATAAACAAAGTATAATGAAATTTAATCTAGACATATCAAGTAGGTCCTAACACAAGAAATAAGTATACATATTATACTTTTTAGAGCAACTCAAGTGGATCTAATGCAAGGAAAAGAGAAAGAGGGGCCAAAAAATGGTGCACCCTAATGATCCAAGCCTACACAACACATGCAGAAGCTAACAAACACAACAGTGAGAGAGAGAATGTAGAAACTTTCATATATTATCATCAAATAGAACCATACATGTCAGGCTGTAAGGCCTTCCCAGTTACGGCCTGATATTACAATGAGTGTCAAAAGTCCTCAAACATGCGAGGATCTTTTGCAAATCTCCAAACTAATGTCTACTATCTTCTATCCCAAAACTATCTCTCTAAACTCTAAACCAACAACTACATTTATACCAGAAGCTACCGAATTGAGTCGACCTTCAGATCCATAATCAATAGAAGTAACAATCAGATCTGGGACCACACACTTCCCAATGATGGATACCAACATTAAATCTGAGATCCAATATAAATTCACAAGTCAGCCACAACAAGAACTAAAACTAAACCCATCGGCAAGCAAGATAACCAAGTAGTAGACAGGCAATGCCAAGCACCAGTGAAATAACCAACTACCCAGGAGATAATTGACCATACTCAGTAACCAAAGAAAACTGACCAACAATTGACCAACTTGTTCAAAGTAGAAATTGAGCAACACAAACAAACTCTAAAATGTTTTTGGTGTCACAAGATTGCCAAGGACCCGAGATGCTCCTGCATTAGACACCTGGGGTTATTTTGAAATGATTCTACAAATCATTAGGTAGGTCTAGTCCGAGCTACATCCAACTCAGACTATGAAATCCATGAACTATCTTCCATCAGTCTATTCTTTCACTTAACTAGATATTCCATATATTGTTTTCCTCTTATAATTTTACCAACTCTTTCCTTCAAAATCTGTTCAACTTCATCATTCTACTTCTTAGGATATTCTGTTGGTACTGTCACTTCTTCTTTAGGTTCATGATACTCATAAAAATTAGAAATGTTGAAGATTGGTGATATGTCCATGTCATTAGGTAACTCAATCTCATATGCATTTCCACTGTCAATTTCTTCAGAATCTTGCAAGGTCTAAACTTCTTCATCTTCAGTTTCCCATATGTTCCAACAGGAAATCAGCCTTTCTTCAAATGAACCATCACTTCATCACCAAAATCAAAAGTTTTATGTCTCCTTGATCTATCACCTCTGCCTTTGTATTTCTTATTACTGTCTTCCAATTTCAGCTTCACATCTTCATGCAATGTTTTCATGTACTCAACAAACTTTATTCCTTTAGCACTTTTCTTATTCTCATCAGCAATGTCTCTCAAATCAGATATTCCTCTTAGTTATGTGCCATTCACAATCTCAAATGGTGTCTTTCTAGTACTCCTATTCATTGAATTATTGTATGCAAACTCTACTTGTGCCAACATAGAATCTCAATTACTTGATGTGTCTCCAGCTAAACATCTCAAAAGATTTCCCAAACTTGTATTCACAACTTCAGTCTATCCATCGGTTTGTGAGTGAAATGTAGAACTACATTTCAACTCAGTGCCAAATTTCTTACAAAGTGTTTTCCAAAAGTATCCAACAAACTTACTATCTCGGTCATAGATAATACTCCTCGATAATCCATGCAATCTAACAATTTTCTTAAAGAAAAGATCTGCTACAGGTACTGCATCTGGTGTCTTTCTACAAGGTATAAAATATTCCATCTTAGAAAATCTATCCACAACAACAAATATTGAATCATTACCTCTTACTATCTTTGGTAAGCCAAGAACAAAATCCATACTGATGTCAATCCAACATTTCTTAGGAACAGAAATCAGTGTATACAATCCAATATTCTGACTTACTCCTTTTGCAACTTGACAAATTCCACAACTTTTCACAAATTTCTGAACATCTTTAAACAATTGTGGCCAATAGTATTTCTCCTTAAGAAAATTCCATGTTTTATCAATGCCAAAATGTCCAACCAAACCACTACTATGTTTCTCCTTTATCAAATTAGATCTCATCACTCCTCTCAGTATACACAATTGAATACCTTTAAACAACATACCTTCCTGAATAAAATATTCATCCCATTTAGTATCTTGTTGATCTTGAATAGGTGCTTTGCACTTTCTCCATGACTCAGAAAAATCAGGATCAAATTCATACGAATCTCTCATCTCATCAAAACCAAGAACTTCAATTTTCATCTTGGTCATCAAAGATCTTCTTCTACTCAATGCATCAGCAACTCAGTTAGTGACTCCACTCTTATGCTTGATCACAAATGTGTAACTTTGCAAATACTCAACCCATTTCATATGTCTCTGATTCAACTTATTCTGACTACCCAAATATTGTAAACCCTTATGATTAGTATACAACACAAATTCACTCGGTATCAAATAATGTCTCCATTTCTTCAATGCTTGAACAATAGCATAGAATTCTTGATCATACACAAAATATTTCCTTCTAGCATCATTCAACTTTTCACTAAAGAAAGCAATAGGTTTACCTTCTTGACTCAACATAGCTCCAATTGCACTTCCACTTGCATCACATTCCACTTGAAATACTTTACTAAAATCAAGTAATGCCAAAATAGGTAATTCAGCAACCTTCTGCTTCAAAGTCTCAAAAAAAATTTTATCTCCATGTGTCCACTTGAATTCTCTTTTGTCTCCTCTCATAGTCTCAGTCATAGTATTACAAATTAAACTAAAATTTCGTATGAACTTTTGGTAAAATCTTGCCAAACCATGAAATGATCTTACCTCACTATAATTCATAGGTGTAGGCCAATTCAAAATAGCTTCAACCTTTTTAGGATTTATCTTCAAACCATCAATTGAAATAATACACAATCTCCTCTTTCATGAATGAACACTTTTTTAGATTTCTCAGCAACTTTTCCTCTTTCAATCTTTGTAAAACTTGTCTAGCATGCAACAAATTTTCTTCTCTAGTCTTACTGACTATTATAATATCATCAAGATATACAATCACAAACTTACCCAAGAATTTCTTCAAAAATATATTCATTAACCTCATAAAAGTACTCGGTGCATTAGTTAAACCAAAAGGGCATAACCAACCACTCATACAAACCTTGTTTTGTCTTTAAATTAGTCTTCCATTCATCACCTTCTTTGATTCTAATCTGATGATACCCACTTTTCAAATCAATCTTTGTGAAATAATTTTCTCTAGTCAAACTGTCCATTATGTCATCCATTCTCGGTATAGGAAATCTATACTTCACTGTTATCTTATTGATTGCTCTAGAATCTATACACATTCTCCATTCTCCATTCTTCTTCAGTGCCAATACAATGGGTACTACACAAGAAATCAAACTTTCTTTGATCAAACTTTTCTCCAACAACTCTTGAATCTATCAGTTCAATTCCTGATTCTTGGTAGGTGTCAACCAATGAGGTGCCTTATTTGGTAAACTAGCTTGAGGGATTAGATCCATACAATGATCAATGTTTCTTTTCAGTGGAAAACCATGAGGTACATTATCAAAAATGATATCATTGTACTTGGTGAGTAACTTATCAATCTCCTCTATTTTTTTACTTGGCTTGTTACGAATTACAACAAAACATACATCATTCTTCTTCAAAGAGTTAACAAACTTTCTTCCTTCCATCAAACAAACTTTCACAGATGTGCAAACATTACTAATAGGTTCTTCCATCAATGGTAACTAGATTTTCTTCTTTCCATCAGCCACAATAGTATACTTATGCAATCTCCCATCATATACGGCATGTCTCCCATATTGCCAAGGTCTTCCCAAAAAAATATGACAACAATCCATAGGCATGATATCACATAACACCTTATCATAGTACTTTCCAATCTTCAAATTCACATAACATTGTTCACTTACTAGGAGTGTATGCTCATCTTTGATCCATGAATTCTTATAGGGCTTCAGATGTACCAACCTTTCCAACTGTAATTTTGTGACCATCTCTTTAGATGCTAGATTCTCTGAGCTACCACTGTCAATGATTACCTTCCAAACTTTATCAGAAACTCTACATCTAGTCTTGAACAAACTTTTCCTGACCAGATCTTCCTTCTTGCTTTCATTCCATAGTGCTCTCCTTACCATCAAGTTATCTTCTTTCTCAAGTTCATTTGGTGACTCTTCTTGCACCAAAGCATTCCTACTGCTACCAACCCTCTTACTAGCATGTGGGTTAACTCACGAAGTTGTGTCCCACTTTTAGGGACGAAGGAAATCATGAAATCATCAAACAAAAATAATTTCCTGCCTTCGTGCAAAATAAATACTTTGCCCGAAGTCCTCAGGATACTTCACACGAAGACCCCATGTAGGGGTCTTCGCACAAAGACCCCTAAATGGCTTTGTGCAAAGTATATACTTCTCATGAAGCCATTTAGGGTTGGATTTCTTATAAATTTCTGGCGTTTCATTTTTTTAACTATCATTTTCACTATAGCGATTTGTGGACCCCTAGGCTTGGAGTGAACTATGTCACCATGCCAGCACACCAGCATCTCCCGAGCTTCGTCAACCTCTTCAATTTCCTAGCAGTATCAGGTACACACATTTTTCTCATTTTTTATTGTAAATAATATGTTTTGTATTTATTTTAACTAGTTATTTGTTTTAAATAATTTTTAATTTGTATAAATGATAGAAATTTTTTAATATGTTAGAAATTAATAATAGAATGTTAGAAAATCGTAATTAAATATTAGAAAATAATAGAAATATTAGAAATCATAGTATATAAATGTTATAATATGTTAGAAAATGTTAGAAAATCATAGTAGTTTGTTAGCACCCATTAGAAAATATTTATAAAACATTAGAAACCATAGTAGAAATGTTAGAAAATGTTAGAAACATTAAGATTGGAGTTAGAAAATGCTAAATTTTAAGTTTAAAGTTTTAATTATTAAGAATTTATCTCTCTCTCTCACACATGTATGTACATGCATTTTTAGTAAACTTATTAAAGTTAGCTATTAGTTTTATTTATAATTTTTAGTTTGTAAAAATCTTAGAAAATTGTAGTTCAATTTTTGAAAATGATCTAGTAGTATGTTAGAAAATGTTAAAAAATTGTAGTACAATAAGTTTCTAGGACCCGTATTCCTCTCTTACGACATATTAAGACACTTAGGATCCTTTATGGATCTCAAGATCTTATAATACATATTAGGACATCTTACTTGACACATAGGACCCCTTAAGACCCATACAAACCATTATTATATATTAAAATATCCTATGACACATTCATCTATCTTAGCTTCTGTTAATACATATGTGAACCTAGTGTTGCCCACAAGAACCCTTAAGACATACTAGTATCGATTAATGTAACCTAAGATACCTTAAACCAAGTTTATCATGCGTCTACAACCCATTAACATTGTTGGACCATTATACATCCCTTATGACATTTTAAGACATCTATGACCCATTCAGATCATCAAGACCCATTAACATATCTTAGGTTGTCTTAGGACACATTTATGTACATCTTAGATTTAATTAATATCATACAAGGATAATCCACTAATGAAATGTAGGACCCCTTAGGACCTCTTATGTTACCCTTGACCCCTTAAGACACATATATAGGACTCATTGTTACCCACAACCCGTTAAGATGTAGTCTAGGACCATTATACATCCCTTACAATATTTTAAGAAAGACATATATATGACCTATTCGGATCCTGAAGACCCATTATATGTATACAAGGATCCATTAATGTAACCTAGGATCCCTTAGGACCTTTTATGTTACCCATGACCCCTTAAGATAATCAAGGACCACTTACATTACCCACGACCCCTTAAGAAACTCTAGGTCATATCAGGTCCTAATAGGTCATATTAGGAAATAAGGTACATGTCTAAGTCATTTCTCTACTTAAATACCTAACTAGACCTATTAGGACCAAGTAGACCTAACTAGGACCTATTAGGATCAATTAGATAGGTATTAGGTCTTTAACCAACATTAGTCTAACCAATTAGATGTATTAGGACCTATTAGGTCCAAATAGACCTAACTAAACCTATCTAGACCTGTTATGACAAATTAGACATGTAACTAGACCAATTAGGACCTATTACGACCAAAATGTAGGACTTATTAGACTAAACTAGACCTAACTGTACCAAGACCAATTAGGACCTATTAGGCATAAAATTTAGGACCTAATTATCTTCCTAATTAGACCTAATTAGACCTATGAGAACTAATTAGGACCTAATTAGACTCCTTAGGACCTCTTATGTTACCTACGACCCCTTAAGACAATCAAGGACCACTTACATTACTCATGACCCTTTAAGACACTCTAGGTCATATTACCTATCCTAATAGGTCACATTAGGTCATATTAGGAAATAAGGTATACATCTAAGTTGTTTCTCTACTTATAGACCTAACTAGACCTATTAGGACCAAGTAAACCTAACTAGGACCTATTAGGACCAATTAGACAGGTATTAAGTCTTTAACCAACATTAGTCTAACCAATTAGATGTATTAGGACCTAGTAGGTCCAAATAGACCTAACTAAACCTATCTGGACCTATTATGACCAATTAGATAGGTAACTAGACCAATTAGGACCTATTACAACCAAAATTTAGGATCTATTAAACTTAACTAGACCTAACTATATCAGGACCAATTATGACTCAATTAGAATCAATTATGACTCAATTAGAACCAATTATGACTCTAGGACCACTTATGTTACCCATGACCCCTTAAGACAATCTAGGACCACTTATATTACCCATGATCCCTTAAGACACTCTACATGACTCTTATCTATGTACGTTATGATAGGTAATTAGGACAGGTAATATGACCCATTGATGTCTTATCTATACCTTAGGACCTCTTATGTTACCCATAACCCCTTAAGACACTCCATGACTCTTATCTATACCTTAGGACCTCTTATGTTACCCATGACCCCTTAAGACACTCCATGACTCTTATCTATACCTTAGGACCTCTTATGTTATCTATGACCCCTTAAGACAATCAAGGACCACTTACATTACCCACGTCCCCTTAAGACACTCTAGGTCATATTACCTATCCTAATAGGTCACATTAGGTCATATTAGGAAATAAGGTATACATCTAAGTTGTTTCTCTACTGATAGACCTAACTAGACCTATTAGGACCAATTAGATAGGTATTAGGTCTTTAACCAACATTATTTTGACCAATTAGATGTATTAGGACCTATTAGGACTCTTAAGACCTAATAAGACCACTTATGTTACCCACGACTCCTTAAGACACGAGCTATGACCACTTATGTTACCCACAACCCCTTTATGTAAATGCATTTTTAGTAAATATTAAAGTTAGTCATATGACCCATTGATGTACATACTAGGATGTCCTATGACCCATTGATGTCTTATCTATACCTTAGGACCACTTATTTGTTTCCATTTTACATGCAATTATAATGTTGTAATCAAGTACTTAATTATTAACACTTAGATATTTCACATGTGATGTATCTAGATGGCCACTCAGGGTGCACCTCAGACTCCTGACATTCATACTATTTTTCACATGGCCAACACAGAGATAGCTAGACTTAGTGAAGCTATCAGTAGATCTACTAGAGATGGTATATATAGAGACACATGTGCTACTATACTGACTAGTTTGGAGTCTATGACTAGTAGATTGAGGGCTCACTCTTCATTTACACCTCAGGTAGTTGAGTCCATTTTTTGGGAGTTGAGGGAGGAGATCTTGGGTGATGTTTCCTTCGTGATGGTTCAGAGCCTCATCTCAAAGGAAACCATCAAATGAGAGATGTTCCCACATTATGAGAGGTATAGAGTGGTGAGGGCTTATTAGGTCACATGATGTGTGATCCTTTAGATTGCTTGTATGATATACCCTTGACATCTTACAGTGCATGGTCGTTATCCAAATAATGACCAAATTCCATTATACTTTGCATAGCAGTTGTACGCTGAGTTCCATTTGGGACTCAGGGTCAACTATTTTGATATCCTAGCATTTTATGGTTAGGGGCAGGGTAGGGTTGTAGACCCCCCTTAGTATCATAGGGTTGATCAAGTTGTTCAGCCTCATAGACTGCTAGTTGGAGAGAGGAGTCCGGCAGTGACACCGGCGATGGCTGCTACTGCAGATAGAGTCATCATTGCTTCTCAAAGGGGGGTTCTGGATAGCATAGGATAGATTGCTTCTGTAGCCACATCGATTAGTTCAAATTTAGTGGGAAGATACATTTTGACTAGACCGAGTAGAGCCAGATCATCTTCTGAGGCTTCGTCTAGTAGTACTACAGGTGTGAGTGACGAGACATATAGAGCTGCTGGTCTTCCTGTGCCTGGAGAGATATGAGCATTGTTGGGTTATCAGAGTACTTTAGATATGGCCCTTTACTTTTTGGAGGATCTCATGCAGGCCTATTCTCATATTGCTGACACACAGAGGATCCCTATACATTTAGTCAGGGATTACATTGCACTTGCATGGGGTCCTGTAGGTCCACTAACACAGGATGCGCCATCTACTAGTCAGGCACAGCATAGTGCAGAGCACTGTGCACAAGATAGTGTAGAGCATCGTGCACCCATAGATCACTCTATAGCTGTAGAGATAGGTATAGAGATTGGAGATGTACGCATCACCAGTGAGGGCCTAGACACTTTTGATGAGCAGTTACATGGGTTGGGTTAGGTGGATGTTGCCACTAATGGCAGGTCATTTATGGATATGTTATTTCATCCACATGGTTTAGATTCTACATCACTCCCCTCGCAGCTAGTGTCACCCCTACATTCCTCATTACTACAGAGGTTCAGAACCTTAGGTGGTGTGGGTGATGCAGTATCAGTTGATGATATGATGGTGTAGCGCGCTGATGATCCTCCTGCTCCTGAGACTCAGGTACATATAAAAATTTCTTTTCTTTTTTATTATGAGTTTTAGTGAATAATTAATTGTACATGTATTAATGTTTGTTCAATGCATAATATTTTGTAGGCACAATTAGCAGAGCATGTTACCTCTAGTGTGGGCTCAAAGCATCTTCCACATGATGTGACACCTACTAGTGGTCAGGTAAGTTTTAGATATATATGTATGTACATGTTTATATTTCAAGTACTTTACATAATATATGTACTATGCACATGTATATAACCAACTATTGTACACTAAATTTGTAGGGGTCAGTCACTACTTTTCCACCAAATGATACACCTACTAGTGGTCAGGTAAGTTTTAAAAATATGTGAGTTTAAATATCCATTTATAATATTTTAATTATTATCATATATACATGCATTTATATTCGCAGGGATCAGTTGCTATCTCAGAGCCAGAGGATGCTTGTGGCAGTCACTCAGAGGGTCGCTCTGTTCATATGCGCCTAGATGAATCCCTAGTTTAGGACATGTTAAACATATATTTTATTTGAGACTCAGTTTATGATTCGAGACATATGATTCGAGAGGTATATTTGATTAGATGATATGATTAGATTATATGATATGAGACATTTATTCAATTAGATGATATGATATGCGACACATTTATTTGATTAGAGACATATATTTGATTAGATGGTATGATTTGATTAGATGAATCTATGATTTTATTTGATTAGATGATATGATTAGATTAGATTGTTTAATTTTATTAGATGATATGATTTTATTTGATTAGATGATATATGATTAGATTAGATGGTTTTATTCGATTAGATGATATGGTTTTATTTAATTAGATGATCTATGATTTTATTTTATTAGATGATATATGATTAGATTAGATGGTTTTATTCAATTAGATGATATGATTTTATTTGATTAGATGATCTATATGATATATGATTTGACTAGATGATTAGATGATCTATGATTTTATTTGATTAGATGATATATGATTAGATTAGATGGTTTTATTCGATTATATGATATGATTTTATTTGATTAGATGATCTATGATTTTATTTGATTAGATGATTTATTTAGATGATATGATAACTAATTTCATCATTTTTTAGTGTCTTAAGGGGAGGTCTTAAGGGAATCTATAATTAATATCATAAAAGATAACTAGTTAATACATGTAACTAATGGATAATAACTATTCTAACTAATTCTAGAACTAACACATGTCATAAGTAATATAACTAATTTCATCATTTTTTAGTGTCTTAAGGGGAGGTCTTAAGGGGATCTATAATTAATATCATAAAAGATAACTAGTTAATATATGTAACTAATGGATAATAACTATTCTAACTAATTCTAGAACTAACACATGTCATAAGTAATATAACTAATTTCATCATTTTTTAGTGTCTTAAGGGGAGGTCTTAAGGGGATCTATAATTAATATCATAAAAGATAACTAGTTAATACATGTAACTAATGGATAATAACTATTCTAAATAATTCTAGAACTAACACATGTCATAAGTAATATAACTAATTTCATCATTTTTTAGTGTCTTAAGGGGAGGTCTTAAGGGGATCTATAATTAATATCATAAAAGATAACTAGTTAATACATGTAACTAATGGATAATAACTATTCTAAATAATTCTAGAAATAACACATGTCATAAGTAATATATCTAATTTCAAGCATACATAAAATCTTTAACTAACATGAAATCTATAAAAATAATTGAATAATCAAAGTATACGTATAAAATTCTATATATTAAAACCATTGAACCATGAAATAGGTTCATCATATATCAACAAATTATAGTCTACCATATGTTTAAATATATAAACAAAGTATAATGAAATATGTCCAGAGATATCAAATAGGTCCTAACACAAGAAATAAGTATACATGTATTATACTTTTTAGACCAACTCAAGTGGTTCAGACCTTTCATGGAGAACCTGTAATATTCTCTCATGATCCTCACTATCTAGTCTCCACTTATGACGTCCACGTTGAGATTTAACTGTATGGAGACGAATGAATGTGGCAACAACTATGTGACTATATTGGAACACCTTATTGTCTGGTTCATAATAAACAAAGTGAATACCATGTTGAATTACTTTGATTTGTTTGGAATATGTTCCCTCTAAAATAACTAAACCTGCAGGTTGTAAATTTTAACAATATATAAATTTAAACAAATTCAACTTGAATTTTGTAAAAAGGTTGAAATTTAAAATTTACAAATTGAGTTTAATATATTGATGTAAACCATATACAAACCTATGGGGAACAACATTCCATCACTTTCTTTAGGTTCAAGTAACTTCATCCTCTCTGCAGTACAACGCAGTAAATAATAATCAACTCCTTCTACATTTCCACTCTTAGCAATCACTGCAAAGACATCTCTTGCACAATAATTTTTTATATATACATGTGCGAGATCTTAAAATAAATACTTATTTCAATCTATAGATCTATCTATATCTATGATCTATACATGCAACTCAGTGTACCATACAATGTGAAATATATATACTTACCAATTTTGACCAATCCCGAGATATGATCGTAATTAGTAGAAATCAAAGGAACATCATCAAAGTTTTAATCTTCATCTCTATCAAATGTATCAGTTACAATTAGTGGTACTAGATTCCATGCACCTACATATCCATGATCTTGATTGATACATTCCTCATAATTGTCAGCAATGCAGTGACAACAAAAGCATGAGTAGTCCCTAGTGTTCAACATCCAATTGCGACAATTCGTACTCATAACTGAATGCAAAGATCACGTCTTTTCTATCCTATTGCAACCATGCATAATTTTTCTATCCATGCCTAAACAAATGCATATATAATACATTCTATATAAATATAATTTGAATAAAAAATATCATTAAAATTTTAAACACTTTCAAATAATTAAAAAATGTGTGCATACCTTTTATCTCCCAAAATTTTCTATATGGCACCGCCTGAGTCAATCCTGATGACGCATCATTATCATTTGGTGTGAAATGTGTCTTGCACCATTCAACCACATCATGTGAATTTTTTATATGCACTCCCTTATAATTCATTTGATACATTTGTATAGCACGTTTGATGCAAGCTCCGGCACCATCATGTTCACCTTTTCCATGTCCACTCTCAAAGAAATCCAGACATGTGGTATGTTTTCATTACGATGATATCTACATAGTGCATAAAATGGTCTCGATGATTTAAATTGTGTAGCACATCCATCTGACCAAACATAATGTTTATCAATTTTTATACCTCTTTCTTTCAAATTTGCAAAAAACATCTTGAAGCAGTATTCCACATAATGAATGTCATGCTCTCTATCATCACTTATATAAAAATGATATTCCTTCTTGATGACCCGTGCTTCAAATGTGATCTGAATACCATCCAAATCTAATTGTGCATGTCGATAACACACATGTACCATAATAGTAATTTTCTCTGAAAAATAGTTTTCTGACTGAATTGCCTTTTGATGAACAAAAGAATAATTTTCTACAAAATAAAAAACTGATACAATAGTTCTAAGTGGGAAATTGTCTCTCAGTGTTTGAAATTGTTGTGCTTGCCACTTTGCAAAAAAAGCATGATGAATGTAGGGTTGAATCAATTTTAAAAAGTTTCCATAAATACTCCAACATTTATCTCTTCTTCAACATATTCTAACCTTTTGGACTCTTTCCCAAATTTTGTTTCATTCTTTACATATTTGTAACTCTTTCAATTTACCATCTTTGTTACATCAATATTTTCAATTTTCAAAGGAAAAAGAGATAAATTGGCACATGTTTGGCATATTCCTCTTATGCAATTTATTTGTCCAGCTACATCATCTCTTTTGTCACATAAAATGGATGAGATGAACTCACTTCATCCAGTAGGAGGAGCCTTTTCAAAACCATAAGTGTCTTCTACAAACTTTCAAAAAACTTGATAGTGTAGATCAAATTCAATATGATAACGTCAATAACAAGTTTCAAACACTTTGTTTGTCTTGATATAATATGGTTTAATTCTTCCAAACAATGTTTTCCCAATCTTTATATTAGGATTTGAACTACAAAATGACACATACATTTCATGTTGTGTTGTGTCTAACCAATGTTTCGTATGATATTCATATTGATTAGATGAAATTCTATGTCTAATAACATCTCTAGTGTTTGATGAAGGACATGTATTATCATTCCAAACTGATGTGATCAAATTTTTTGTTCCTTCATCAATCCTATCAGAATGAGGAGCTCTACGCATGATTTCCCAATTGCCTTCCAAGGTGCTATCATCCAAAATTATTCTCTTATTAACATATCATGATATTGTTTTCCTATTAAAACTAATGTGAGATGAAACTGAAGATATTTGTCTTTTTCATCCCATAGTGTCACCAACAATAGATGTCAACATAAATTTTCTTATAATGGACTTATCTATAGTTCGAGATCACTTCCCTAGCTGGTTCAAACCTTTCTTAAGATTTTCAATCATATCAGTTTGCATGTCAACAACTTTTCTCTTCTTTGATGATGTGTCTATACCCAATAATTTTAATGCCCCTTCCAACTTTTTGTCTATAAGTATAAGTGAAAGCAATTGAGCTTGTTCAAGTGTTTCAAAATTATCAAATTTACCCAATATTTCTCTTGCTATCATTTTCATTGATCTCTTCTTAGCAAGACTTAATTGTTGAACATTAGCAAGTGATCTCAAAGTGTCCACATTCATTGTAAGTAAATGATATAAGTTTCTATAACTAATATTTTTCTTTACACTTTGAGCTAAATTTAAAAGTTCATCCATACTAGTAGGAGCACATGATGTTGACCCTTCTCCAACATCAATTGTTTGAGCCTCTCTAGGGAGTAATTTTGACCCTTCTTCAATGTGCAATTCTTTGACTTGACTTGACCCTCCTACTTTCGCTTGTCTTTCAGCTTCTTTAGTTGTATGATAATATGTCAATGCAGCTTCATGATTTCTTTGTTCAGTACCGGGTGACCTTTTTCTAGAAGATTTACTTTGTCTTCACATCTTGTTCCCCATTTCTTCAAGCTCTAAAAAAATTCTTCCACAAGATCGTCAACAAAAATTTCTTTTTCAAAAAATACTACAAAAGTAATATTTGTCATCTTCAAAATTATGTCTTTGAACAAATATAAATATGGATTCTCCTTCAAAAAATGCCTTCAATAATAGAAAATGTGAATTTATTAATTGCAATTTGATGTAAAATAGAAATAAAAATTTTTACTTTTATACCATTTTAAAAAAATTTACAAAAAATATTTTACTAGCCAACTAGGGTACTTCGTATGAAGTACCCGTGGGAAAAATCCCGACAATGGCTTTTGGCTAGAATTTTCACTCCAAGGGCTTCGTGCGAGGGGTCTTCACATGAAGACCTCTAGGTGGCTTCGTGCAAAGACCCTCTTCACACGAAGCCAAAAAAACAAAAATTTGCCCTCAGAAAACAACTTAACTGCAAAAAAATGGTCTTTCGAGGCCTAAAACAAGGACTAAACAAGATGATTTTTCCAAACAAATGATTTCAAAAGATGCTATTTGAAACAAGCTTTCTAATGAATATAATTTTAATACATATTGAGTTCATTATCACTTTTAAATATTACTTTAACTAAACATAGGTTGTTTGGTCATTCAACAGCCTGTCTCTTCACGACTTCGAGAAAAATAGTAAATGATAAAAAAAAAATTATGAAAAATATGTAGGAAAAGTGTATTTGTGTTAACATTCTATTAAAAAAATAAAAATAAAAATTTGATATACACAGATCAAGTTAGAGCGATCCAAGTGACCTTATGTCTAGATTACAGTTATTGTCACTTTAAAACTTAATAAACAATGAAATATTGATCCAAAATGAATAAAACCAATTGCATCCTTTAGATATTGAAGTTAAAAATATAATCATGAAAGAATTACATCATTATCATATTTTAAAAAAAAGTTATGTTGATCCAAGTGACAGTACCTCCTTAAAAACATAGTTTTTTCACGCAAGCCACTTTTAGGAGAAGGAAAAATGAATTTAAATGATTTTTTATTTTTTTTATAAATATATTTTAAAACTAGAAACAAAAATCTAAAAGACTTTAGTTTACATCATCTTCAAATTCCTAATAGTTTTGCAGCAGCAAGTGTTCGAAAGTCAAGTTTTTTCTCAAAATGGTGATCTCTGTGTCAAAGTTGGCCAAAAAGTGGGACACACTATTGTAACATGTTCCTCATAAATTTCCTCTATCATAACCACCTCGGTAGTTACTACCTCTACCTCTAGATGAACTTTCACCTTTCCACTCGGTCTTGCCTTTGTCCAGATTTTTCTTTTTTGGTTTAGATCTACCTCTTCCTCTAGAAAATCTACCACCTCAACCTCTCTGTCTTTCCTCATTTCTTTTGTTCAATTTTTCCTCTGCCTTCAAAGAAAATTGATAAGCCTCTTCAATGTTCTCCAACTTGACCATACTAATTTCCTCTTGGATGGGAAATATCAAAAAATTCAGGTATCTACCAATTCTTTCTACATCATCTTCATCATGTCCAGATCTGATATCCAATCTATAGAATTTGTTAGTATACTCCTTTATCGAGCTATCTTTCTACCTCAAACTTTGCATTCACCGAACTAGGTTAATCTGATAATCACAAGGTAAGAACTTTCCTTTCAATTTGTTCACCATTTTATTCCATACCTTGATTTTGTCTTTTCCTTTCCTTTTCCTATCCAATTATAGATGTTCCCACCATAAGGATGCGTGACTTTTCAACTTTGTGCTTACAATCTTCACTTTCTTATCCTCAGGAATGTTTTCATATTCAAAATACTTTTCCATCTCAGTGATTCAGTCCACCAATTCATCAAAATCTAGCTTTCCACCATACTCTAGAGAATTGAAATGTGGTGTTGACTTCAGACTTGTCAAGACCTTCAAAAATATTTCTTCACCTTGATCCATAACATGTGTCAGTTCTACATTCACCTATTCTTCTTCAACTTCATCATCACTAACATCTTCAAGATGTTTGCCTCTTCTTTGGGCCATTTCAACAGCTTCTAACCTAGTAGCAATCTACCTTAGCATATCTTCCAATCATGGATATGCATTTTGCCTCCAACAAACCATCTTGACAACCCTCTACAACTGTAGGTTAGATCCCAATCTACTACCCCACAACAATCAACTAGGGCTCCAAGAGGAACTTGCAAACCTAGATCTGTAGAACTACATTAAGATCTCACTTCATTCTAATACCACCAAATGCAAGGCAAAGAGAAAGAGGGGCCAAAAAATGGCACATCCTAATGATCCAAGCCTGCACAACACATGCAGAAGCCAACAAACATAAGAGTGAGAAAGAGAATGCATAAACTTTCATATATTATCATCAAATAGAACCATACATGTCGGGTTGTAAGGCCTTCCCGATTATGGCCTAATATTACAATGAGTGTCAAAAGTCCTCAAACATGTGAGGATCTATTGAAAATCTCCAAACTAATGTCTACTATCTTCTATCCCAAAACTGTCTCTCTAAACTCTAAACCAACAACTACATTTATACTAGAAGCTACCGAACTGAGTCGGCCTTCAGATCCACAATCAATGGAAGGAATGGTCAGATCTGGGACCACACACTTCCCAATGATGGATACCAACATTAAATCCATGATCCAATATAAATGCACAAGTCAGCTACAATAGGAACTAAAACTAAACCCATTGGCAAGCAAGATAACCGAGCAGTAGATAGGCAATGCCGAGTGCCAGTGAAATAATCAACTACCTAGGAGATAACCGACCACACTTGGTAACCAAAGGAAACTGACCAACTATTGACCAACTCGGTCAAAGCAAGAATCGAGCAACATAGACAAACTCCAAAATGTTTTTGGTGACATAGGATTGCCAAGGACCTGAGATGCTCCTGCATCAGGTTCAGACTTTTCATGGAGAACATGTAATATTCTCTCATGATCCTCATTATCTAGTCTCCACTTATGACATCCACATTCAGATTTAACTATATGAAGACAAATGGATGTGGCAACTACTAGGTGACTATATTGAAACACCTTATTGTCTCATTCGTAATCAACAAAGTGAATACCATGTTGAATTACTTTGATTTTCTTGAAATATGTTCCCTCTAAAACAACTGAACCTCCAGGTCACAAATTTTAACAATATATAAATTTAAACAAACTCAATTTGAAATTTGCTAAAAGGTTGAAATTTAAAATTTACAAATTGAGTTCAATATATTGATGTAAACCGTATACAAACCTATGGGGAACAACATTCCATCACTTTCTTTAGGTTCAAGTAACTTCATCCTCTCTGTAGTACAACATAGTAAATAATAACCAACTCCTACATTTCCACTCTCAACAATCACTACAAAGACATCTCCTACATAGTAAGTTTATATATACATGTGTGAGATCTTAAAATTTACTTAGTTCAATCTATAGATCTATCTATCTATCTATACATGCAACTCAATGTACCATATAATGTGAAATATATATACTATTAGTTAAAAAAAAAGAGAAGAGCTACCATTACTTCAGCAAATTAAACCTTTTGATTATTTATTGAGTAATCTAGTTCAAATGCAACATTTCAGATAGTTTTGTTATGGATGATTTCCTATTTAGACTCATATTATGATTTTAATTTTTTAGTTGTGAGTAGTTATTTGGATGTCATCTTCAGATATAATTTCCTTGGAAATCACTAATTTGAAGTCGACATATAGTTGTATATGCATCAACTTCAGGAATACGATTACCAAGTGAATCATATTTTTCTTCCGAGGTCTTTTTTGTGCCCTAGATGAGCTTGCATGGTAGTCTTGTAAGTTGGTTTGGTATTAGTCTTCTTTAGGTTAGATTGCAGTTTAGAGAGCTTAGGTTTTTGGTTATTATGTAGATTACAATCATAGTCAGATGGGTTTCTAGTTATCTATTATTCCAGGAAAGATTATAATGTTGCTTTTGGGCCTAATGTGTTAGAATAAATGAGAGGGGGGTGAATCAGTTATCCAGTGTCCCAAATCAAAATGTATAATTCAAAACAATTTCTTTAATTTCTTCTTGTTAGTAAGCAATAATAACTCTCACTGTCTATGCTTTTACCAATTACCAGTCTAATGCTAAAATAGATTACTAATCAAATCTAACATGTAACATGTAAAGAATGATAACAAACAAATATCACAATCAACACATAACACAAGAGATTTAACGTGGAAACCCTGTAAAGGGAAAAACCACCTGGGACCGACAACCCAAAATTGTTCAATCTTCTAAAGTGAGGTCGGTTAAGACCCAACCCTGTTAAAGGTTACAAACACACTGTAAGGTGTGACCTTGTTAGAGGATTTTAGACTAGAAGTTATTGTCCAACCAGCATTCACTATGGGGTTGACAAGATAACAATATTCATTCTATGAATGATACATCATAAGACTTTCAGAGTCGACTCAGTTAAGAGATTTTGACTCTATACAATGGTTAAATATGTTACAGCAAATGACCCGCCTTAATACAACTTCAATTGAAAATTACAGATTAATATTTAGTCCATACAAATCCTTCTGATTAATAATTCACTTCAGATTCAATACTGTATCAACTTACTATGCATCAGTAATTTCTCTTTGTAGCTCAGTAACTGCTCTATAGCTCGGTTCTTACTAACTAGTATGATTAGAATACATGAAATCCTTGTTCATGCGATATTCTTGCAGCTTCTTCTTCTTCCCGGCATTTTCATAAAGAAAAATTGTTCTCTTATATAGATGAGTAAATCATTTTCTCCTCCACCATCAAATTTTGCTACTTAATCTCATTCATAGATTTTGCCACTTCAAATTTTCTCGGTACTTGTGTCAATAACACGTTTCAATCTTTTCCATTAGATCTCCACTGAATTTTGTCAGTCGTCGATATATGTAACAAACCTTATTTGTTACCTCAATGTTATACTCTTGCCAGCTCATCAATCTTATCAGCTAAGCTTATCATTTAATACATTTTTTTCTTCTCGGTTAACAAAAAAATGCGTCAGTGAAAACTACTTGGTTAATACTGTGATCGGTATACACTATACTTCGTCGATGTATTCTAGAAATGCTTCATTTACCAACAACATTGCTTTGTGTCTTAAAGCTCTATACTTCATCATAAATGAATGCAACATAATAAAGTCAATATCATCAAGTCATAGACTCAACAAGTTACTCAATGTGTTCCTTATCCTCATCTATCATGTACATCTTTCCTCATATAGATTTCTATGTTCTTCATCTCTTTCACCTTTCTTTAGATGTCTCGGTATAAGTGTTGTCAAACTAGTTAACATCAATGACAACATAATTCTAATTTAATTATATTACATATCTAATCAGCAACTCCTCAGTGATCTTGCAATCACAGATTCTTCAATCAAATTCCAAATCAGTTGTAGTCAACAATCTCTCCCTTTGGCATTGATGGCAACTCAAATAATATGAAATGTACCATACACATACCAAACATACATTCTACAAATTTGTGAACAAATTTTGTAAGTTGAATAGACTTAATATGTTTAATCACTACATTACTAAACTAGCATTAAGTAATATAGCTTTACCATTCTGCAGTTGTGATCTTTTCAATTCTCTAATTGCTACCTACTTCTATTCTCTATAACTGATCTTCAATACTCTATCTCATTGTCTCTCCCTTAGATAATTATCATTGGTGCTTGTTCCTTTTCATATCTTGTTTATCTCTTCCCTTTTCATTTCATTTCATATTGTATATCTCTCCCTTTGACAACAATGCCAAAGAAATAAATAAACAAACAATTATGTCTTCCTCTGTATCACTGAATACTGATATTCCAATTGGTTCAAGTTCTCAAACTTAATCACAACCTTGAACATGATTCAAAGTGTGAACTATTCCACATCAATATGAATGATCTAATGATAAAAGTAGGCTGATGCAACAACCAGATCACCTTAGTGACCGATAGACAGGGGACAGACCCCAAGTCTAGTCCTCAAGTATTCAAATGTGTCCTTTGGTAGGGGCTTTGTAAAAATATCTACAAGTTGTTCTTTAGATGTAACAAATTCTAACTTTACTTACTTCCCTTGCACTTGTTCTCTTAAGTAATGATACTTAATAGATATATGCTTTGTCTTAGAGTGCATCACAAGATTTTTTGAAATATTAATAGCACTAGTGTTGTCACAGTATATAATCACCAGATCAGTGATTACCTCATTCATTCCTTCCAACACTTGTTTGATATATGCAATGTTTGAATAGTTAGTAGCAGCAGCAACATATTCTACTTTAGATATAGACTAAGAAATACAAGCCTTCTTTTTACTTGTCCAGGTTACAAGTCTTTCACCAAAGAAAAATGCTCCTCTGGTGGTGCTTTTTCTATCATCCACATTTCCAGCCCAATCAGCATCGGTGTAAACTTTTAGTTCAAACTTCCCTTCCTTAGGATACCATAATCCAAAATTCTCTATTTTCTTCAAGTATCTTAAGATCCTTTTTATAGCTATCATGTGTGATTCTCTAGGATTAGCAAAAAATCTTGCAACAATTCCCACAACATGTGATATATCTAGTCTACTGTGAACTACGTACATTAACTTACCAATCATGGATCGATAAAGTGTCTGGTTTACCTCGGTAGTTTCATCCTCCTTTATCAATTTGCATCTAGTAGTCATCGGTGTTCCTACAGGTTTAGCATCTTCCATGCCAAATGTCTTCAATACTTCCTTTATGTATTTAGATTGTGTGATGAATATCCCATCACTCTGCTGAATAACTTGTAGTCCAAGAAAGAACTTAATCTCTCCGAACATAGACATTTCAAATTCCTTTTGCATTTCATCAGAAAATTCCTTGCATACAATATCTAAACCTCCAAAAATAATGTCATCAAAAAATATTTTAGCAATGATAATAGTATCATCAGTATCACCTTTCACATACAAATTGCTATTTTCACTTGTTCTCACAAATCCAATACTTAACAAGTAAGTATGCAGTCTTTCATACCATCCTCTCGGTGCTTGCTTCAATCCATATAAAGCTTTATGTAGTCTACATACCATGTCTTTATTTTCGGGATCAACAAATCCTTCAGGTTGTTCAATGTAGACCTCTTCTTCAAGTATACCATTAAAAAATGTTGACTTCACATCCATTTGATAAACTTTGAATTTCTTATGTGCAGCATATGCATAGCATTCTAACTCCTTCTAATCTAGCAATAGGTGCAAATGTTTCACCATAGTCAATGCCTTCTTCCTGTGCATATCCCTTGCATACCAATCTAGCTTTATTTCTTGTGACTTCACCATTTTCATTCAATTTATTCCTGTATATCCACTTAGTACCGATAACATTTTTATCTTTTGGTCGGGGTACTAAGAAATAGGTTTTGTTTTTTTCTATTTTCTATATTTCCTCCATTTCATTGACCCATTCTTCATTCTCTAAAGTAACTTTCATAGTTTTAGGTTCAAATTCACAAATTAAGCATGTACCTTGTCTTGTTTTGCTTCTAGTTTGCATTCTGGCATGTCTATCTCCAATGATTTGTGTCTCAGGATGATGTCTTCTGACAAAACTAGCCAAAACTTGATTTCTCCTTTCTTGTTCATCCTACTCAAGGTCATTTTCTTTCTCAGTAGCTCCATCTTGTTCCTTAGTTTGTATTGTCTATTGTCTTGCATTGTTTCCCTGCTGACCGGTTGACATAGCCTGTGGTGTTGGTAGATACTCTGGATGTTCAATGTAAGTGAATCTACCATATTTTTCCAGTTCCTTTGTACTTTCCTATGTGTACTTTTCATCAAACTCATCAACATGAACATTAGTACTTTCAACTATCTTATTTGTAGCCTTATTCAAACATTTGTATGCTTTACTTGTAGTGGAATATCCCAGAAATATTCCTTCATCTCCTTTAGAATCAAATTTTCCATTTCTCTCATCTTTCAAAATAAAGCATTTACTTCCAAAAATTCTAAAATAACTTACAGTAGGTTTGTGTCCAAACCATAATTCATAAGGTGTTTGGTTTGAGTCCTTCTTTAGTTGTACTTAGTTAAAAACATACACAGTTGTACTGATAGCTTCCCTCCAATATGTCTGAGCAACATTCTTCTATATCATCAATGTTCTAGCACAGTCAATTATAGACATATTCCTCCTTTCAGCAATGCCATTTTGCTGAGGTGTCCTTGGTGCAGATACTTGCCTTTTAATTCCATGCTCATTACAAAAATTAGTAAATTCATCAGAGATAAATTCACCTCCTTTATTAGATCTTAAACATTTTATTTATTTTCCAGTTTCTTTCTCTACCTTCGCTTTATACCATTTAAATATTTTGAAAGCTTTAGATTTCTATTTTAGGAACATAACAGTCATCAGTCTAGTATAGTCATCAAAAAAAAGAATAAAATATATATCACCAGAATAGCTCTGAGTTCTCATAGGACCACATAGGTCGGTATGAACCAACTCAAGTATCTTCTTTATTGAATATTATTTTCTTTTAAAACTAGACTTAGTCATCTTACCTTTCTGACATTCATGGCACATGGCATGATCAGGTTTTGTCAAGTTAGGCAATCCTCTAACTCTTCTCTTTCTACTAATCTTGATCATGTTGTCAAAGTTCACATGGCATAGCCTTCTGTGCCACAACCAAGCATCTTCATCCTTTATTAACAAACAAGAAGACTTATCCATATCAAGATAGAATAGATTACCTCTGGATTGTGTACCAATTTTGACAAGTCTTCCTCCATCATCATAGATTTTCACCTTTTTGCTCTCAAAAGCCAATCGGTGGCCTGAATTGTTCAGTTGAGCCACACTTAGCAAATTATAGTTCAATCCATCTACCCAATATGCATTTTCACATTGTATTTTTTCATTGATCATTAGTGAGCCTTTACCTCTTACCATACAAGGTGCATCATTTCCCATTCTCACAGATCCTCCATTATATTCAACAAGATGATCAAAATTTTCTACATTACCAGTCATATGATGTGTACAACCACTGTCTATGATCCATGTATCATTTATGCTTACTTTAGAGATCAGTGCTATCTCTTCATGTTTCTCTTCCTCTTCTGAGTCATCTTTCATAGCAACAAATACAACTTCTATATCATCATCAGAATCAGATTTAGTTTCAATATCTTCAGCTATGTAACATACCTTTTTTCCTTTTTCATCTTGGTTGTCTCTGTTGTAGTGTCAGTAGCCTCTATTGACTCTTCTTCCATAGCTTCCATCAGATTGGTCTTCGGATCTATCATCATCTTTCTTTTGTGGACATCTAGCAGTGATGTGATTGACTTCTTTACAATTAAAGCATGATAAAGGTAGCTTACCTCTATACCATCATTTTCCTTTGGGCAATCTTCTAGCCATAAGAGCTTCAAGCTCATCAAGTTCATCATCGGTATTGTCATCACTATCACAATTTTTACTATTCCTGCTAGACTTTCCAATCTTTAAAGAAGACATGAAAGTGGATTCAATAGAAGGAACAACACTATTATCAAAAAAATTTAATTCAAAGGTTGTAAGTTTACCAATCGGAGTGTCAAGAGTAAGGTTGGATGTAACTGTTATTTCATGAATTGCAAAAATCCTGATTGCATAAACTGGTAGCAAAGTTCTGAGAATCTTGCTTATCACTATTTCATCATCAATCACTCCATCAGATGCTCTAATAGAATTTACCACCTCTTTGATTCTATTTGAATATTGGACAATATTCTCACCTTCTTTCATTCTCATATCATCAAATCTACCTCTCAGACTTTCAGCTCAGGCTCTTTTGACATTTAAATCTCCACTGTATATTTCTGCTAATTTATCCAACATTCCTTTGGCAGTTGTGCATGTCTTGATATCTTCAAATTTAGTGTTGGTATAGGCAGCAACAAGTTCCATCATATTAACATTGTGTACATGCTTTTCCTTCAGTTGATCAATAGTTAAGGGACCAGTGGGTGGTTGTATGTAGCCATTTTCCATCAGATCTAGTGTTGAGTTCCCAATTCCAGATATGTGTAGCTTCATTCTACTTTTCCATACTGTGAAGTTCTCTTTGTTTAGTTTCGGTACTTCCCTCTTATACATCTTTAGACCTTTATGCTTAAGTCCTTAAAACTCTATTCCAAGAAACCAACGCTCTGATAACAATTGTTAGAATAACTAAGAGGGGGGTGAATCAATTATCTAGTGTCCCAAATCAAAATGTATAATTCAAAACAATTTCTTCAATTTCTGCTTGTCGGTAAGCAATAATAACTCTCACCATCTGTGCTTTTACCAATTACCAGTCTAATGCTAAAATAGATTATCGATCAAATCTAACATGTAACATGTAAAGAATGATAACAAACAAATATCATAATCAACACATAACACAAGAGATTTAATGTGGAAACCATATAAATGGAAAAACCACATGGGACAGGCAACCCAAAATAGTTCTCTCTTCTGAAGTGAGGTCGGTTAAGACCCAACCTTGTTAAAGGTTACAAACACACTATAAGGTGTGACCTTGTTAGATGATTTTAGACTAGAAGTTATTGTCCAACTAGCATTCACTATGGGGTTGATAGGATAACAATGTTTATTCTATGAATGATACATCATAAGACTTTCAGAGTCCACTCAGTTAAGATATTTTGACTATATACAATGGTTAAATATGTAACAGTAAATGACCCACCTTAATACAACTTCAATTGCAGATTACAGATCAATATTTAGTCCATACAAATCCTTCTGATCAATAATTCACTTCAAATTCAATACTATATCAACTTACTATCCATTGGTAATTGCTCTCTATAGCTCAGTAATTGCTCTGCAGCTCTATTCTTACTAACTAGTATGATCAGAATACATGAAATCCTTGTTCATGTGATATTCATACAACTTCTTCTTCCTGGCATTTTCATAAAGAAAAACTGTTCTCTTATATAGATGAGTAAATCATTTTCTCCTCCACCATCAAATTTTTCCGCTTAATCTCATTCATAGATTTTGCCACTTCAAATTTTCTTGGTACTTGTGTCAATAACACATTTCAATCTTTTCCGTTAGATCTCCACTGAATTTTGTCAGCCATCAATCTATGCAACAAACATTATATGTTACCTCGATGTTATACTCTTGCTAGCTCATCAATCTTATCGGCTAAACTTATCATTTAATACATTCTATTCTGCTTAGTTAACAAAGAAATGTGTCAGTGAAAACTGCTCGATTAATACTGTGATCAGTATACACTATACTCCATCGGTGTATACTAGAAATGCTTCATTTACCGACAACACTGCTTTGTGTCTTTCAGCTCTATACTTCATCATAGATGAATGCAACATAATAAAGTCAATATCATCAAGTCATAGACTCATTAGCAAGTTACTCAATGTGTTCCTTATCCTCATCTATCATGTACACCTTTCCTCATGTAGATTTCTCTGTTCTTCATCTCTTTCACATTTCTTTAGATGTCTCGGTATAGTAACTTACAAGATATGTGTTGTCAAACTAGTTGACATCAATGACAACATAATACTGATTTAATCATATTACATATCTAATCAACAACTCCTTAGTGATCTTGCAATCATAGATTCTTCAATCAAATTCCAAATCAGTTGTAGTCAACATAATGATCATAAGGATAAGTACAATGCTTCTCTATTTTATCCAATCAAATTAACAATTGTATATAGCTTAGTTGAGATGGATATTTTTTCTTTCTGAAATACTCATAACATACTTTTTATAGAGATATAATGAAATTTGCGATATTCTAACAAGGATCTTAGTCAAAATATAGCTATGTCAGGAATGAAAGATCAAGAGGCATTCAAAGGAGCTATCCTTCACAAGGAGTAAAGTCAAGAACTCATTAGATTGGAATAGTAGAGAATCAAAATGAAGATCCCAGAAGGAAGGCAATCCAATCCTACTAAATGGTCAAAGCACTTTACAGATCATAACTCACTTTCAGATATAATTTAGCTCAGCTGATTATGAAATTTGTAATCTCTCTTTGAATATGTTATGTTATGGAAGGGGATGCCCTCCTAAAAACACTATGTATTGGAATTTGGACTATGTTCCCAGGCAAGGCTGGAGGGTTTCTCAACCCCGCTCTTCCCTACCGGTGCCTGCATTGAGCGGGGATTTTGTATATCTATTTAAATGATTAATAAAAATTTTGGCCTTGGCCTTTTACCACAAAAAAAAATTAAAAAAAAATTGACCAATCCTGAGATATGATTGTAATTAGTATAAATCAAAGGGACATCATCGAATTTTTCATCTTCATCTCTATCAAATGTATCAGTAACAACTAGTGGCACTAGATTCCATGCACCTACATATCCATGGTCTTAATTGACACATTCCTCATAATTATCAGCAATGTAGTGACAACAAAAGCATGAGTAGTCCCTAGTGTTCAATATCCAATTGCGATAATTTGTACTCATAACTGAATGCAAAGATTGCATCTTTTCTATCTTATTGAAACCATGCATAATTTTTATATCCACACCTAAACAAATGCATATATAATATATTCTATATAAATATAATTTGAATAAAAAATATCATAAAAAATTTAAACACTTTCAAATAATTTAAAAATGTGTGCATACCTTTTATCTCCCAAAATTTTCTATATTGCACCACCTAAGTCAATCCTGATGACGCATCATTCTCATTTGTATGAAATGTGTCTTGCACCATTCAACCACATCATGTTCATTTTTTATATGCACTCCCTTATAATTCATTTGATACTTTCATATAGAACATTTGATGCAAGCTCTAGCACCATCATGCTCACCTTTTCCATGTCCACTCTCAAAGAAACACCAAACATGTGGTCTGTTTTCATTATGATGATATCTACATAGTGTATAAAATGGTCTTGATGATTTGAATTGTGCAGCACATCCATCTGACCAAACATAATGTTTATCAATCTTTATACCTCTTTCTTTCAAATTTGCAAAAAGCATCTTGAAGCAGTGTTCTACATAATGAATGACATGCTCTCTATCATCAATTATATAAAAATGATATTCCTTCTTGATGACCTGTGATTCAAATGTGCTTTGAATACCATCCAAATTTAATTGTGCATGTCAATAACACACATATACCATAATAGTAATTTTCTCTGAAAAATAGTATTCTGACTGAATTGCCTTTCGATGAGCAAAAGAATAATTTTCTGCAAAATCAACAACTGATACAATAGTTCTAAGTGGGAAATTGTCTCTCAATGTTTGGAATTGTTGTGCTTGCCACTTTGCAAAAAAGGCATGATGAATGTAGGGTTGAATCAATTTTTTAAAATTTTTCATAAATACTCCAAAATTTATCTCCTCTTCAACATATTCTAACCTTTTGGATTCTTTCCCAAATTTTATTTCATTCTTTACATATTTGTAACTCTTGCAATTTACCATCTTTTTTACATCAATATTTTTATTTTTGAAAGTAAAAAAAGACAAATTGACACATGTTTGGCATATTCCTTTTATGCAATTTATTTGTCCAGCTGCATTATCTCTTTTGTCACATAAAATGGATGAGATGAGCTCACTTTATCTAGTAGGAGCATTTTCAAAACCATAAGTGTCTTCTAAAATCTTTCGAAAAACCTGATAGTGGATATCAAATTCAATATGATAACGAAAACAACAAGTTTCAAACACTTTGTTTGTCCTAATATAATATGGCTTCAATATTTCAAACAATGTTTCCCAATCTTTATATTAGGATTTGAACTACAAAGTAACACATACATTTGATGTTGTGTTGTGTCCAACCAATGTTTCATATGATATTCATATTGATTGGCTAACATTCTATGTCTGATGACAACTCTAGTGTTTGATGAAGGATGTGTATTATCATTCCAAAGTGATGTGACCCAATTTTTTTTCCTTCATCAATCCTATCAGAATGAGGAGCTCTACACATGATTGCCCAATTTCCTTCCAAGGTGCTATCATCCAAAATTATTCTCCTATTAACATATCATGATATTGTTTTCCTATTAAAACCAAACTGAGATGAAACTGAAGATATCTATCTTTTTCATCCCATAGTGTTACCTACAATGGATGTCAACATAACTTTTCTTGTAATGGACTTATCTATAGTTTGAGATCTCTTCCCTAGTTGGTTCAAACATTTCTTAATATTTTCAATCATATAAGTTTTCATGTCAACAACGTTTCTCTTCTTTGATGATGTTTCTATACCCAATAATTTTAATACCCCTTCCAACTTTTTGTTTATAAGTATAAGTGAAAGAAATTGATCTTGTTCAAGTGTTCCAAAATTATCAAATTTACCCAATATTTCTCTTTCTATCATATTCATTGATCTCTTCTTAGCAAGACTCAAGGGTTAATCATTAGCAAGTGATCTCAAATTCTCCACATCCATTGTAAGTAAATGATCTACGTTTCTATAATTAATATTTCTTTTTACAATTTGAGCTAAATTTAAAATTTCATCCATACCAGTAGGAGGACATGATGTTGACCCTTCTCCAACATCAATTTTTTGAGCTTCCATAGGGAGTAATCTCGACCCTTCTTCAATGTGCAATTCTTTGATTTGACTTAACCCTCCTAGTTCAGCTTGTCTTTCAGCTTCTTTAGTTTTATGATAATATGTCAATGCAGCTTCACAATTTCTTTGTTCAGTACTGGGAGACCTTTTTCTAGAAGATTTACTTTGTCAAGTCACTTCTTGTTCCACATTTCTTTGAGCTCCAAAAAATGTCTTCCACAAGATCGTCAACAAAAATTTTCTTCTTCAAAAAATATTTTAATCAAATATTTTTCCTCTCCAAAATTATACCTTTGAAAAAATAGAAATATAAATACTCCTTCAAAAAATGCCTTCAATAATAAAAAATATGAATTTATTAATTGCAATTCAATATAAAATAGAAACAAAATGTTTTACTTTTATACCATTCTAAAAAAATTTTACAAAATAATTTTACTAACTGACTTCGCTCGAAATACATACTTCATGGGAAGTACCCAAGGAAAAATTCTGGTGGGTGTCTTTTTTTCTAGGATTTTCACTTGAGAGGCTTCATGTGAATGGTCTTTGCATGAAGACCCTCAAGTGTCTTTGTGCGAATGGGGTCTTCACATGAAGACCCCAAAACTAAAATTTTGCCCTCAAAAAATAACTGAACTTTAGAAAAATGGTCTTTGGAGGCCTGGACTAAGGACTAAACAAGATGATTTTTTCAAACAGATGATGTCAAATGATGCTATTTGGAAAAATCTTTCTAATGAATATAATTTTAATACATATTGAGTTCATTATCACTTTTAAATATTACTTTAACTAAACATAGGTTGTTTGGTCATTCAACAACCTATCTCTTCAAGACTTCAAGAAAAATAGTAAATTATTAAAAAAAAATATGTAGGAAAAGCGTATTTGTGTTACCTTTCTATGAAAAAAAGAAAAAAAAAGTTTCGATATACACAGATCAAGTTAGAGCGATCCAAGTGACCTTATGTCTAAATTATAGTTACTGTCAATTTAAAACTTAATAAACTATGAAATATTGATCCAAAATGAATAAAACCAATTGCATCATTTAGATATTGAAGTTAAAAATATAATCTCAAAAGAATTACATCATTATCATATTTTAAAAAAAAGTTATGCAGATCCAAGTGACAGTAACTCCTTAAAAACATAGTTTTTTCATGCAAACCACTTTTTGAAGGAGAATGAAAAATGATTTTAAATGATTTTTATTTTTATTTTAAATATATTTAGAAACTAGAAAGAAAATTCTAAAAGACTCCAGTTTACATCATCTTCAAATTCCTAATAGTTTTGCGGCAACAGATGTTCGAAAGTGAAGTTTTTTCTCTAAATGTTGAACTCTGTGTCAAAGTTGGCCAAAAAGTTCGACTCACTATTGTGGGACCACCCTATTGCACATGCTATTAGCATAGTTGCTATATTTTCATCTAATCCTAAAGATTCACACATGGTTGTAGTTAAAAGGATATTCAGATATTTAAAAGGAACTGAGGACTATGGATTATGGTATGAAAAGAAAGGATATTTGGATCTTAAAGTTTATACAGATGAAGATTGGGCAGAAAAAACTGATGACATAAAAGTACAAGTGGAGGATCCTTTTATCTTGGAAATAGATTAGTGTCATGGATGAGAAAAAATAAGAATGACAATCCACTACTGAAGTAGAATATGTAGTTGCTATAATAAACTACAACAAGTTTTATGGATTAAGAAAATATTGGAAGGTATACATGAAAAGGTAAATGAACCTATTTGATGAAGGGTGCTTGATGAAGGGTGCTCCCCTTAATGCCACAAACACATAACAAAAATAGAAAAACAACAACAATAATATGCAAGAATAGAAAATTGGCTTCTTATTATCTCCACAAATGTGGAATTACAAACTTTCAGAATTACAATATGCAAAGCCACATGGGCATTCCCTTACAATATTCTGTAGGACAAAGCCTCGAACTATTACCCAGATCTACTACCCAGAACTATTCTGAACTACCTAAGACAATAATACAGCATCCTTATATAGGCAACTTTCCACCGCCTGGGAAGGTTCTAGAATTTTAGCCAATAAGGCCGACCAAACTTAGAATTATTTTATTTTACATTTTATTACATCATAGTCGGCTCAAGATAACCTTTGGAACCCAAACAGAAATTTTGAAGAAAATTATTTTTCGCCATTTCAGGTGGCCCAACTTCCGAAGACCATAATTCATCACCCGTGGACCCGCTCAGCTGTTATAACCCCATTTCAGAAATGCCACGAAGCGCTCTACAGGCTTGACCTGCGCAAGCGCCCGTCACCCAAATTTTTGACCTCATCTGGGGCCTCTAAAGCCTTCAAAACTGAGTTCAAAGTTTCTATACCCTGCTGCCAATACTGAAAATCTTCAATATCTTCCGATATACACTTGATCTGGCAATGAAACTTTACTGGCAGACTTATATGACCAAAATGAACCTCCAAGAAAGAAATCATATCATTCTGAGCACATACAAAAATTACCAAAAATAGTAACTTTCCATAAATAGCAGCTCTGCACAAAATAACCCTTATTAAATATAAAAACATAAATATTTTTGGGTGATGCAAGATTGCTCTTACACCCAGGATGCTCCTGCATCAGACACCCAGGGTAATTTGAGAAGTGACCCTGTCACGACTTAGGTGTGCAGAGGAAAACCAAGACGGTTAACCTCCTCCTTTGTTAGCCATGATGAATCTTCAACAGGTCGTCCTTTCCACTTGACCAGATATTTTTCATATGTCCTGTTCCTTGTGCTTCTGCCAACACGACTATCTAGTATATCTTCAATCTCCTTAGTGTCTGAACTAGTTGCTGGAATACTCCACTGTGCTGCTGTGATCTCATCTTCAACACCTCCTTCGTGATACTCTATCAAATCTGAAATGTTAAACACTGGTGAAATATTTAGCTCAGTAGGCAATTCTACCTCATATGCATTTCTTGAATCATGCTTCTTCAGTATCTTACATGGCCCAAACTTCTTCATTTTCAGCTTGTTATATGTACCAACTGGAAACCGCTCCTTCCGCAAATGAACCATGACTTCATCGCCAACCTAAAATTCCTTATGCCTCCTTTTCACATCTGCCTTAGCCTTATATTGTGCATTCATTTTGGCAATATGCTTCCTCACCTCCTCATGGATGTTCTTCAAATATTCTACAAAATCTTCAGCTTCAGCACTACTTATTTCTCCTTTATCTATCTTCCTCAATTAAGATGCATTTCTTGGACTACTTCTATATACAATCTGGAATGGTGATTTACCAGTGCTCCTATTAACAGAATTATTGTATGCAAATTCCGCCTGTGGTAAAATCAAATCCCATCCTGTTGGCTTATCTCTAACCAAACATCTCAGCAAATTTCCCAAACTCCTATTCACCACCTCTGTCTGTCCATCAGTCTGTGGATGATGTGATGAACTAAACTTCAAATCTATCTTCAACTTCTTCCACAATGTACACCAGAAATATCCAACAAAATTAGTATCTCAATCTGAAACTATGGTCTTTGGCAAACCATGAAGTCTCACTACTTCTCTGAAAAATAATTCTCCTACATGAACAGCATCATTAGTCTTCTTGCAGGGAATGAAATGTGCCATCTTTGAAAATCTGTCAACCACCACAAAAATTGAATCATGTCCCCGCTGAGTCCTCGGTAAACCAAGAACAAAGTCCATGCTGATATCCTCCCAAGGCTTCTCTGGTATAGGTAATGGCTGATACAACCCTATATTCTACTTCACTCCTTTCACCATCTGACATACTCTGCAACTCTGTACAAACTTCTTCACATCTTGCTGCAATTGTGGCCAATAATAATTCTCACCAACCAAAGCAAGGGTTTTATCACGACCAAAATGTCCAGCCAATCCTCCACTATGCTTCTCCTTGATGAGATTCTCCCTCATAGAACTTCATGGAATGCACAACTGACTCCCTCTGAATAGCATATCATCCTGGATGATGAAATCCAACCATTTTGTCCTGTCTAGAGTAACAGGTTCTGCACAAGCTTTCCAAGCTTCACCAAAATCAGGATCCTCTGGATACAAATTCTTGAGTTCCTTGAACCCAACCACTTCAATCTGCATTTCTATCAGCAATAGTTGCCTTCTGCTAAGAGCATCTGCAACCCTATTAGACTTTCCACTCCTGTGTTTCAAAACAAATGTATAACTCTGCAAAAACTCAACCCATTTCAAATGCCTTTGATTCAATTTTCCTTGACTATTCAAATATTACAAAGCTTGATGATCAGTATACAAAATGAACTCCTTAGGAAGCAGATAATGTCTCCACTTCTTTAATGCCTGAACTATAGCATAAAATTCCTGATCATAAATAAAATATTTCCTCTTGGCATCATTTAACTTCTCGCTGAAATAAGCAACAGGTTTACCTTCTTGGCTCATAACAGCTCCTATTGCAGTACCACTAGCATCACAATCTACTTGAAACACCTTATTAAAATCTAGAAGTGCTAAAACAGGTTGTTCTGTAACTTTTTGTTTCAACAATTGAAAACTTTTTTCTGCCCCATTAGTCCACTTAAATTCTTTTCTATCCCCTCTCATTGTTTCAGTCAAGGGTCCACAAATACTGCTAAAATTTCTGATAAACTTTCTGTAAAAGCTAGCTAGACCATGAAAAGATCTTACCTCAGTAGCATTCCTTGGAGTAGGCCATTCAAGAATAGCTTGTACCTTCTCTGGGTCCATTTTTAGACCTTCTCCTGAAACTACAAATCCCAAATACACTAACTCTTTCTTCACAAAACTGCACTTCTTCAAATTAATCAACAATTTCTCTTCCCTCAACTTCTCAAATACCATACGAATATGCATCATATGCTCATCTAATGTCTTACTAAAGATCAAAATATCATCTAGGTAAACAATGACAAACTTACCCAAAAATTCTTTCAGAACCTCATTCATGAGCCGCATGAAAGTGCTCGGTACATTGGTTAGCCCAAAAGGCATGACTAACCACTCATACAGTCCTTCCTTTGTCTTGAAGGCAGTCTTTCATTCATCTCCTTCTCTGATCCGAATCTGATGATATCCACTCTTCAGATCTATCTTTGAGAAATACACAGCTCCACTCAAACAGTCCATAATATCATCCATTCGTGGCAATGGAAACCTGTACTTGATTGTGATCTTGTTTATTGCTCTAGAATCTGTACACATCCTCCATTCTCCATTCTTCTTTGGTGCTCATACCGCTGGTACAGCACAGGGACTCAAACTCTCACGGATCATTCCTTTCTGTAACAACTCATGTACTTGTCTGTTCAACTCTTCATTTTCTGCTGGTGTCATTCTGTGTGCTGCCTTGTTCGGAAAACTCACTCTTGGGATCAAGTCCATCTAATGGCTGATCTTCCTGACTGGTGGTAATCCATTAGGCATGTTATCGGATACAATATCCTGAAACTCATTCAACAAATCTGCAACTTCTACAGGAACATCTTCTACTTCCTCTTTACCAGCTTTTGGAATTAAAGCAAAACATACATGCTCATGCCTCATACCATCTAGGAAATTTCTTCCATCAAAAAAATTTATCCTTGCAGTACCACATACCTTTTTTTCACTCTCCTTCAATGGTTTTAGCTTATGTCGCACTCCATCCTTTGTCAGGGAATAGGTATTCGCACGACCATCATGTACAGCACATCTGTCAAACTGCCATGGTCTACCCAACAACATATGACATGCATCCATAGATATGATATCGCACAATACCTCATCTTGGTATCCGCCAACCTTGAACTTCACTAGGCATTGTTCATTGACCATGACCTTGTGGTCATCCTGTACCCAGGCAATCCAATATGGATGTGGGTGTTTCTATCTCTTGAGCTTCAACTTTGCCACCATCTCTTCTGACACCAAATTGTCAGTGCTTCCACTATCAATAATCACATCACAACATTTACCTTCACACTTGCACTTGGTGCGAAACAGGATCCTTCTTTGCTTAGGTTCATTCTCACCACTCAACAGGACTCTTTTGTTAATCAACATTTCTCCTCTTTCAGCATCTTCAGAATTTTATGATCTGGCATCTTCATCTACATGTGCAACTCTAGCCTGGCCTTCATTTCTCCTGTCTATTCTTCCTTGGCACTGAGGACATTCAAATGCCCTATGACCTTCTTCTCCACAGTGAAAACATGTTCCACGGAAGCCACCTCTTCCAGATCCTTGTCCTCTTCCTCTTCCTCTCTGATCTCTATTATTTTGATCCTGGAAGCGATTGGAATTATTTCCTCACTGATTCTGACTGCTACTGGCCTCATCCTTCTTTTTCGGATCTTCATTTCGGCCACCGTATGACCGTCCACCAGATCGTCCACCGCGACCTCTTCCGTTTTGTCTACTCTCAAACTTCTTGTTCATATTTTCCTCTACTTTTAGGGCAAACTGGTATGCCTCTTCAATACTGTTCATTCGAACCAGATTCAGCTCCTCCTGAATGCTTGGCCTTAACCCATTAAGGTATCGGGCAACTTTTTCTTTATCAGCTTCTACATGGCCTGTTCTGATGAGAAGTCGATAGAACTCCTTTATATACTCCTGAATAGATCTTCCTGCTTGCTTCAAACTCTGCATTTTCTTCAGTAGGTCAAGCTCATAATCAATAGGAATGAACTGTCGCTTCAATTTATCCACCATCCGATCCCATCTCATGATTTTCTCCTTTCCCCTTCTATTTCGCTCCAACTGAATCTCTTGCCACCATATCTTCGCATGACCTTTCAGTCTGGCCTTCGCAAATTTGACCCTATCAGGATCCTCAACATCTTCATACTCAAAATATTCTTCACATTCATTGATCCAGTCGATCAATTCCTCTGGGTTAAGATTTCTAGAAAATGTAGGAACCTCAATCTTAGGTCTTTTCCCAATCTTGAAAATCGCCCGAAAAAGTCTTTCTTCCTCCTGGTTCACAATTTCAACTTCTCCTTCTTGATATTCTTCTTCAGCTTCATCCTCGCTTTCATCTCTGACATTAAGATTCATTCCTCTGCGAATCTCTTCTTGCAATGCTTGCACTTGTCTCTGTAGCTCTCTAACCTCAGGTGTCACAACACTAGCTCTTCCGCCACGTTCTCGTCGTGGAGGCATTTTCACGATGCGCGCTGAAACCCTAGCCACGGTCCTGGTGCAAACTGCCTCATAGTCGGGGATCTGTTTACACACTCAAGAACTCCTGCTCTGATACCACTTGATGAAGGGTGTTTGATGAAGGGTGCTCCCCTTAATGCCACAAACACATAACAGAAATAGAGAAACAACAACAATAATATGCAAGAATAGAAAATTGGCTTCTTATTATCTCCACAAATGTGGAATTACAAACTTTCAGGATTACAATATGCAAAGCCACATGGGCATTCCCTTACAATATTCTATAGGACAAAGCCTCGAACTATTACCCAGATCTACTACCCAGAACTATTCTGAACTGCCTAAGACAATAATATAGCCTTCCTTATATAGGCAACTTTCCACCGCCTGGGAAGGTTCCAGAATTTTAGCCAATAAGGCCGACCAAACTTAGAATTATTTTATTTTACATTTTATTACATCATAGTCGGCTCAAGATAACCTTTGGAACCCGAACAGAAATTTTGAAGAAAATTATTTTTCGCCATTTCAGGTGGCCCAACTTCCGAAGACCATAAGTCATCACCCGTGGACCTGCTCGGCTATTATAACCCCATTTCGGAAATGCCACGAAGTGCTCTACAGGCTTGACTTGCGCAAGCACCCGTCACCCAAAGTTTTGACCTCATCTAGGGCCTCTAAAGCCTTCAAAACTGAGTTCAAAGTTTCTGTACCCTGCTGCCAATACCGAAAATCTTCAATATCTTCCGATATACACTTGATCTGGCAATGAAACTTTACTGGCAGACTTATATGACCAAAATGAACCTCCAAGAAAGAAATCATATCATTCTGAGCACATACAAAAATTACCAAAAATAGTAACTTTCCATAAATAGCAGCTCTGCACAAAATAACCCTTATTGAATATAAAAACATAAATATTTTTGGGTGATGCAAGATTGCTCTTACACCCAGGATGCTCCTGCATCACTATTGTTATACATTGTGATAATACTAGTGCTATCAATATATCAAAGAACCCAATTATGCACTCAAAGACCAAGTACATAGCTATTAAATATCATTTTATAAGAGATTAGGTAAAGGATGAAGCAGTGAGATTGGAATATATACCTGCAAAAGAGAAATTTTTAGATATATTAACTAAAGCACTACCCAAAGAGACCTTTGAATATCTAAGAGGTAGGTTAGGGGTCCTATCCCTATCAGATATAAATTAAGAAGAGATACAATATGCATGAGTTAATAGTGTTGGAAATTTGGCTAAGTTGGTTACATAGATGTTGTCATTATGGCAACATATGATCTGCATGATGAACGCATAGGTCAGAGAGCTAGTATGTCAGAGCACAATGCAAAATTGTCTAAGTATGAGACAATGTTTTTACCAGTGAACCTGGAGATAGTTTTTATTTGTGATGTTGATTGGAGTAAGTTCAGTGCTTGTGCACTTGAACATAGACTCTATGATGACTATTGAAGACTCATCTCAGAGTGCAAGTTAATACAGCATGTACAGAAGAAGTTATGACAATTTTACTAAAGACAGTGTCAAGCCGATAAGACAGAATATGAAGATAGAATTGTTAAAGAGTTAAGGGATTATTTTGTTTATCAAAATAATGACTTAACAAAATAAAGGGATGACATCCTATATGTTAACCCTTGGATAAAGTTATTTTTAATATGATAGCTAATTGGAAATTTATTAATCCTAATAACTTGTATAATTGTAATGTAATCAAGAAGTAATAAGTAGAGAGAAATATATGATGCATATGTAACAGTGATAGTGAAAAAGAAGTGAAGGCATATTGATGCAAGTAGTATAAAATTGTGTACCTTAACCTTCTTTTGTAATCAGAGTATATTTTACATTACTTTTTTGGGCAGTGGGCTCATCTAGTAATCACTTTCTATACTGCCAACTCCTAACAAGGTTGAGGCTTCTAACAAAGCCTATAGTTCCTTAATCAGGACTGAGACACTATATGCATGTAATAAACTCCTAACAAGGTCAACATCCTTAATAGGATACTTTTGATTAGTGGACCTTTGTGGGTACCATCCCCACCAGTATTTTCCCTTGGCCAGGGTTTCCTCGAGAACAAATAATGTGTTATGAGTTCTTTAATTTTATTGCTATGCATGTTGTTTAGCTTCTTATGTTATGCATGTGTTAAGATAATCTATTATATCCATAATTGGGAAAAAGTAAAAGTTTGTAGAATACTGATTCACCCCCTTCTCAGTATTACCTATTTCTAACAATTGGTATTAGAGCTTAGTTACTTAGAAAAGAATCATTCAAGGAAAGCCTAGCAGCTTGAGTAAGATCTCTATGGATATGGATCAACTAAAGAAGAATCTTGAAGAAGCTCTTGAATAGATTGACTTTCTTACTATTGAAAGAGACACTTTGAAAAGAAAATATGATGATGCAAAGAACCTCATTGAGATACTAAAAAACAAGTTGGAAGATCTGACATCTAAAAAGGAATCAAAAGTTTTTATTGAAGATTGTGATGACAATTTAGAAAAAGAAAATGAGATCCTTAAGCATGAACTAAAGATAGAAAATTTGAAGCTTAGTCTGAAAGATGGAAATGCTAAGAATGAAGAAAATTTGAAATCTGAGAATAAAAGTCTAAAGACTGAAAATGAAGGACTAAAATCTAAACTTGGTAAAGTAACATCTAAACTTGAGAAAGTCAATTTGTAGTATGCTGAACTTTAGAAATACAATAAAATTGTGAAAGGTGAACTGACTCAATCCAAACAACTTGAAAGGATATATTCAACTAGTGAGAAGATTGATGAACAAATATCTTATCAAAAACCATTCTATGATAAGACTAGTCTTGGATTAAACACTTTTAAAGAAAATGAAGAAAGCAAGGAACCAGATCTGAAAATATCTAAAAGCATAGATGAGAAGAAGTCTGATGAGATTAACAAATCTAAAGATACACATAAAGAAGAAGAATCACCTAAGCAAGAGGAATCACCCAAAGGTATGAAAAGATAATTCAAAGGTAGACGTTTTTCTTGTAATATTATTGGTCATATGAAGAGAGATTGCACAGGTAAGCAATTCAAACCTCTTAATGGTTATTGTTATAATTGTCATGATTTTGGACATATAGCTATTGAATGTGGGAAACCTAAATTTATTAAGAATAATGATGGTAGTAGAATGTTTAGGAATACTAACAATGCAGATAAGAAACCTACTAAAGATATGTATAAAAGAAATGGAGTAATATGTTATAGATGCAACAAGGTTGGACACATTGCTAGAAACTACAAATCACAAATCAATTAGCCTAGACTAAGATATGGAAACAATGGAATTGTTTGTCAGATATGCAACAAGATTGGACATATAGCAAGGTTTTGTAGAATGAACAATAGAGTTTTTCATCCTAATCCTAATCCTAGAAATCATGCAAGAAGAAATGAAGATGCAAGTAACAGTCAGAAAGGATGTTGTAGTAATTCAAATGAAGTGAAGTTTATCAAAATCATAGATCAAGGAGACATATTCAACATTTAAGGTAATCAAGAAGGTGAAGAATTAAAAGGTAAGAATGAATCTTTACCTGACCCATCTCAAAGTACTTAATTTATGAAAATTGCAGTAGAATAGGAACTTAGATTAGTGTAGAAGTAGATATGTGATGAATTGTGTCTTGTGTAGTTAATACAAGGTAGTATATGATGTTCTAATGCTATGGTTAAGAGCACAAAGAAAAATTTTATGTTTTGTGAGATCGCAAGAAGTTTTAAGTTTTGCAGGTTAGCAGAATTAGCTTTTTGGAAAGAAGCGGCAAAAGAATTGAATACGATGTCAGATCTAAGTAAAATTGAATTAATAAAAGGTCATGATCAGTATAATTTGATCATCAAAGTGAATTCAAGTGTTAAGGAGATCAAAGAGTAGTGATTGGAAGCATTTTGCAAGGATTTGGAGAAGAATTTTATGTCGAATCTATGCAAGCCCTAAAATCACAAAAATTGAGGTATTTTGTTTGATAGATCTTTAAATCAGTGAAGGAATTAGAAGAAATCATGGATGTTCCTTTAATTCACAATGTTAGAGATAAAAATAGACCTAAGTTGAAAAGGGAACCAGTAGAACCCTTGGAAGATGATCCTAGGTTAGCTTTATCATCCATACCAGATGGATTTTTACATCTAGAGAATGTTAGAAGTTATCTTGGATGGAAACTAGAGACTATTAGTGATAGTGATTTTACCAAGGAATATTAGAAGATCTACAATCAAGACATGACATTGAAAGAACAATTTGAAAATTTGAAAGATAATGAAATCATTAAGTATGCATTACAGTATGAATTTGACAATGAAGAATGTACTAAGATAATCTTAAGCAAAATTCATAGTGGAAAGTTTTGGTTAGAAGATAGACTGATAGATATCATAGTTGATTTGATTCATGAAATTAATTGACTATCTAAAACTAGAGCCATTCCTTTAAAGTAGAAGAACATGATGAAAATAGTCATAGACAACACAAATTCATCCTATAATGGTAGAGGAATTGTGATTAGTAAGATTCAACAAGATGATGTCAGATACTTATGCAAGATCCTAACCACTAAGTTTTGGGCAAATTCAAGAGAGGATGACATGGTAGCTGGAATGATACATGTAGCTTATCTGATGTGTGTTGACAAAGGACAAGTTGATATGTGTGAGATTCTAAGAATTCAACTGTTTGAGAATTTGGAAAAGATTAAGAAAACTAAGTATACACAGTTTAGATTCTCATCCTTAATCACCTATATGTTTTTTCATCTATTGAGAAGAATTCCTTACACCATTGGAAATGACTAGAATGATGGCCAAAATACAATGGAAAAGATTAACCTAGTGTATAGAAGGCATGTTATTGATAAAGTGAATGAGAGTGCAGTATTGGTAATCAAGACATTTTAGGATATAGTGTCTAGCAGATCAAGGATCCCATAGTCTCTTGTGGAGAAGTATAAAAATGAGATATGTTTCATGGTTGATACTGACTTTACCTACAGTGAAGCAGTTGAACCTAGAACAAAGTTCATAGACCCTCTTAGCTATGAGATATCTAAGGTAGAGATAGAAGGATATGTGAGCAGGTTACTTAAGTATAAATTGGACACTCACTGTAATAGGTTTGGAACCTTTGAGGAGAACTTCAACTCTGCAAAGACCTTACTTGAAGAGAAGGAGTCAAAGAAAAGAGTTGAGAGTACTATCAAGAAAATTCTAAAATATACAGGGATGACTAAGCATGAATTCTTGGTAGCAAAGAAAATAGCGGCAACAATCAGAGATATTGGACTAAAAGAAGTTTTGTCTATTCCACCTTTATCATCAATTATAGCACAACAAGAAGAAACACAAGTTAAGGTGAAAGTGGAAGAAATTGAGAAGGATCAAGAAGCAAGGATATCGACTTCCTCCACACCTAGCAAAAGAGTAAAAGAGAGTGCTACTGGACTGGGTAAAAGATAGAAAACATTAGTGCAACCAGTTCCAAGGAAAATTGTAGAAATCAAATATGATGGCACTTCTATTAAGAAGAAAACTTGGAATCCTAAAGTTGAGAAGCTTAATGAGCAGATCATTCAGGATGGAAACTTTACAAGAATGAATAATTATTATGAACTCTATGATTATGCAGAGAGATTAAATCTAAAAAATGTAGTGGTAAAGCATATGATTTTGTCTGATAAGAAGTTTGATACAATTCAAGGTAAGATACCTGATGATTTGTACAATAAAGTTATGAATAGGAAGAAGAGAGCATCAGAGGAAGACACATCTATTAGAGAAAAGCTTGTAAGAAAGCTTTGTGTAGTAAAAGATGAAGCACACTTTAGTCAGATCATGAAAGCTTTAAGCACCCATTTCAGAACCAAGAAGAGAAACATTCAAATTATGGGATGCAGATATGAAAAAGTTAATTTAGAAATAGAGAAAGCAATCATCAAGGTTATGTTAGAAAATGTTGAAGAACCATCAGTTGTAGCAGAGCAAGTAGGTGAAATAGAACAAGAGGACATTCCCTCTCCACCAGCCATTAACATTGAAGATGAAGTCATGAATGTAGAAGGAATGAAGATCACCTTGGATACTGATGATAATGTATTCAAGAATCTGGAAAACATTGTTGACAATTCAGCTTTTGATGAGCAGGAGACTACCAAAGGAGAAGAGAAAATAGAGACCACAGTCATAGAACCCTCAGTGATAGTAAAACAAGTACCTATTCCCATTAAAGAAGATATCAATCTTACTCTTGAGACTGGAAAGAAGAATAAGATTGGATCTATGATTGAGCATTTGGAAGAGAAAGTAGATGATGATGATCAGATGGAATTGATCACATCCTTGAACAAGATCATTGGAAAGAACAAGAAAGTAAAAAGTCTTGAAGGATGCCTGAAGGAATTGACTGAGAACTTAACATGCATTGTAACTACACAAATTGTAGAAGCTGACCCTCTGGAGAAAGAAAAGAAAGTGATGAACACTTTTGATAGTGAATTCACAAATTTATCTGATATAGCAAAAGTGAAAGCTCAAGCAACCTATGAGGCCAAAATGCTTTTGAACATTAGCCAGAATATCAGGAATGATATCAACAATCTTGATATCTATATAAAGGACTTGAGGAAGGATTTGGAAAGAGGAAAATCTTTGTACATCCAGTGTACAAAATCAGAGACCTTGACAGTAGAAGAAGATCAGAAGATGAAGATGAAGGAAGCAAAAATTCAGAATGAAACTAGCTTTCTTTCAAGCCCCAATGTGAAGGTATTTGATGTTGAGAAGAAAATTCGTAAGATATATGATGAAATCAGAATTTTGCAAGATGAAAAAGACAAGAAAATGAAAAGATTCACTCTTTTAAGAGAGCACACTTCTATGAAGTTAAGTATTATTGAAGCACAATTCGAAGAATGTCTTTTAGCTAAGACATCTTTTCAAAAGTTTAACTTTGAGAGTCTCCAAGCATGTGAGATAGCATCTTATGGATTGTGCGCACTACTCAATGTGGTAGATTCTATTAAGAAATCATGGGAGAAGGAGTTAGAGGCTATAAAGATTGATTTTGTAGATTGTGTTATAAGCCTACCGGCTTTGCAATATTGAATTAAGGTATAATCTTTTTGTGAATACAGTTTTGTAACCCTCCTTACCTTTATTTTGTCCTTGTTGTCAAAGGGGGAGAGATATATGGTAGAAAAATGATAAGAAAATGATAAGGATCAATACTCTTATGGGGACTACTATATTAAAGATAAGTTTTTTTTTGGAGTTATAAGGATAATATATACTTTATACTATGGCCACAATTTTGAGATTTTGAAGTTGTAGACTTAGCCAATTTTCTCATATGTTGCCACCAATGACAAAAGGGGAGATTGTTGCCAATTTGGCTGAGTTGGTTACATAGATGTTGTCATTATGAAAACATATGATCTACATGATGATCGCACAGGTCAGAGAGCTAGTATGTCAAAGCGCAATGCAAAATTGTCTAAGTATGAGATAGTGTTTTTACCAGTGAACCTAGAGACAATTTTTGTTTGTGATGTTGATTGGAGTAAGTTCAGTGCTTGTGCACTTTTAACATAGACTCTATGATGACTATTGAAGACTCATCTCAGAGTGCAAGTCAGTATGACATGTATGAAAGAATTTATGACAGTTTTACTAAAGACAGTGTCAAGCCAACAAGACAAAATATGAAGACAAAATTGTTAAAGAGTTAAGGGGTTATTTTGTTTATCAAAATAATGACTTAACAATATAAAGCGATGACATCCTAGATGTTAACCCTTGGATAAAGTTATTTGTAATATGATAGCTGACTGAAAAGTTATTAATCCTAATAACTTGTATAAATGTAATGTAATCAAGAAGTAATAAGTAGAGAGAAATATATGATGCATATGTAATAGTGATAGTGAAAGAGTAGCAAAGAGATATTGATGCAAGTAGTATAAGGTTATGTACCTTAACCTTCTTTTTTAATTAGAGTATATTGTACATTACTTGTTTTGGCAGTGGGCTCATCTAGTAATCACTTTCTATACTGCCAACTCCTAATAGGGTTGACGCTTCTAAAAAGGCCTATAGTTCCTTAATAAGGACTGAGATATTATATGCATGTAATAGACTCCTAATAGGGTCAACATCCTTAACAAGATACTTTTGATTAGTGGATCTTTGTGGGTACCATCCCCACTGGGGTTTTCCCTTGGCCAAGGTTTCCTTGAGAACAAATAATGTGTTATGAGTTCTTTAATTTTATTTCTATGCATGTTGTTTAGCTTCTTATGTTATGCATGTGTTAAGATAATCTATTATATCCATAATTGGGAAAAAGTAAAAGTTTGTAGAATATTGATTCACCCCCCCCGCTTAGTATTCCCTATTTCTAACAAATAGCACTTAATCAAAATATTATGAACATGAATTGATATATTGGAGAACTACTCTATTGGGGAGTAGTCTAAGCTAGGGAAAGAGGAATCATAGAACAAGAACACATTCAGAATACAAGATCTGAAAGGTTAATTACCTTTGGCATTATTGTCAAAGGGGGAGAGATTATTAAGTAGGAGAGATTATTGATTAGATCAGAATGCATGAGAAATTAGTTGTTGGAAGAAAGATTAGTGGTGAAGGAAAGAGACATGCACAAATAAGTAGATCAAAAGATTGAAGGTTGATAAGATTTAAAGTAGTGTTTTCCATCAATGTCAAAGTGGGATATTGTTGGAATAACTACATAGTTTTTGGCATAACATGTTGAAGGAGGTTGCTACTAGTAAGAACATGGTTGGTATAAATGATGATAATTTATATGTTTTTTATTGATTAAAAACTATTTGGCATGATATTTTCACTTGTTACCATATCTATTGGAAGGAAACTATTGTTTCTTTAATAAGAAGTTAGGTTAGATTCTTATCAGGTAACTGTTAAGACTAACAATGGTGGACAGATGAATGATTTTCTTTTTTATCAGAGTATGATAAGAAATTAAGGTAAAGGATGTTACTCATAAATATATTAATTAGATATGAGTAAAGGTGAAATTAATTTCATTAAAGTACGTACTGGTAAACTATTGTCTTAACAGTACACTAAATAAAGTCTAATCGGTAAAAAGGAAGACTTATCGGAGATAGGTGAAGAATAGATGATGCATTAAGGAGGTAGGATGACTTTAAGATAAACTTAAAGAAAAAGGTGATGATACAAATTTCAAGGTAAAGCATATCAAGGAATTTTCTAGAAGAATAAAATTATTTATCATTTAGCAAAGCCAACAAGGATGTAAAGAAAATAAATATGGATGGTTATATTAGATATGAAATATATAGATCATTGGATTGAAATTTAGGGTTTATGATTGAGGAAACATAATTAAGTAATAAGAAAGAAGGAATCTAGTATTGTGTTGGAGAAGAAGATTGTGGATATTGGTGGATCGGAGAAGGATACAAAGAAGAATATGGAGAAGAATAGAGAATTGAATTGGTATGTTATTCTACTTTATTGGATCTAAACTAGAAAGGATAATGTGAACTAAAAATTCTTTATTGCATGTTACTCTCTAACAATTGTGACAGTAAAATCCCTTATCGAGAGATCCTAAAAGGTTTATTGTAAAATCCTCTAACCAGGTGGCATTCACAAAAGAATGTTTAAAATCCTCTAACTAGGTTACTCCTAATAGGTTAAAGACTCTAACAGGTCTCAGGGGAATCCCTTAACTAGGTAGAATTTAATATTGCTTTTGTAACCCTTATCAGGTGACCCTTTAACAAGGAAGACTCTTAACCCACTGTATTTTAGAAGAGTATAATTTTTTGTGGGAATTATTCTCAAATAGTGTTTTTCACCCTAATCGGGTTTCTATGAGATAAATACTTGTTTTATTATTGCCTGAATGATTTCATATGTTGCATGATTTGTTAATGTTAAGTTAATTGATAATGATGTTATAGTTTACAACATATCTTAATTGGTAAATCTATTAAAGAAGTATTGAGACTGTGAAATTAATTTTAAGTTGGTGATTACTTATTTAGCCCCCCCTCTCAATAATCAATCCTATACTTATAGTTTTACTCTTAGTTATGAGGTTTGAAATCTCCTTTAGGGATTCTCCCTCCTTCATGCTACTTCAATTGTTATCAAAGAAAGGTTTTATTTGTAGCAAGCCCAATTTGAATTGGTTGTAGGGTGGAAGATTGTGGTATATCCTACAATTGAAGAGGGTTGTGAAAATGGTTTGTGGAAGGATCGATGTTGATCCTACTGTGTTGGATATGTTGAGAAAAATTTCTTCTAGACTTGAATCTATTGAGATAGCCCAAAGAAGAAAAATACCTATTGAAGATGTTAGTGAAGATAAAGATGAAGATGTAGAAGAAGGAGAAGAACAAGCCCCTATTATTGAACAAGGTGAAGAGATATTCCTAGGAGCTTGAACAAGTGTGAATAGAAACCATAATTTCAATCATCATGAATATAATGTCAAGTTGAATTTAGATGAATTGTTGGACTGGATCTCTGAATTGGACAAACATTTTGAATATGAAGCTACATAGGTGTTTAAGAAGGAAAATCTTGCCAATACAAAATTGAAAAGATGTGCATATTTATGGTAAGAACATATGAAGCTTGATTGACCTAAAAGAGGAAAGGAAATGATCAAGATATGGGATAATATGGTAACCTAATTGATGGGTAAATTCATACCGGGTGACTATAAAGTTAGTTTTTTTAGAAGAATGTAAAATTTGAAACAAAGGGATACTAGTATAATGGAATATATTGAAGAGTTCTAAATATCGGATATCAAATTTGGACATATGATGATGAAATTGAAATATTTGCAAGGTATGAGAATGGATTGAGAACTTTTATATAATATGAAATTAGTTTGGTCAAGATGAATAGCATTGAGGAAGCCTATTAGTTTGCATTAAAGGAATAATAGATGTTAAACAAAAGAAATGTGTTACAAGTAGTAGTTGTTGTTGCACCAAAAGATCAACCTGTTAATGGCCGATACAACCACTAGACTTATAGAAGACATAGGAGGTGATTAAGCCATGTCATGAATCCTGAGGGGAACGCTGACTATTTTTCCAACAATCTCCCCCTCAACATTACCTGAGGAGATTCGAACCTGTGACCAAGCTCTGATACCACTTGTTACAAGTAGTAGTTGTTGTTGCACCAAAAGATCGACCTGTTAATGCCTGATACAACCACTAGACTTATAGAAGACATAGGAGGTGATTAGGCCATGTCACAAATCCTGAGGGGGGCGCTAACTATTTTTCCAACAAAATGAACATAGGGGGAGAGGTAGAGGTAGTAGATTTTCTAGAGAAAGAGGTAAATCTTAAATAGAGAAAGTAGTGGATCTAATCAGGATTAAAAAAATAGGATAAAGTTAAATCAGAATGAAAAGGAGAAAATTTATACTAGGGAAGATGGGGTTATTCAAGAGGAAGTTACCCTTTATGTAATAATAATAAGAGAGAAGATAGAACCTAGTTTAAGGGAACTTGTTTCAAGTGTGGTGAAGAAAGACATAGGGTAATTGAATGTAAGAAGGTTGGTAGCAGTAGAATAAATGCACTTGTGTAGGAAGATTCACTAGATTCAATGAACAAACAAGAAGGTGGTGAAAACTTGATGATGAGGAGATCTTTGTGTGATGAAGGAACTAATAAGGATCCTCTAAGAAGAGGCTTATTCAAAACTAGATATAAAGTTGTTGGAAAATATTGCAAGGTGATCATTGAAAGTGGAAGTTCAGAGAATTTGGCATCAAAAGACTGTTAGAAATAGGGAATACTAAGAGGGGGGGTGAATCAATATTCTACAAACTTTTACTTTTTCCCAATTATGGATATAACAAACTAACTTGATGCTTGCAAAACAAAGTAAACTAAATAGCATGCATAACAATAAAGAAAATGAACTCATAACACATTATTTGTTCTCGAGGAAACCTTGGTCAAGGGAAAACCCCGGTGGGGATGATACCCACAATGATCCACTAATCAAAAGTATCCAGTTAAGGATGTTGACCCTATTAGGATCCTATTACATGCATTTAGTGTATCAGTCCTAATTAAGGTACTTTAGGCCTTGTTATAATCCTCAACCCTGCTAAGAGTTGGTAGTACAAATAGAATGATTACAAGATGAGCTCACTACCCAAACATGTAATGTATAATAATTTCTGATTACAAAAGGATAAGGTATAACCTTTCAATGCTATTTAATAGCTTCATCTTCTTCACTATCAATATCTACTTTCTTTACAACATATATCTTTTTCATGTATATGTCACACTTCTATCTTTGCATTACATATGTCTTACATTTATAGAAGTTATTAAGAATAATAACTTTTACAGTCATCTTTACAAAGCATAAAGCACCTTACAAAATACATATTAACTTGCGATAACCAATGGTTAACATCTAGGATGTCATCCCTTATGTGATTAAGTTATTATTTTGATAAACAAAATAATCCCTTAACTATTTACTTGTTCTGTCTTCTTTCTTTATCATGTCGGCTTCAACTCTGTCTTCGATAATACTACCATAACTTCTTCCATACATACCATACAGACTTGTGCTCTCAAGTGAGTCTTCAATATACATCAAATTATTCATTTTCAAGTGCGCAAGCACTGAAATTACTTCTATCAACATCTCTATCCAAAATTGTCTCTGCCTAAACTTAGAAAATACTGCTTACACTTAGACAATTTTACTCTGCACTCTGTCTTAACTGCTTTTTGTCATATGTAGTCTCCATATAGATTATACATTTCCATAATGAAAAAAACTTGATATCTAACTCAGCCAAATTTCCAACAATCTCCCCCTTTGTCATTGGTGACAACATATAAGAAAATTAGCTAAGTCATACAAAACTTAAACTTCAAAATTGTGGCCATAACAAAAAAGGTTCTTTTCTATCCTTATATCTCTAGTATCTCATATAGAGTCTATACTCCCCCTAGGAATATGCCTTCATACTATTAAAAAAAAAAATTATTTTACAATTTTCTGTTATCACTCCCCCTTTGATAACATGACAAAAAGGGTGCCAAAACTACGTAACAAAATGTTTACCTTTGATCTCAAGATTTCAAGGCCGGTAGGCTTGCAATACAATCTGCAAAAATTTGTCTTTATACTTTCCAATTCCTTCTCCCATGATTTCTTAATAGTGTCTGAAACACAAAGGAGTGCGCATAGACCATATGATGCTATTTCACATGCCTTAAGGTTTGCATAGTGAAATTTCTCATAAAATGTCTTAGAGGTAAGACATTCTTCCAATTGAATCTCCATAATACTTATTTTGATTGAAACATGCTCTCTTAATAGAGAGAATACTTTAAATTTCCTTTCCTTTTCATCACTAAGAATCCTTATATCATCATACAACTTTCTTATTAACTTCTCAGTATCAAATATATTCACATTTGGATTTGCTAAGAGCTTTTCTGCTATTTGAATTTTTGCCTCTTTTGCTTTGATCTTTTTTGCTATATCAGAAACATTGTCTTCTAATTTTGTGCATTTCTTGTAAAGAGATTTTCCTTTCTCCAAGCTTCTTCTCAATTCTTTTATGCTAAAGTCCAAATTTTCAATGTCATTTCTGATATTCTAACATATATCCTGAAATATTTTAGCTTCATAGTCTGCTTGAGCTTTAACTATAGCCATGTCTAATAAATTTGTGAATTCACTGTCAAATGCCTTCACAACTTCTTTAACTTTTATCTGTGGATCAGTCTCATTAATCTGACTAGTTATAACATTTTTCAATTTTTGTGTTACTTCAATCAGTGATCCCTCAAGGATTTTAACTTTCTTATTTTTGCTAATGATTTTATTTAGAGATGAGATTAGCTCTATCTGATCATCATCATTTACTTCTCATCCAAGATTAGCGAAAAGTGATCTAGATTGTGTCTTTTCTGCTACTACCTTGGGTGTAGGATTGATTTGTACCTATTCTTTTTGTCATGCTTCCTTTACCTCTTCTTATGTTCCTTCTTGACTCTATTCTATTTCCTCTTCTTGTTATGTTTCCTTAACTTCCTTATTCTTTGTCATGTCTTGTTGTTCCAAGGTCAAATTGTCAATAATGTCTTCAAGGTTACTAAAAGGATTCTCTTCACTATCCAAAATGATTTTTGTTCCTTCCACATTCATTGATTCATTTTTAATATTGATTTTTGGTGGTGATGATGGTGTAGGACTTTTTTAGTTCTCAGCTTCCACTACTTGATTTGGTGGACTTGTGTACTCACTATGACCTGAGGTCATTACTTTTATAACTGCTTGTTCAGTCTCTTTGTTGATTTCCTCATAATTCCCTCCCATTATCAAGATGGTTCTCCTCTTCATCCTTAAATGAGTATTAAGATCTTTTAAAATTTCATTGAAATGATCTTCATCCTTAATGTCACAAAGCTTCCTTACATGGTTCTCTCTTATCTTATTATCTTCTACAGTATCTCTTTTCTTTCTTTTCAGTAACTTCTCAAACAATTCATCATGGATGAGAATCTAAACTGAGAGTTTTTAGTCTTCTTTATCTTCTCAAGGTTCTCAAATAATTGAATTCTCAAAATTTCACACATATCTACTTGAACTTTATCAATGCACATCAAATAGGCTGCATGAATCATTCCAGCTTCCATGTCATCTTCTCTAGAGTTAGCACAAAACTTGGATGTTAATATCTTGCACAAATATCTAACATCATCTTGTAGTATCTTGCTGATTACTATCCCTCTACCATTACAGGATGACTTAGTGTTGTCCAATACTATTTTCTTTACATTCTTCTCATTAAAAGGTATTACTCCAGATTTTGATAAACCAGTTACTTCATGTATTAGGTCTTCAATGATATCTATTACTCTATCATCTAGCCAAAACTTCCGATTATGAATTCTTCTTAAAATGATTTTGGTGCATTCATCATTATCGAATTCATGTTGCAGTGAGTACTTCACGATTTCATTTTCTTTGAGATTTTCAAACCCTACTTTCAATGACATATCATGATTGTATAATATCTCATATTCCTTATTAAAATCACTTTCCCTAAGGGTTTGAAGTTTTCATCCCAAATAACCTTTAACATTTTCTAAATGCAAAACTCTATCTGGTACGGATGATAATGTAAGCCTAGGGTCTTCTTCCAAGGTTTCTACTGGTTCCCTTTTGACTCTAGGTCTAATAGTATCCCTTACATGATGAATAAGTGATACATCCATGACTTCTACAAAAACTGACAATCTACTTCATAGATTTTCTTAGTAAAATAACTCAACTTTGTGATTTAGGGCTTTGTGTAGATCCGGTGCAAAAATTCTCTACCAAATCCTGTAAACTAATCTCAATCACATCTGTATTGATCTCCTTATCACTTGTAGTCACCTTAATGCTCAAATAATATTGATCATAAGCTTTTAGCCTTTCAATCTTACAAGATTCTGACATCACATTCAATTCTTTTTTCGCTTCTTTCCAAAAGTTGTTCCTGCTATCCTACAATACTTCAAACTTCCTACAAACTCACATACATTCATATTAGCTCATGCACTCTTAACCATAGCATTAATACATCACATACTACCTTACATTAATTGGGCAAGGCTTAGTTCATTCTATAGTAATTTGTACATTATCCTTAGTTCCTACTCTAATGCATTCTTTATGAACTAGGTACTTTGAGATGGGTTAGGAGGAAATCCACACTTACTAACATATACTTCACCTATCTAATTACCTTGTGTGTTGAATGTGTCTCCTAGATCTGTACTTTTAACAAACTTCACTTCTTCTGAATTAGTACAACATCCTCTCTGACTGTTGCTTGCATTCTCATTTCTTCTTGTGTAGTTCCTATTGTTTGGATTTCTCATGTTGTTCATTCTACAAAATCTTGCTATATGACCAAATTTGTTACATATCTGATAAACTATTCCATTATTTACATATCTCGGTCATGTCTAATTGATTTGTGATCTGTAATTTTTGGAAATGTGTCCAATCTTGTTGCATCTATAGCATACTACATTTATTTTGTTCATATCTTCATTAGGTCTCTTATTTGCATGGTTAGTATCTCTAAGAATTCTACTACTATTATTATCATTAAGTCTAGGCTTCTTACATTCAATAGCTCTATGTCAAAAACCATGACAATTATAACAATAAACATTAAGAGGTTTGAATTGCTTACCTGTGCAATCTTTCTTCATATGACCAAAAGTATTACATGCAAAACATCTACCTTTAAATTCTCTCTACGTGCCTTTAGGTGGTTCTTCTTCTTTAGGTGGATTAGGTATATCTTCATATTTTTTAGCTTCATCATGTTTCTTTTCATCTATGTTTTCAAAAACTTTCAGATCTAGTTCCTTGCTTTCTTCACCTACCTTAGATGAGATAAATCCAAGACTAGTTTTATCATAGAATGGCTTTTGATAAGACATTTTTTCATCAATCTTCTCATTGGTGGAATATAGTCTCTCAAGATGTTGCTTAGACTGTGTCAATTCACCTTTCACAATTGTATTGTACTTTTCAAGTTTAGCATATTGTAATTTGGTTTTCTCAAGTTCAGATGTCACTTTACAAAGTTTAGACTTCAGATATTCATTCTTGTTGTTTCCATCTTTCAAACTTAACTTCAGATTTTCTATCTTTAATTCATGTTTAAGGATCTCATTTTCTTTTTCCATATTTTCATCGCAATCTTCAATTTGAATTGTAGATTATTTCTCTGATTTCAGTTCTTCCAGCTTATTTTTTAGCTTCTCAATGAGGTTCTTTGCATCATCATATTTTCCTTTTAGAGTATCTCTTTCTTCAGTAAGTATATCAATCTATTCAAGAGATTCTTCAAGATTCTTCTATAGTTGATCCATATCCATAGAGATCTTACTCAAGTTGCTAGGCTTTCTAAGAATGATTCTTTTCTGAGTAACTAAGCTCTGATACCAATTGTTAGAAATAGGGAATACTGAGAGGAGGGGGTGAATCAGTATTCTACAAACTTTTACTTTTTTCCAATTATGGATATAGAAAACTAACTTGATGCTTGAAAAACAAATTAAACTAAATAGCATGCATAAAAATAAAGAAAATGAGCTCACAAGACATTATTTGTTCTTGAGGAAACCCTGGCCAAGGAAAAACCTTGGTAGGGATGATACCCACAATGATCAGCTAATAAAAAGTATCCGATTAAGGATATTGACCTTGTTAGGAGCCTATTACATGCATATAGTGTCTCAGTCCTAATTAAGGGACTTTAGGCCTTGTTATAAGCCTCAACCCTCCTAAGAGTTGGTAGTACAAATAGAATGATTACAAGGCCCAAACATATAATGCATAATAATTTCTGATTACAAAAGGATAAGGTATAACCTTTCAATGTTGTTGAATAGCTTCAACTTCTTCATTGTCAATATCTGATTTCTTTCCAACATATATCTTTGCATCAATATATTTCCCATGTATATGTCACACTTTTGTCTTCGCATTACATATGTCTTACATTTATACAAGTTATTAAGAATAATAACTTTTACAACTAGCTTTACAAAGCATAAAGAACCTTACAAAATACATATTAACTTGTGCTACACAAGGGTTAACATCTAGGATTTCATCCCTTATGTGATTAAGTTATTATTTTGATAAACAAAATAATCCCTTAACTATTTACTTATTCTATCTTGTTTCTTTATCCTGTCAGCTTCAACTCTGTCTTCAATAATACTACCAAAACTTCTTCCGTACATGCCGTATAGACTTGCGCTCTCAAGTGATTCTTCAATATACATCAAAGTATCCATGTTCAAGTGTGCAATCACTAAACTTACTTCTATCGACATCGCTATCCAAAACTATCTCTGGTTAGACTTAGAAAATACTGCTTACACTTAGACAATTTTACTCTACACTCTATCTTAACTGCTTTCTGTCATATGTGGTCTTCATATAGATTAAATGTTTCCATAATGAAAAAAAATTGATATCTAACTCAGCCAAATTTCCAACAAAGACTTGGTTAATAAGTTTCATTTGCCAAGGATGAAGTACCCTGATCCATATCTAATTTCTTGAATTAAGGATGAGCATAAAATTTTAATAATTGGTCTTGTGAAAATTAAGATTGGAAACTATCATGATGAAGTTCTTTGTGATATAATTCCAATGGAATATTTTCACATCTTGTTAGATAGACTGTCCCAGTATGATAGAAAATCTATACATGATGGTAGATTGAATAGGTATACTATTCCATCTAATGGGAAGAAATAAGGTTTGTTACCTCTGGTGGAAGTATTTAAGAATGATAATTTTGCTACTATTAGATTTTTTTTGGTTGAAGGAATAAATTTCATTAAGGATTTAAAGAAGAATGATGTGTTATATGCTTTTATTCGTAATAGACCGGTTGTGAAGATAGAGGATGATTCACCATTTGAAGTTAAAGAATTGTTGAGAGAATTTTAAAATATCATTTCAAATAATGTACCTAATAGATTACTTATTTTTAGAAGCATCATTCATTGCATGGATCTGATATTGAGAGCTTGTTTACCTAATAAGGCACCTCACAAGTTAATAGCTTTAGAGAATGAATAATTAAATAGATATGTTCAACAATTATTTTAGAAGGGTTTGAGAAGAGAAATTTTAAGTCTATGTGTAGTACAACTTGTATTCACACCTAAGAAGAGTGGAGAATGGAGGATATGTGATGAAGGGTGCTCCCCTTAATACCACAAACACATAACAGAAATAGAGAAACAACAACAACAATATGCAAGAATAGAAAATTGGCTTCTTATTATCTCCACAAATGTGGAATTACAAACTTTCAGAATTACAATATGCAAAGCCACATGGGCATTCCCTTACAATATTTTGTACGAAAAAGATTCGAATCAATACCCAGATCTACTACCCAGAACTGCCCTAGACAACACTGTGGGCCTTCTTTATATAGGCATTTTCCACCGCCTGAGAAGGTTCCAGAAATTTAGCCCTAAGGCCCGACCAAACTTAGAATTATTTTATTTTTCAATTTATTACATCAAAGTTGGCTCAAAATAACTTTTGAAACCCAAACAAAAATTTTGAAGGAAAATTATTTTCTGCCATTTCAGGTGACCTGACTTTCGGAGTCCATAAGTCATCACCAGTTGACCCGATTGACTATTATAACCCCATTTTAGAAAGGCCACGAAGTGCTCTACAGGCTTAATTTATGCAAGTGCTTGTCACCCAAATTTTTGACCTCATACAAGGCCCCTAAAGCCTTCAAAACTAAGTTCAAAGTTTTTGTACCCTGCTGCCAATACCGAAAATCTTCAATATATTCAAAACTAGACCTAATCTAGACATGAAACTTTACTGGTAGGCTGATATGACTGAGATGAACCTCCACATGTAAAATTAGAACATTTTGAGATTTATGACCAACTTACTAAAAGTAGCAAGTTTCCATAAATAGCAGCTCTCCACAAGATAGCCCTTATTGGATACAAAAATAGAAATATTTTTGGGTGATGCAAGATTGCTCTTACACCTAGCATGCTCCTGCATCAGACACCTGGGGTAATTTGAGAAGTGACCCTATCATGACTTAGGTGTGTAGAGGAAAACCAAGATGGTTAACCTCCTCGTTTATTAGCCATGATGAATCTTCAATAGGTCATCCTTTCCATTTGACCAAATACTCTTCATATGTCCTGTTCCTTGTGCTTCTACCAACATGACTATCCAGTATGTCTTCAATCTCCTTGATATCTGAACTGGTTTCTAGAATACTCCACTGTGTTGTTGTAACCTCATCTTCAACACCTCCCTCATGATACTCTATCAAATCTAAAATGTTAAACACTGGTGAAATATTTAGCTCCGTAGGCAATTCTACCTTATATGCATTTCCTAAATCATGCTTCTTTAGTATCTTACATGGCCCAAACTTCTTCATTTTCAACTTGTTATATGTACCAATCAAAAATCGCTCCTTCCACAAATGAACCATAACTTCATCTCCAACTTAATATTTCCTTATGCCTCCTTTTCACATTTGCTTTAGCTTTATACTGCACATTCATCTTGGTAATATGCTTCCTCACCTCCTCATGGATGCTCTTCAAGTGTTCAGCAAAATCCTCAGCTTCAGCACTACTTATTTCTCCTTTATCTATCTTTCTCAACTTTGATGCATTTCTGGGACTACTCCCATATACAATCTAGAATGGTGATTTACCAATGCTCCTATTAATAGAATTATTATATGCAAATTTTGCTATGGTAAAATCAAATCCCATCCTGTTGGCTTATCTCCAACCAAACATCTCAGCAAATTTCCCAAACTCCTATTCACCACCTCTTTCTATCCATCAGTCTGTGGATGATGTGATGAACTAAACTTCAAATTTGTCTTCAAATTCTTCCACAATGTACACCAGAAATATCCAACCAACTTAGTGTCTCTATCTGAAACTATGGTCTTTAGCAAACCATGTAGTCTCACTACTTCACTAAAAAAAAATTCTGTTATATGAACAACATCATTAGTCTTCTTGCAGGGAATGAAATGTGTCATCTTCAAAAATCTATCAACCACCACAAAAATTGAATCATGTCCACGCTGTGTCCTTGGTAAACCAAGAACAAAGTCCATACTGATATCCTCCCAAGGCTTCTCTAGTACAAGTAAAGGCTGATACAACCCTATATTCTGCTTCACTCCCTTCGCCATCTGACATACTCTGCAACTTTGTACAAACTTCTTGACATCTTCCTGCAACTATGGCCAATAATAATTTTCACTAACCAAAGCAAGGGTTTTATCTCAACCAAAATGTCCATCCAATCCTCCGCTATGCTTCTCCTTGATGAGATTCTCCCTCATAGAACTTCATGGAATGCACAACTGACTCCCTCTAAATAGCATATCATCCTGGATGATAAAATCCAGCCATTTCATCCTGTCTAGAGTAACAGGTTCTTTACAAGCTTTCCAAGCTTCACCAAAATCAGGATCCTCTGGATACAAATTTTTGAGTTCCTTGAACCCAACCACCTTAATCTGCATCTCTATCAACAATAGTTGCCTTCTACTAAGTGCATCTGCAACCCTGTTAGACTTTCCACTTCTGTGTTTCAAAACAAATGTATAACTCTACAAAAAATCAACCCATTTCAAATGTCTTTGATTCAACTTTCCTTGACTATTCAAATATTGCAAAGCTTGATGATCAGTATACAAAACAAACTCCTTAGGAAATAGATAGTGTGTCCACTTCTTCAATGCCTAAACTATAGCATAAAATTCCTGATCATAAACATAATATTTTCTCTTGGCATCATTTAACTTCTCACTGAAATAAGCAACAAGTTTGCCTTCTTGGCTCATAACAGCTCCTATTGGAATACTACTAGCATCACAGTCTACTTGAAACACCTTATTAAAATTTGGAAGTGCTAAAATAGGTTGTTCTATAACTTTTTGTTTCAACAATTGAAAACTCTTTTCTTCCCCATTAGTCCACTTAAACTCTTTCCTATCCCATCTCATTGTTTCAGTCAAGGGACCACAAATGCTACTAAATTTTTTGATAAAATTTCTATAAAAAATAGCTAGGCCATAAAAAGATCTTACCTCGGTAGCACTCCTTGGAGTAGGCCATTCAAGGATAGCCTGTACCTTCTTTGGGTCCATTTTTAGACATTCTATTGAAACTACAAATCCCAAATACACTAACTCTTTCTTCACAAAACTTCACTTCTTCAAATTAATCAACAATTTCTCATCTCTCAACTTCTCAAACAAAATACGAATATGCATCATATGTTCCTCCAATGTCTTTCTAAAGATCAAAATATCATCTAGGTAAAAAATGACAAACTTACCCAGAAATTCTTTCAGAACCTCATTCATGAGCCGCATGAAAGTGCTCGGTGCATTGGTTAGCCCAAAAGTCATGACTAACCACTCATATAATCCTTCCTTTATCTTGAAGGTAGTCTTCCATTCATCTCCTTCTCTGATCCAAATCTAGTGATATCCACTCTTCGGATTTATCTTTGAAAAATACACAGCTCCACTCAAACAATCCATAATATCATCCACTCGTGGCAATGGAAACCTATACTTGATTGTGATCTTGTTTATTGCTCTAAAATATATACACATCCTCCATTCTCTATTCGTCTTTGGTGCTAATACCGCTGGTATAGCATAGGGACTCAAACTCTCTTGAATCAACCCCTTCGGCAATAACTCATGTACTTGTCTATTCAACTCTTCACTTTCTACTAGTGTCATTCTGTGTGCTACCTTGTCTGGCAAACTAGCTCCTAGAATCAAATCCATCTGATGATTGATCTTCCTTACCAGTGGTAATCCATTAGGTACATTATCAGATACAATATATTGAAACTCATTCAACAAATTTGCAACCTCTATAGGTACATCCTCTACTTCCTCTTTACCAGCTTTTGGAATTAAAGAAAAACACACATGCTCATGCCTCATACCATCTAGGAATTTTCTTCCATCAACAAAAGTTATTCTTGCATTACCACATAACTTTTCTTCGGTCTCCTTCAATGGCTTTAGCTTATGTCGCACTCCATCCTTTGTCAGGGAATAGGTATTTGCATGACCATCATGTACAACACATCTGTCAAACTACCATGGCCTACCCAACAACATGTGACATGCATCAATAGGTATGATATCACATAGTACCTCATCATGGTACCCACCAATCTTGAACTTTACTATGCATTGTTCACTGACCATGACCTTATGGTCATCCTACACCCAAGTAATCTAATATGGATGTGGGTGTTTTTGTCTCTTGAGCTTCAACTTCATCACCATCTCTTTTGACACCAAATTTTCAGTGCTTCCACTATCAATAATCACATCACAACATTTACCCTCACACTTACATCTAGTGCGAAACAGGCTCCTCCTTTGTTCAAGTTCATTCTCACCACTCAGTAGGACTCTTTTGTTAATTAACATTTCTCCTCTTTCAGCATCTTCCAAATTTGAGGATCTCGCATCTTCATCTACATGTGCCACTCTAGCCTAGCCTTCATTCCTCCTATCCATCCTCCCTTGGTTTTGAAGACATTCAAATGCCCTATGACCTTCTTCTCCATAGTGAAAGCATGTTCCACAAAAGCCTCCTCTTCCCGAACCTTGTCCTCTTCCTCTTCCTCTCTGATCTCTATTGTTCTGATCTTGGAAATGATTGGAATTGTTTCCTCTCTAATTTTGACTACTACTGGCCTCATCCTTCTTTTTTGGATCTTCATTTCGGCCTCCATATGACTGTCCACCAAATCGTCTACTGCGACCCCTTCCATTTTGTCTACTCTTGAACTTCTTGTTTATCTTTTCCTCTACTTTTAGGGAAAATTGGTATTCCTCCTCAATACTATTCACTCGAACTAGATTCAGCTCCTTCTAAATACTCGGCCTTAACCCATTAAGGTAACAGGCAACTTTCTCCTTGTTAGCTTCTACATGGCTTGTCTTGATGAGGATTCGATAGAACTCCTCTATATACTCCTAAACAAATCTTCCTACCTGCTTCAAACTTTGCATCTTCTTCAGTACGTCAAGCTCATAATTAACAAGAATGAACTGTCACTTCAATTTATCCACCATTCGATCTCATCTTGTGATTTTAGCTTTCCCTCTTTTATTTCACTCCAATTGAATCTCTTGCCACCAGATCTTCGCATGACCTTTCAGTCTAGCCTTCATGAATTTGACCTATCAGGATACTTAATATCTTCATACTCAAAATATTCTTCACATTCATTGATCCAGTCGATCAACTCCTCTGGGTTAATATTTCTTGAAAATGCAAGAGGGTAAAAGCACAATAAGTTGTCACCCTTTTACAAAGGAAAAGGCTAACAAAATCAAAGTTGGTCAACTTCAATAGTATAAAAATGACATTTATGTTTGGAATTTGAAGATGATCTAAACTAATTAAATGTGATAAAATGGATGAATTTTATGATTAATATTTTTAATAATTTTTTTGAATAATAATTGATATATTTTTTTAATTTTTTAAGATGATTTTTCAGTTGCTGAAAAATGCTGAAAATTAGGGATCTAGTTCCCACCAAAAAATTATAAATAAATAAATACTTTTCCCCCTAATTTTAAAATATGTCATAGATGACATATATAGCTAGTGCATGAAGAAATAAAAATTGGTTTTTGACCTATATTTTCTCTTTTATAACAATTCAAATTCCAACTCGCTGAAATCGACAGTTTTGATCTCACAACATATTTTTCATAACAAATCTATCCCAATCAAAAAAAGAAATATATATTCTTGAATATGACTCTTTCCTGTAGTGCATCATATGTTTTTCAAATTTATTTAATATGATTTACTATGTTTTTCTTTCTCCGAATCAACATCTCCTTGATTGTTAAAATACCTACTTGCAATATTTTTTAATTACAATAAACTATGTCTAATTAAAACACTATAAAATCTATATGAGGATATTCTTGAGTGTGATCTCTACAAAAGGGTATTTTTTTATTTTAAAAAAAACATCATTAAGAAGATTTGAAGTTATTAAAATGAAACTTTTCTGAAATAATTTTATTTTTATGGTAATTGGACCCAAAGTGGTATAAAACATGCATTTAATAGATATTTCCAATTGGAAAAGTCAAAGCACTTATCTAACTTAGCTAGATTGAATCTAGTTAGACCATAATTAATTTTTAGTTAGAAATACTAAAATTTAGTTGTGCTAATAAGTTAGCCTAAAAGGTGACATCTAATTGTGCTTTTACCCAAGAACCTCAATCTTAGGTCTTTTTCCAATTTTGGAAATGGCCTGAAAAAGTCTTTCTTCCTCCTGGTTTACAACTTCGACTTCTCCTTCTTGATCTTCTTCTTCAGCTTCATCCTTGCTTTTATCTTTGACATTAAGATTCATTCCTCTACAAATCTCCTCTTGCAATGCTTGCACTTGTCTCTAGAGCACTCTAACCTTAGGTGTTACAACACTAGCTCTTCCACCACATTCCTTTCATGGATGCATTTTCCCAATGCGCGCTGAAACCCTAACCACAGTCCTGGTGCAAACTGCCTCATAGTTGGCAATATTTTTACACACTCAGGAACTCCCACTCTAATACCACTTGATGAAGGGTGCTCCCCTTAATACCACAAACACATAACAAAAATAGAGAAACAACAACAACAATATGCAAGAATAGAAAATTGACTTCTTATTATCTCCACAAATGTGGAATTATAAACTTTTAGAATTACAATATGCAAAGCCACATGGGCATTCCCTTACAATATTTTGTACGACAAAGCCTTGAATCAATACCTAGATCTACTACCCAGAACTGACCTAGACAACACTACGGGCCTTCTTTATATAAGCATTTTCCACCACCCGAGAAGGTTCCAGAAATTTAGCCCTAAGGGCCGACCAAACTTAGAATTATTTTATTCTTCAATTTATTACATCAAAGTCAGCTCAAAATAACTTTTGAAACCTGAACAAAAATTTTGAAGGAAAATTATTTTTCGCCATTTCAGGTGACCCGACTTCCGAAGTCCATAAGTCATCACTAGTTGACCTGATTGACTATTATAACCCCATTTATGATATTCTAACATATATCCTGAAATATTTTAGCTTCATAGTCTGCTTGAGCTTTAACTATAGCCATGTCTAATAAATTTTTGAATTCATTGTCAAATGCCTTCACAACTTCTTTAGCTTTTATCTGTGGACCACTCTCATTAATCTGACTAGTTATAACATTTTTCAATTTTTGTGTTACTTCAATTAGTGATCCCTCAAGGATTTTAACTTTCTTGTTTTTGCCAATGATTTCATTCAGAGATGATATCAGCTCTATCTGATCATCATCATCTACTTCTCATCCAAGATTAGCGAAAAATGATCTAGATTGTGTCTTTTTTGCTACTACCTTGGGTGTAGGATTGATCTGTACCTATTCTTTTTGTCCTGCTTCCTTTACCTCTTCTTGTGTTCCTTCTTGACTCTATTCTATTTCCTCTTCTTGTCATGTTTCCTTAACTTCCTTATTATTTGTCATGTCTTGTTGTTCCAAGGTCAAATTGTTAATGTCTTTAAGGTTACTAAAAGGATTCTCTTCACTATTGAAAATGATTTTTGTTCCTTCCACATTCATTGATTCATTTTTAATATTGATTTTTGGTGGCGATGATGGTGTAGGACTTTTTTAGTTGTCAGCTTCCACTACTTGATCTGGTGGACTTGTGTACTCACTATGACCTGAGGTCATTACTTTTATAACTACTTGTTCAGTCTCTTTGTTGATTTCCTCATAATTCCCTCCCATTATCAAGATGGTTCTCCTCTTCATCCTTAAATGAGTATTAAGCTCTTTCAAAATTTTGTTGAAATGATCTTCATCCTTAATGTCACAAAGCTTCCTTACATGGTTCTCTCTTATCTTATTATCTTCTATAGTATCTCTTTTCTTTCTTTTCAGTAACTTCTCAAACAATTCATCATGGATGAGAATCTAAACTGAGAGTTTTTAGTCTTCTTTATCTTTTCAAGGTTCTCAAATAATTGAATTCTCAAAATTTCACACATATCTACTTGAACTTTATTAATGCACATCAAATAGGCTGCATGAATCATTCTAGCTTCCATGTCATCTTCTCTAGAGTTAGCACAAAACTTGGATGTTAAGATCTTGCACAAATATCTATCATCATCTTGTAGTATCTTGTTGATTACTATCCCTCTACCATTACAAGATGACTTAGTGTTGTCCAATACTATTTTCTTTACATTCTTCTCATTAAAAGGTCTTACTCCAAATTTTGATAAACTAGTTACTTCATGTATTAGGTCTTCAACGATATCTATTACTCTATTATCTAGCCAAAACTTCCCATTATGAATTTTGCTTAAAATGATTTTGGTGCATTCATCATTATCAAATTCATGTTGTAGTGAGTACTTCATGATTTCATTTTCTTTGAGATGTTCAAACCCTACTTTCAATGACATATCATGATTGTATAATTTCTCATATTCCTTAGTAAAATCACTTTCCCTAAGGGTTTGAAGTTTGCATCCCAAATAACCTTTAACATTTTCTAAATGCAAAACTCTATCTGGTACAGATGATAATGTAAGACTAGGGTCTTCTTCCAATGTTTCTACTAGTTCCCTTTTGACTCTAGGTCTAATAGTATCCCTTACATGATGAATAAGTGATACATCCATGACTTCTACAAAAATTGATAATTTACTTCATAGATTTGCTTAGTAAAATAACTCAACTTTGTGATTTAGGGCTTTGTGTAGATCCGGTGCAAATATTCTCTACCAAATCCTGTAAACTGATCTCAATTACCTCTATATTGATCTCCTTATCACTTGTAGTCACCTTAATGCTCAAATAATATTGATCATAAGCTTTTAACCTTTCAATCTTACAAGATTCTGACATCGCATTCAATTCTTTTTCCACTTCTTTCCAAAAGTTGTTTCTGCTATCTTTCAATACTTCAAACTTCTTGCAAACTCACATACATTCATATTAGCTCATGCAGTCTTAACTCTGGGATTAATACATCACATACTACCTTACATTAATTGGGAAAGACTCAATTCATTCTACAATAATTTCTACATTATCCTTAGTTCCTACTGTAATGCATTCCTACTCTAATGCATTAATGCATTCTAATTTCACCATTCAATCCCATCTTGTGATTTTATCTTTCCCTCTTCTATTTCACTCCAATTAAATCTCTTGCCACTAGATCTTCGCATGACCTTTCAGTTTGGCCTTCACAAATTTGACCCTATCAGAATCCTCAATATCTTCATACTCAAAATATTCTTTACATTCATTGATCCAGTCGATCAACTCCTCTGGGTTAAGATTTCCTAAATATGTAGGAACCTCAATCTTAGATCTTTTTCCAATCTTGGAAATGGCCCAAAAAAGTCTTTCTTCCTCCTGGTTCACAACTTTGACTTCTCCTTCTTGATCTTCTTCTTTGGCTTCATCCTCGCTTTTGTCTCTGACATTAAGATTCATTCCTCTATGAATCTCCTCTTGTAATGATCGCACTTGTCTCTAGAGCACTCTAACCTCAAGTGTTACAACACCAGCTCTTCCACCATGTTCCCTTCGTGGAGGCATTTTCCCAATGCACGTTGAAACCCTAACCACGGTCCTAGTGAAAACTGCCTCACAGTCAGCAATCTATTTACACACTTAGGAACTCCCGCTCTGATACCACTTGATGAAGGGTGTTCCCCTTAATACCACAAACACATAATAGAAATAGAGAAACAACAACAACAATATGCAAAGCCACATGGGCATTCCCTTACAATATTCTATATGACAAAGCCTCAAATCAATACCCAGATCTACTACCCAGAATTGCCCTAGACAACACTACGGGCCTTCTTTATATAGGCATTTTCCACCACCCGATAAGGTTCCATAAATTTAGCCCTAAGGCCTGACCAAACTTAGAATTATTTTATTTTTCAATTTATTACATCAATGTTGGTTCAAAATAACTTTTGAAACCCAAATAGAAATTTTGAAGGAAAATTATTTTCTGCCATTTCAGGTGACCTGACTTTCGGAGTCCATAAGTCATCACCGGTTGACCCGATTGACTATTATAACCCCATTTGGGAAAGGCCACGAAGCGCTCTATAGGCTTGACTGGCGCAAGCGCCTATCACCCAAATTTTTGACCTCATCTGAGGCCTCTAAAGCCTTCAAAAATGAGTTCAAAGTTTTTGTACCCTACTGCTAATACCAAAAATCTTCAATATCTTCAAAACTAGACCTGATCTAGCCATGAAACTTTTCTAGTAGGCTGATATGACTGAGACCACATGTAAAATCAGAACATTTCAAGATTTATGACCAACTTACTAAAAACAAAAAGTTTTCATAAATAGCAGCTCTGCGCAAGATAGCCCTTATTGGACACAAAAATAGAAACATTTTTGGGTGATGCAACATTGCTCTTACACCTAGGATGCTCCTGCATCAATATGTAGAGATTCAAGAGCTATAAATAGGATCACAGTGAAATATAAGTTTCCATTTCCTAGGATGGATGATATCATAGATTATTTGAGTGGAGAAAAATACTTTACCGAGATTTATTTCAAGGGTGGCTATCATCAGATCATAAATAGAGAAGGAGATGAGTGGGAGATTGCTTTCAAGATAAGAGAATAGTTTTATGAGTGGTTGGTTATGCCTTTTGGTTTGACTAATGCACCTGGTACTTTTATGGGGTTAACGAATGAGGTCTTGAAGAATCAGGTTTTAGGTAACTGGATAAATCAATATAGTGCCCACTAGCTATGAAACCATAGACATATGAATATCGATTTGTATGCACAAGAATCAATACAACACCCACTGGTCAACAACCATGGATATATGAATATTGATTTTATTTTTGGAATGTCGGATTAGATATAAGCACCAAGGCATAAGCACCAGGATGACCTAAATATCACGTCCATTTTGATATAGCAATTTGTACAAGCATCAAAACATGAGCATCGTGATGACCCGAATACGCCTTGCAAGACAAACACATCAAATAGCGAAGAGATCATTCTAAATCCAGTGTGAATTACCCGTAGTGACCCTTTATCATTCACATCCTTAGGTAGGATCGTGTTTCATAGTAGGAGAAAGAACTCACTCAAAAAGATAATAGTGAGATCAAACTTCTTTGAATTTTTCAGGTATCAATGGTCGAGGTATGCATGGCCATCAAATTCAAGATAGAGGCTCTTACAGTCGGACACCATTTCAATCCAAAATTTCCAAAGACGTTAGATTTCCACATACAAGAAGAAGACAAAGAAAAGATTATGCCCCTAGTCATCACTCTCTAAATCCTATACAGGACATCATCGAAGAGCTCGAAGGGACACAATATGCAAAAATCTCAATGCGAATAAGTAAGCATACAAGGAGATAAAAGCATGTAAAAAAGAATAGATTGTTTTTAGTTTGTTGTTTGATGTTTGATTGCATTGTTGTAGATGCAAAATCCTTTCTGGAGACAAGACAGACTTGACTAACTCAAATGCAGCTTCAAAGGACTTTGACTAGATATGATAAATCTTAGATACATGGAGACCATAGGATATGACATTGATTGCCCCCAAGTGTTAAGCATTGAAAGGATACAAACACTTGAGCAGATTGGTGGACAAACTGACTTATTGAAAACTAGAAATGCAAAAACAAACTGGGAGATATGTACAAACTAAAGCAAGACTAAAAGCTGAGAAAGACCAAGATTGCACTGATAGATGGAGCATTTTGAAACAAGTGGCACCCGTTTGCTAGGTTTTCACCATCTTGGCAGAGATTCTATTTTTGCTACCAAGGCGCTTGTTTCCAGGTTTTCACCAAGGCACTTTTTTCTTTTTCTCATTTTTTTTGTATTTTTCATTTTTTCAATTTTTTTTATATTTTTGATATTTTTTACGTTTTTTTTGAATCATCAAGGTGCCTATTGCTAGGTTTTCACCAAGATTTTCATTTTTTCAAGACATTTTACCATAGACTGAATGCCTTAGGCGTAGAATTTCTTCAGATGGAGAATGTTGATTGGTTCTCAAATCTGTTCTCCTTCAGTCGTTGAGAGTTGATAGGCACCAGAGCTAAAAGTAGCAGTGCTATCAAAGGGACCCAACCAGTTGGGTTCAAACTTCCCCTTGCATTCTCGATGGGATTGATTTTTAGGATTTTCTCTCAAGACTAGATCACCAACCTGAAATTCTCTGTGTCTGACTTTCTTGTTGTAGCCTCTAGACATTCTCTTCTGATATACTCTGAGATGATCATACGCTGCTTGTCTATGCTCATCTAGTAGTTCAAGTTCTTGCAACCTAGACACTCTATAGTCATCATCAGTTACTAGACCATGCATTCTGATTCTGAGTGATGGGATTTTAACCTCAATAGGCAATACCACTTTAGACCCATAAACTAAAGAAAATGGAGTAGCCCCTGTGGGCATTCTGATACTTGTTCTATAGGCCCAGAGAGTTGGATTGATCATGAGATGCCAATCTCTTCCTGTTTTACTCACTGTTTGGTGCAAGATTTTCAAGAGATTCTTATTTGAAGCCTCTGCTTGTCCATTCCCTTGAGGATATTATATAGATGACCAATGTTGAGTAATCTTGAATTTCGTACACAAATCATCTAGGTCTTTATTTTTGAATTGTCCCCCATTATTTGTGATTATAGAATGTGGGATCCCATATCTACAAATGATGTAGTTCAAGATGAACATAGATATTTGTTTCCCCATTGCTTGTGTTAAGGGAACTGCCTCTACCCATTTTGTGAAATAATTTGTAGCTGTGATTATATGGGTATGTCCATTAGAAGAGTGTAGATAGATAGCATCGATAAGATCAAAAGCCCATTGTTGGAAAGGCCATTGTGTTGTAAATGGGATTAGATCCCTCCCTGGAGCATGAATTAGGTTTCTATGTACTTGACACTTTTGATAGTTCTTAGCAAACTTGATAGCTTCTTTTTCCATTTCAAACTCCCAAGCAAGATCATATCATGCAGTCCCAATGTCTAGCAATGTGGAGAACAAGAGGGATTGGCAAGCTGGTGGATGAGATGGAAGATGAGAGAATGAAGGAGAATGAAGGGAAGAAATCCTCAAAGGTCAAACTCCTCAAGAATACCCAAGTTAGGGAAAAATTTTCATGTAAAGCACATTTGGATAAGCAATGAAAGGTCAGCATAGGATAAGTCAAAAAAGCGTAATGCCAAAGAAGGAAAGGATGTAGTCCAAAGAAGTAGACATGTCAAGAGGCTTCATAGCACTGTGTTTTACTCTCTTTTTTCTTTTTTTATTAGATCAAGACCAAAGGGGAAAAGGATAGCGATAGGCAAAAATGAATGGAGGAAAATAAATATGAAGGATAAAAGGGAAGGGAATGAAAGCAAGATCATCATAAGATAGCTCACAAAATAGCCAAATGTTCATGTATAGATCAACATTGTCAAGATCAAAGAGAGAAGATGAAATGGATGAAATATGTAGAAGAACTACGCATGATGCCTGATTGCCAGGTTTTCATCATGATACTTATCCAAGGGGCCATAAGGGAGTGGTTTTCACCATAGGATGAATTTATTTCTCTTTACTTTTGTTACCAAGGCGCCTATTTCCAGGTTTTTACCATGACACATTTTCAATTTTTTTTTCATTTCTCTTTTTTTAGAAGAAGGCAAGCTTTTTAGATAATGCTCCTTGAAAGGATAAACCATGATATGCCAAGGATTCAAGATGATATGCTCAAAGATGCTAATAGGGAAAGGGAGATGGAAGAGAAAATGGAGGATAAGGTTTTATGTAAAGTGAGTGAGGTTGGAAGATAGGAGGAATAGGCAAATGAGGAAAAATGATAGAAGGTAGAAGGATAATGCATGGAAGGATTGTGAAAGGGTAGATGGAAAGGAAGGCAAGATCAACATCAACACATACCTTGAAGGGTGGTGAGAGGATGGAGGAATCATGAATGAAGGAATACGTGAAGGAATATGGCAAATGGATAGTAGAGGTTGCGGTTTAGGTGCATGGAATGGAAGAATATTTTTGGAGGGAGATGAAGTGGAAGCCTTTAGAAGCTTGAATGTCAACTTAACTTTTTGCTCAACACCAGACTCTTTCAAGAGAGACTTTGGAATCTATATAGCCGTAGGCTTTTTATTTCTTTTTTATGATCTAGAGAGAATATCTTAATGATGGATTTTGGAACCCATACTTGTCTTGTAGTTTTCTTCTTAGATATCTCTTTGGACTTTATGCTTCCATGTCTATTAGAGGAGACATGGTGATCTTCTTTTTTTGATGGATTCTTGTATTGCTTCTTTTTCTTGTATTGAACATTCAAGTTACTTCCAAAGGACTTGGGATTTGTGGAAGAAGGAGGATATGACTGGTTTAGATGGGTGGGTGGATGAAAAGGATTCAAGGGTATGCATCTATGTTGTTCTTGAGGAAAGATAGGAGATGGAGGTATGTAAGGACCCAAGATGGATGGCAAATTAGGAGAGTTAGGAGGGGAAAGTGAAGGGACATAAGAACCCAATATGGAAGGTAAACATGAAGCCTTTAGTAGTGGTGGAAGAGGTCCAAGGATGGAAGTGGAAGATGCAAAATGATAATCAATAAGTTCATCAGCATCTATATGACAACCAAGGATATCAACATCTTTAGAGTGAGCATTAGAATTTTCAATAGAATCATGGACATCTTGAATATGAGAACCTTCTTTGATAGGATTGTTCAAAGCTTGCAAAGACTTAGGAAGAGTAGAAAGTGGAAGTGAACATGGAGTGGTAGAATAAGAAGATGGAAGACTTCGATCTTGACAAGGATCTTTGGATAGCATAAGCGCATAATTTTTCCCTTGATTTTCAATAGGCCTAACATTGGAAGTAACAATACCATTTTTACCAACTTTAATGGAAGTATCATCTTTGGAAATTGAAAGTGTAGTAAGGTTATTTTGATTGTCAATAAGCTCAAGGGTGTAAGTAGTAGCTTGATCTTGCTTAGGGGAAGGCTTAAGACATGGTGGAATGCATGAAAAAGGGTGTGCAGGATCAAAAGAACCCTGAAGCAGATAAGAGACATCATGAAAAGGATTGGATGACATGGATGGTTTTTGATCTTGATCTTTCTTTATGTTCTTTTCTTCATTATTTTTAGAGTCTTCTTGACATGGAGCCACTTCTAAGGACAAGGAAGAATGTTGGGATTGTATGGATGACTTTGGAAGAGATGGTGGAGGACTAGCTAAAGTAGGAATTATAGCATATGAAGGCTTAAGCTATTTAGGTTTAGCATCATTGAAAGTATTTGCAGCCAAGTGAAGGTTAGCTTGAGTTTCTTTAAGAGATGGCCCTGGAGGATAACTATATGGAACCACATGAAAAGTATCAGGGCTTGTGTCAGATGAAGGTTCTATGAAAGATTTTAAAGACTCAGAAGCTTTAGGAAATGTACAGGTATTGGAGGAAGTAGGGGATGGAAGGGAACCATCACAAAACAAAGGTCCAACATTAACATGATCTTTCTTGAGAAGATAATCTTTATTTTCAGCAGGAGAGTCCTTAAGAGAAGGATTCTCATAATATTGATGTTTCAAGCTAGCACGATGCATTTTATAGTCCTCAGCAGTAAGATGGATCATAATCAAGGTATTGTCCACAAAAGCCATCAAAGTCTCTTTCAAAATCAGAATCATATGGATCACCATCATGATCTATCCAATGTGACAGCCCATTTGTAGTAAGTAGGAACACACGATGAGGAGGACTGTTAGGAATAGAGGTGTCATAGGTATCATTACATTGTCTATCATCATAGTCATCATAGTCTCCAAAGCTTGATGTGTCACTCTTTGTGGAAGAGATATCATAAGGGTTGTCACGTTGCTCACATTTTGTCTAAGGGCATGGTGACATGTACAAGTCTTTATCAAATGGAAAAGAGTATAGAGATTCCATGGAGAACTTTTTAGGTTCCTTTTCTTTCTTAAGATTGTTAAGTTCAACTTGCATAGCTTGCAGTTACTTCATTATAGCAGTGATTAGAGCTTCTTCCTCTTGTGTACTGATTCTTTGAGATATGTGTACTAATTCTCAATAGCTACTGCTCTATTCCTGACACAGTGATTTTTCTAACAGATTCTAGAAATAGGCTGAAAAAGCTAAATATCTGGCAATTCTGACAATTTTCTGACAACTCTCAAAAATTTTCCCAAATGACACTTTGCAGACTTGTATGACAGTGGGTATGCTATGAAATGATAGTTAAAAAGCTCGTATGATAGTTGGTAGGTAATGAAATGATAGTTGAGAATATCAGACAATAGTTGCAAGTAGGATTTTGACTTTTGAATTTTCTGGCATAAAAAACTCGTACGACACTGGGTAGTTCACCATATGACAGTTGGGCAGTACTGAAACGACACTTGATAGAAACTTGTATGACTTCTGCAAGATTTTGACTTTGAGAATTTGCTGGCATGGAAACTCGTATGACACTAGGTACTCAATCATACGACAAATGGGTAGCAATGAAATGACAGTTGAAAATCTCATACGATAGTTGCAAGATTTTGACTTTGAGAATTTGCTGGCATGGAAACTCGTACGACATTGGGTACTCAATCATACAATAGATGGGTAGCAATGAAATGAAACTTGATAGAAACTCATACAACTTCTGACTTCTTGAAATGATTTTTGACTCTAGAAAGAATTTTACGTTAATTTTTGCAAAATTTTGAGTTTGCAGATTCGGATTGTTTGCAAATTTCAATGTCCAGATTTGAGGATTGTAATAGATTTATCTGTTTTCAATAAATAGATAGATAAAAAAGCATGCAAAATAGCAAGCACATGATTTCAAGCATGTCTAAAAATAATGAACAAGGGAAAAAGCAACCTTGCACATGAACAATCAAGTGACTTATTCATTCTAATCCTCAGAAGCGCTAATTGTGTATGTTCCAAAAATGTTTTGCAATAATGCACATATACCCTATAAAATGAAAATTTGGTCTCGCTAGGGTTTTTAGTAATGGTTTGACTCTGCAACTTTTATGATCCAAAGGGGTGAACTCCAATCCTGGTGCACCAAGGTTTTGACACAGTCTAAGAACTTAATCTTCAGGAGCTACTAGGGAGATCTGACAACCCAACAATGAACCATACCCATGGAGATTTCTTCCACAAGGACATTTATATAGCAGCTGTCACTACCATGGTGAAAATGGCTATTACCGCTTGAGGTTTCGTCAACGCAGTTTTCCCTGTGAAGGGATTGTTCGCTATGGTTAACCCTCTCTAAAGGTGACTCACAGTAGTATACCATAAGGGGACTTGGCTCCAAATCCAAGGTTTTGATGCTTCTTCACTTTTAACCTAAACAAAGAAAGCAGATTAATTCGACATGCTAAGACAAAGTTTGTCTCACCAAGGTCTATGATATCAACCCCTGTGGAGAGAGAATGTATCAATCAATAAGGGAAGATGCACTAACCAATTTTGATTCACCAAAGTTTATGATGTCAACTCCACGTGATCTATCAACCTCTCCTGGGAGAGAATGTATCGATCAATAAGAGAAGACACACTAACCAAGTTGAATGTGAAATGCACTAAGTATCCTCCCTACCTAGAAGGATTTTGTCATCAAGAAGGATTTCGCTAGGAATCCAATCTCTCAAGAATCACGAATAATGTTCATAGGGCCTAATTACTATGTGAGCACAGATGTATGTTTCTAAAAGCAAATCTACCAAAAGTATCCAAAAAGTAGAAAGAGGAACACTTAACGCTTAAAGTGAATATGAGATGAGTCCACAAGGTGGAACACTTAACACCTCACACAAGCTGAAAATGAGTCCTCAACTTAGAAAACAAGTGAGTTCCTAAAAGCACAAAAGGGTTGCCAAGTGGAACACTTAACGCTTCTATCCTATTGACCCCTCCCCTTTATGGCACTGAGATTGCAACCACGGGGCAGAATGAGGGGCCGGTGGATTAGCGAGTCTAATAACCCAAGATAGCAATCAAGATCAATCACAAGTAATCTAAGACTACTAATAAATCGTTAAGGGGTCACAACCTATTATCAATGATGCAGGTGTGTAGAAATAGACAAAAGCATGAAAAGATGCACAGAAGCCAGACACATAAGAGATGTATTTTAAGTCTAAATCAAAATGTTATTAGATGAAGGAGAATACCTAAGATCCTCACAACGTGCTTAGTAGATTTTACCTAATTTTTAGCAATTCTTGTTGAGCTTTTCCATGCAAGCAAGTGATGAACTCTCCAACAAGCAAACAAGCAAACAAGATATGCAAAATATATTCAACTTATGAAAACCATATGGTTAGCTCTAAAAATCAATTATTATTAGCAATAATAACCAGCAATTAACCCAAATGACAACTCATATCATTCATTGAACCATGTAAAAAAAAATAAGTGCATACCCATCACAAAACTTTATTTTGTTTGCTGTATTTGACCTAGTCAACAAGATCTAATTTTTTTGATATGATTTTGGCCACAAAAATAGAAATTAAGAATAGAGATCCCTACTAAAAAATAGAGAGCTTTCCAAAAATGTAAAAATTTTAAAAAATCTCTTCATTTGTGCCCTAGAGACACATTTTATCAAAACAGACCAGTTTTTGTAAATTGACTATTTGAGATATTATATTCCATCTAAATTTAAAATACAAAGAATGGACCCCCTATAGAATTTAAAGATCTTTCCGAAAATATAAAAATTTATGAAAAATATGCTGATTTGTGTCAGATATTAATTTTTTTCCAAAATTTCAAGAAAAAATTATTAAAAATTCAAAACATCTCAGAAAATTCTAATTTTTTTACTGTAGCTTCCCTAATATGTGTCCAACTTGCAAAAAAAATTTTACAATAAAAATCCAAGACATTTGAGAGATAAAATTAAATCTTTGAAACTTTAAGGTTTTAACTCCCAAAAAAAATTAAAACTAGTATGTAAAGGTGGGTTGCCCCACGGTGGGTGCTAGAAATGTGTGTGTGAATTTTGTACCTGATCTATAGACACAACACTTCAGTAAAATATTAGAGGTTAGCTATAATCAAAATCGTGCAAAATTGAAATCTAATTTAACCAAGCGATTTACTGTCTTCTAGTAGGTGCGAGATTAATGTTCTCGGATTGTTATCGAGATCAGTGACCTAGATGACACCTAAATGAAGGATTTGAATGCCAAACTGATATGAAATATGAATGCAATTAATCTATTTTTTTTTTTATATTTTCTATGCAATAATAATGATGAAAGCTAATATGAATCTATGCTAATATGAAAATTGATATGCAATGCTAATCTAGAAATGATATGATATGAGAATGAAAATTCTAACAATAATATGAAAGCTATGAATTTGAAATTGATCTCACAAAGCTTCGAATCCTCAAATTTATCTTTCAAGCTCTAATTGTACAAATTCTCCAAATCTAATATGCTATGATTCCTGTAGAGTAAGTTTGCAATTTGCGAGATATGAATTATGAAGAACTGAGCCTTGGTTTTATAGAAATCCAAGGCTTTGGAGGTGCATGGAAAAAAGCCATAAATCACTTAGATTAACTCAGCTTGATTTTTGAGTTATCTGATAATAAAGATAATTTAATTCACAAAAACATGCAAATCATGCAAAAATAACTTTTTAACTCAAATTAGAAGTTTAGATCAATTTTAAAACTCAAAAATGATGTTGAGTTCCAAAAAGTCAATAACTTGCATTGATTTTCTGATTTGGAGTTTAACTACTCTTTGATTGTGCACATGGATAATTATGAATTAATAAATAAATAAAGTGATTTATTCTCAACTTAACTAATTTTTGAAAATAAATAATTGATTTATGGGTTAATCAATTATTTAATCAAACTTTTATTAAAAACTATATTATTAAATAATGACAACTTGCTTTAATTAATTAAATAAGAATTTAATTAATTATTCATAGGATATTGGATTTATTATCAAAATTAAATAATACAATTAATAATAGATAGAATTAAATTTAATTACACAATTAAGTGGCAAGATATTAAATCTAATTAATTAAATATGAAAATATTCAATTAATCAAACTTAAGATAAATGTGATTTATTGCTAAATAATCATTAAATTAAAGATAATTAGGATAATTAGGAATATTGCTAGGAATATTCCCTGATGTAGAATTTAAGATAATCAATTAGGATTCGATGATGTTTAGATGTGCCTTAGATTAGGACTTTGATGTCGATTTCGTTCGATTTGATGATATAGGAGATTAATGAACATATAGCCCATTTTTGGGGTATTACAGGAGATTGCTTTCAAGATAGGAGAATAGTTTTACGAGTGGTTGGTTATGCCTTTTGGTTTGACTAATGCACCTGGTACTTTTATGGGGTTGACGAATGAGGTCTTGAAGAAATTCTTGGGTAAGTTTGTGTTTGTTTACTTGAATTACATTTTGATCTTTAGTAAGACTAACAAAGATCATTTTTTTCATCTAAGATAAGTATTACAAATATTGAAAGAGGAAAAGTTATTGTTTAACTTGGAGAAATGTTCTTTCATGAAGCAAGAGATATTGTACTTGTATTTTGTGATTTTATCTGAAGGTTTGAAGAAGGATCCTAAGAAATTTAGAGTTTTTTTTTAATGTCCTACACTTGAGAATGCTAGTGAAATCCAATATTTTCATGGATTGGCAAGTTTCTACCAAAATTTCATAAGGAATGTTTGTTATATTTGTAATGCTGTGAAGACAATGAGAGGAGACAAGAAATATTTCAAGTGGCCACATGGATCTGGAAAAGTTTTTTAGAGCTTGAAGGAAAAGGTAGCTAAATTATTGATACTCACTTTACCTAAATCCTATAATGTAGTTCAAGTTTATATTAATGCAAGTGGAAGTAAAATCGGAGCAATATTGAGTCAAGAAGGTAAACACGTTTCTTTTTATAGTGAAAAATTGAATGATGCTAAGAGGAAGTATTTAGTATATGATCAATAATTTTATGCTATTATTCAAGCTCTGAAGAAATGGAGATATTATTTGATGCCTAGTTAATTTTTGTTGTACATGCGAGACCCCATTGTTGTTACAAGTATTAGTTTCCATTACACCAAAATATAGACCTTTTAATGCCTGATACAACCACTAGACTTATAGAAGATACAAGAGGTGGTTAAGCCATGTCATGAATCTCAAGGGGAGTGCTGACCATTTTTCCAACAATCTTCCCCTCAATGTTACATGATTGAATCAATTTGAGAAAAAAAAACTTGGGAACTGGTCCCAAGACCTAAAGACAAGAATGGAATTGGCACAAGTGGGTTTTCAGAAATAAAATGAATGAATATGGGGTTTTGATTAGGAATAAAGCTAGATTAGTGTGTAAGGGATATTCATAGAAAGAAGGAATTGACTTTGAGGATACCTTTGAACCATTTGTGAGGATAGAGGTAGTTAGATTATTTTTGGCCTATTTTACACACAAAGATTTTAAGTTGTATTAGATGGATGTCAAGTCCACATTCCTAAATGGTGATTTGGAAGAAGTTTACATTGAGAAGCTAGATGGTTTTCCTTTTGATAGATGATAGAAATATGGTTTGCAAATTGAAGAAAGATTTTTATGGATTGAATTAAGTTGCAAGGGCTTGGTATGCTAGGTTGGACATGTATTTACTACATCTTGGTTTCAAGAAGGGTAGTGCAGAGAGTAATTTTTATCTAAGATGCAATAATAAAGGTACTTTGATAATAGAAGTGTTCATTGATGAAATTATCTTTGGGGGCAATGACTCTATGAGTAAAAAATTTTCAGAAGAAATTAAAGGTGAGATTGAGATGTCTATGGTACGGGAGATGAAATTATTCCTAGGATTGCAGATAAATGAGAGAAATGATGGGATTTTTATATCAAAAACAAAGTATCCAAAAGTGTTGTTGAAAAATTTTGGCATGGATGAAAGTAAACCAGTTTGAACTCCTATGGTGATAGGGAGTAAATTATCCATTTTAGATGAAGAAAATAATGTACCTAGGTAAGTGCACAAAGATGGGGGACCAAAAAGTTGCCACTTTTATTTTTTGGCCCCCCATCGCGCATAGTGTGCACGCACTAAAGGGCGTGCACCCTATAGGGTGCACACCCTATGGCTTGGGTTTCCCAAGCCTTAGGCTTGGGCAATTCAAATCCTTTACAAAGTGCACATGCCCTATGTAAAAAAATCATAAATTTACATAGGGCGTGCGCCCTATGTAAGATACAAATTTATATAGTGAGAGAGAGAGGGGGGAGTAATTTATACAAATATAACATTTAAGTATAAGTTTGATAATTTTAATTTCTTATACTTTAAGTTATATTTGTATAAATTATAAAATATAATGCTTTCAGGATGTTTGGGATAGGTTCCAGCTTCATAGGAGTTAACATGCAGATTCTAGATTTGAAAAATTTCAGGATTCAGCAAGCCTTCAGTAGGGTTACCTCCCAAAGTCCATCATGGATTTCTAAGGTCAAACTGAAGCTGGAAAAAGGATTCCCAAAGGGTTTTAACTTGTTTTATCACAAATCACTCAGTTTCAACCCCATCTCTATGATAGACTTAAATTAGCTATCACCCCCAAAT
>BSBK01006002.1:752500-984987 GCA_027943335.1 Chamaecyparis obtusa
CTCAACTTCATTTTTCTCCATCGATAGTAGTTTAGGTGTTCTAGTTTATGATTTCTTTCCCTTCCTTTTTGTATAGGACTTAAGAATTTTCTTCTTCTTTGCAATGGAACTGCTACCCTCACCGATTCCTAATCTCTCTTTGGTGCAGACCACCTCCCAATTTAGCTAAGTTAGTGAGAGTTTAGGGTTGTGTTAGGTGTTTGGTGTGAGCTGGAATAAGATCCATGGTTGTGATTGTAAGAGCCAAATGAGCTCATGAAGGGTTAGTGGTCCATTTGGCCTAAATGGCCTATAGAGTCTCAAAGGGATATTTTTGGGTAGAAATGGTCTTAGGACCTTAAATGTCCTAGTTGAGGACTTAGGAGTCACTCTTAGTCTTTGAGTTGGTTTAAAAGGCCAAATGGCACTCTTTGACAAAAGTTGCTTGAGCAACTTTAGCAACTTTTTGAAAAGTTTCTCAAATGGAGGTTAAGGTGGTTGCAACCACTCATGATCAGTATATGAGCATGAGAACAATGGATTTGGATGGTTAATGAAGTTTTAGATTGAATTACACAATTTAGAATCTTTTGTATGGATGTTATGCTCTAGTTCTTACTGTTAGCAAGGTTTCTTTGTGCCTTGTACAACATGTACGGATTGAGTAGGGTGATCAAGACCTATGATAGTATAGAGTAGTGAGGAATTTCCATTCTACATTGATTATTTTGTTTCTAGGTTAGGTTGGTAAAGTTTGGAAGGCATTTCAAGGCACTGGTCTGTAAAAGTCATTTACAGAGCCTCAGTGCTTGAAATGGCTCTAACCTGAGAATCCACTAGTGGAAATGGCTGAAACCATGGGGGATGGAAGGTTAGAGTTTGTACATAGTCTCTATGCTTTCATTATTTTTGTGGCATTAAGATTTCTAGGCCAAGTTGGAAGCCCTATGGATAACTGTTAAGAACAGGTGAGCCAGGACAGGGTAAAGAAGGCACTGGTTTGAGCACACATGATCGTGGGGAAGGAACTCAGTAGAATTTGTGGATGCCCAAATGTATTCCCTTGATAATCACAAGGTGAGAGAAGGTGTAGAGAATCTTGGAGATCAATTTGGAAGCAATTGGTCTAGACTGGTCTAGAGGCCTAATTAATAGGCCTAAAACTAGGTCCTGCTAGTAAATGGGGTTGTGGGTGTAACCAAGAACCTAAACTTTGGATTTGGAAAGTGTTAGTGGATACCTTGAATATTTTCAAGGTCTTATGTGAGGTTTTTTGTGGGTATTGGGAGCATTAAGCCAAAATTAGGAAAAATAGACCTACTAGGAATTGAGCCAATTAGGCCTCCCAGTGAATTTGATACTTATATACTTGGTGGAGTGTCCAGAAGTGTGTGTAAAGGTTCCAAATGAATTTTGAAGGGTCAAGGACTTAGTGAAGAGTAGAAGTGATGTGTGGGAAGATTCTAAGCTAGGGTTTGGGATAATAGAGGGGAGTTCTAGTGTAGAAACCTAGAGAATTGAAGGCCTAATTTGTCTTAGAAGTTGTGTATCTTCTAGAAATCAACTATACCTTGGAGGAGAATTTGATTGAGAGGATATTGTAGATCCACATTGGAGAAGATAGCACAAGGTGTAACCATAGGATGGTTAGGAGAAGTTAGAAGCTTTGGAGGAAACACTAGATCCTAAACCCTCTACATCCGAGTGGTATCAGAGCAGGGATTTCTTGAAGGTTGTGTATGTCTAAAGGGGAGGAGAGTCAAGAGGTTGACAACATGCCACCCAAGGAAATGAGTAGGGGTGCCATAGTGGACTTGGTCCAAGAACTATTGGCAAAGGCCAGTCTGTCAGAACCAAAGGGTAAGAGAATCACTAAATGGGGTGAGGAGAGTGATGATGAAACTAAAAGTCAGATGGGGGAGACATCTAGAAAAGGTAAAGAAATGGTTGAGGATAAAGACAATATATTCTTGGATTCTTTCAAATCCATCAACAAGGATAGTATGGAACACATTCCTTACTATAGTGGTAGTTTGAATGGTGAAGAGTTGTTGGATTGGCTAGAGGCCATAGATAATCAATTTGATTACAAGGAAGTGGCAGAGGAGAAGAGAGTCAGCTATGCCAAAGCTAGGCTCAAAGGATTTTCATTGGTGTGGTGGAACATGATACAGGATGATAGAATAGGTAATGGGAAAAAGAAGATAGTTTCATGGGAAAGGATGAAAATCAAGTTGAGGACACAATTCTTACCCACTGATTATGAGATACAAATGTATCAAAAGTTACAAGATATGAGGCAAAGAGAGTTATCGGTCAGCACCTATATTGAGGATTTTAACAAACTGAGTCTAAGAGCAAGAAGACAGGAAGAAGAGGTAGAGAAAGTAACAAGGTACCTCAATGGATTGAGGCAAGGAATCCAAGATGAAATCAGCATGATGGCTCCTAATAACATGCACAAGTACTTTCAATTAGCCTTGAGAGTAGAGGAGAAGGCTAGGAGGAAGAATGGAAATTATTTCCAACAAAGAGGCAGGGGTAATAGCAATAACATAGGATTTAGGGGCAGGAACACTTTTGGTAGAGGACAAAGCCCAAATAGGATGGAAGAGACACAACCTACTGACAAAAATGGAGGCAATCAATATAGGAGTTCATTCTAGAGAGGAGGATATAGAGGAAGAGGGCCACCAAGAGGTAGATTTCAATCCCAAGGAAGGACTAATTCAGTCTTCACTGATAGATGCTATAATTGCAATCAAGTGAGGCATACCATGGGTAGATGTCCTGAAAAGGTTTCTTCATCATCAATGGGTGAAAGGAGGAATCAATTAGTGTAGAAAGAGGACACTCAAAGTCTCACTTCACCTATCTCCAAGGTAGGGCTAGTATTGGATGGAGAGAATCTCATGTTGAGGAGGACTTTATTGAAGGTTCCTAACACCATGGATCCACCTCAGAGAAAGAGCCTATTCAAAACTACTTGTAGGTCACATGGTAAGATATGCAAGGTGATAGTGGAATTTGGATCCACTGAGAACATAGTATCCATAGAGATGGTGGATAAACTAAAGCTTAGAAGGATACCTCATACCACTCCCTACAAGGTATCATGACTCAATAAAGGACAACAAATAGTAGTTGATGAACAAATAATGGTTGAGTTTGAGATAGGATAATACAAAGAAAAAGTCTTATGTGACATCTTTCCCATGGATGCATGTCACCTTCTTCTAGGATTCCCATGGAAATATGATGTGAAGGCCATACATGATGGTGAAAATAATAGCTACTTAATCACCAAGCTAGGAAAGAAGTTTCAGATGGATCCATTGCCATAACCTAATGAAGAGAAGCATGTGGGAACTAGTGCTATGCTCTTGAGTGGGAAGGAGTTTCTTAAGGTTATGAAGAAAGAGAAAGAGGTCTGTTGTGTAGTGGTAGTGAAGACAAAAGAGGAGACTAAGGAGAAAGTCCACATGCCACTGAGCTACAAACATTATTGGAAAAGTATCATGAGATAGTGGACAATGGGTTTCCAAGTGCATTTCCACCTATGAGGGAAATAAGCCATCAAATAGACCTCATTCCTAGAGAAAACTTGCCAAACAAAGCAGCATATAAGATGACACCAAGCAAAAATATAGAGATAGCCAAGCAGATTCAAGATTTTCTAGATGAGGGATTGATAAGGAAGAGTTTGAGCCCTTGTGCTATACCCATTGTCCTTGCACCAAAGAAGGGAGGTACATGGAGGATGTGCACTGATTCAAGGGCCATCAACAAGATTACAATTAGGTATAGATTTCCAATGCCAAGAATTGAGGACTTGTTAGACAATTTGAGAGGCTCATGTTACTTCTCCAAGGTAGATTTGAAGTTAGGCTATCATCAAATCAGAGTTAGGCTTGGTGATGAATGGAAGACAACCTTCAAGACAAATGACGGGCTGTATGAATGGCTTATGATGCCCTTTGTCCTAACAAATGCCCCTAGCATATTCATGAGGCTCATGAATGAAGTGCTGGCAGACTTTATAGGTAAGTTTGTAATAATTTATCTTGATGACATTCTGATTTCTAGTAGGTCTAAGGAGGAGCGCATGGGACATTTAGAATAGGTCTTAAGGAGGTTGCATAAAGAGAAGTTGATGATCAATCAGGACAAGTGTGTGTTCTTGAAAATTGAACTAGTTTACCTTGGTTTTGTGGTTGCTAATGGCTGCATGAAGATGGATCCTGATAAAGTCAAGTCAATCTTGGATTGGCCTACACCTAAGTCCATAGGGGATGTTACGATTTTTCATGGTTTGGCATCCTACTATAGGAAGTTTGTGAGGAATTTTAGTCATGTGTGTGCACCTATCCTCAACACCATTAAGGGTGGAATCAAATGTTAATTCAAATGGATAGAGGCAACTAATAAAGGGTTTGAGATGTTGAAGAAAAGGTTTGCAGAACTACCTACTTTGAGGATCCCTGACTTAATCAGTTATTTGTGGTGGAATGTGATGCTAGCAAGCTAGCCATTGGAGCAGTGCTAAGCCAAGAGGGACACCCTATGGCATTCTTCTATGAGAAGTTGAATGAGGCTAAAAAAAATTACTCCACCTATGATTTGGAGTTATATGCAATGGTGCAAGCCCTTAAAAAGTGGAGACATTATTTCCTACCTAGGGAATTTGTGGTCTATATAGATAATCATGTCCTTAGTTTCTTGAATGGGCAAGATAAATTGAATCAAAGACATCTTAAGTGGGTTGAATCTTTGCAAACCTACACCTTTGTGATCAAGCATAAGAAGGGAGTTAGTAATAAGGTTGTTGATGCTCTTAGTAGAAGAGTCCTATCAATTCCAAAAATTCAATTACAAAGTATGAGTATGGAAGACTTGAAAGGTCTCTATAAAGAGGACAAAGATTTCAAGGATGCCTATAGGGCATGTGAAAGGTTTAGACATGGACTCAAGGTGGAATTTACTAAGTACATATTGTAGGAAGGACTATTATTCAAGGGTCATCTCATGTGTATACCTTAGTGCTCAATGAGGGAAAACATAGTGAAGGAGAAGTACCAAGGAAGTTTGGGGGGGGGGGGGGGGGGGGCACTTTGGAGTGGATAAGACACTAGAATAGGTGAATAGGCATTACTATTGGCCTAAATTGAAATCATATGTTAGGAATTTTGTGGAGAAATGTTAGATCTATCAAAGGGCTAAAGGACATAGTAGTAATAGTGGGTTGTATCAACCTCTATCCATACCTCAAAGGCCTTGGGAGTGCTTGAGTATGGACTTTGTTTTTGGGTTGCCAAAGACACCTAGAGGACATGACAGTGTATTTTTTATGGTGGACCATTTTAGCAAGATGGTACACTTCATACCATGCAAGAAGACAAATGATGCTTCACATATTGTAGGTCTATTCTTCAAGGATGTTGTTAGGATCCATGGATTTCCACTAAACATAGTAAGTGACAGAGACAAAAAGTTTGTGGCCCACTTTTGGAGGACCCTATGGAAGATGCTAGGTACAAACTTATCTTTTTCTTCAGCCTACCATCCACAATTAGATGGAAAAATAGAGGTAGTGAACAGGTCACTAGGGAACTTTCTAAGATGCTTAACTAAGCAACATGGATAGTCATGGGATCAAATCATAGGGAAGGCATAATTTGCCTATAATGATTCCATTAATAGGAGTACTAGTAAAATCCCCTTTGAGATAGTCTATGGGACTCATCCTAGAGGGATCCTAGAGTTGAGATATCTCAGTATGCAAGATAAGAGGAGTGCTCAAGGAGAGGCATTTGCTAAGTAGATGAAAGAGCTGAATGAGAAGGTCAAAATGACCTTACAAAAATAGGGAGATAAGTGCAAAGCTAAGGCAGACTAGTCAAGGAGGGATTTGCAATTCAAGGTAGGGGATTTAGTCCTTGCCTATCTTAGGAAGGAGAGACTACCCAAGGGCCAACCTACCAAGTTTCTCATGAAGAAGATAGGACCCTTGAAGATCTTGCACAAATATGGAAATAATGCTTATGAAGTGGAATTGCCACCCGATTTAGGCATTTCACCCATCTTCAATGTGTGTGACTTGTATACCTATAAGGGACCATCTCTAGACAAAGGTCCAACTATCCTTTAAGATTTGGGAGATGATGATTGGGTCAAAGATTTACCATCCCCAATCCCACTGAAGTTGCACAGTATATTGGACACTAAGGTGATAAAAAAGACAAGGAAAGGTACTTATAAGGAGTATCTAGTTAAATGGAAGGGGTTACCTGATGCTAAAGCTATATGGATGACATAGCTGGATATCTTGAAGCATGGTGTCACCATTGAAGACCTCCTAACTCAAGGGACTTGAGTTCTTTGTCCCAGGGGAGTATGGTGTAGAGCACCTCCCAATTTTTCTAAGTTAGTGTGAGTTTAGGGTTATGTTAGGTGTTTGGTGTGAGTTGGAATAAGATCCATGAGGATGGATCCATGGTTGTGATTGTAAGAGCCAAATGAGCTCATGAAGGGTTAGTGGTCCATTTGGCCTAAATAGCCTATAGAGTCTGAAAGGGATATTTTTGGGTAGAAATGGTCTAGAAAAGGTCTTAGGACCTTAAATGTCCTAGTTGAGGATTTAGGAGTCACTCATAGTCTTTGAGTTGGTCTAAAAGGCCAAATGGCACTCTTTGACAAACATTACTAGCAACTTTGCAAAGTTGCTCGAGCAACTTTAGAAACTTTTTGAAAAGTTTCTCAAATGGAGGTTAAGGTGGTTGTAACCACTCATGCTCAGTATATGAGTAGGAGAACAATGGATCTAGATGGTTAATTAAGTTTTAGATTGAATTCCATAATTTAGAATCTTCTATACATATATTATGCTCTAGTTACTGTTAGCAGGGTTTCTTTGTGCCTTGTACGGATTGTACGAATTGAGAAGGGTGATCAAGACCCATGATAGTATAGAGTAGTGAGTTATTTCCATTTTCCATTGATTATTTTGTTTCTAAGTTAGGCTGGTAAAGTTTGGAAGGCATTTCAAGGCACTGGTCTGCAAAAGTCATTTACAGAGCCTTAGTGCTTGAAATGGCTCTAACCTGAGCATCCACTGGTGGAAATGATTGAAACCATGGTGGATGGAAGGTTAGAGTCTATAAATAGTCTCTATGCTTTCTTTTTTTTTGTGGCATTAATATTTCTAGGCCAAGTTGGAAGCCCTATGGCTGACTGTTAAGAATAGGTGAGCTAGGATAGGGTAAAGAAGGCACTGGTTTGAGCATCCATGATCTTGAGGAAGGAAATAAATGACATGTGTGGAAGCCCTAATATTTTTCCTTGAAGAATCGCAAGGTGAGAGAAGGTGTAGAGAAGCTTGGAGATCAATTTGGAAGAAATTGGTCTAGACTGGTCCAGAGGCCTAATTAATAGGCTTAAAACTAGGGCCTACTATTAAATGGGGTTGTGGGTGTAACCAAGAACCTTAACTTTGGATTTGGAAAGTTTTAGTGGATAAATTGAATATTTTCAAGGTCTTCTATGAGGTTGTTTGGGGGTTTTGGGAGCATTAAGCCAAAATCAGGAAAAATAGACCTACTAGGAATTGAGCCAATTAGGCCTCCTAGTGAGTTTGATACTTATAGGCTTGGTGGAGTATCAAGAATTGTGTGGAAAGGTTCCAAATGAATTTTTAAGGGTCAAGGACTTAGTGAAGAGTAGAAGTGATTTCTAGGAAGATCCTAAGCTAGGGTTTGGGATTCTAGAGGGGAATTCTAGTGAAAAAGCCTAGAGAATTGAAGGCCTAATTGGTCTTAGAAGTTGTGTATCTTCTAGAAATCAACTATATCTTGGAGGAGACATTGATTGAGAGGATCTTGGAGATCCAAATTGGAGAATATAGCACAATTTGTAACCATTAGATGGTTAGGAGAAGTTAGAAGCTTTGGAGGAAACACTAGATCCTAAACCCTCTACATCACTTCCCTAATTGACTTATTATTTTCTTCACTTTCCTCTCCACTCTAGGATTTTTGTGTTAAAGGTTATTCTTTGATATGCTTCTTGATATATCACATATCTTTTAGTAGTCTTGTTAATCAGTAATTGCAATAATGCATGTATTTTTAGGGCTAACAAGTGTTCATCTGTTTCATAATCCATAGCTGGTATGCATGAGATTCTTGGTTCTACTACTTAAATTTTGTATGTGTTGGTATCCACTAGGAAAAAAATTGTGTCCATTTACTTCTTTACTATGTGAGGTGAGATCTTATAACTTTTATGCATTCTATCTTGAAAGTCTTTAAAGTATCCCACATAACATTATTTATTTTTTCACTTAGTTCACTGATGTATTCATTAATCTAATATAGTGTAGGCCTATTGGTTTTCCAAGTTACATTTCCTTTACCGAGAAATAATTTTTGAACATAGAAAAACACACATACCAACAACAATCCATATTTTAAATCTTGCTTCTTGTCAGTCTAGATCCCATTTACATTAGCCATCAACTAAGTTCTGACCATCTTCGCTAGGTCATATCTAATGTCTTCCTTCACAATTATATATGTGATATGAATAGCTCTGCAATGTACACTGTTCAATTGAATCAACTAGTAGACCTTGTATCCAACAACCATTGAAGAAAATTGAACTTCTTGATCTTCAATGTCATCTATTGTCATTGCTTGATGATATTTTTTTGATTTTGTGAGGTTTTCTACTATTTTTGTCAATATCTTCCTTAGGGTTCATGGCTCCCCATTCGCTGAGAATCTTGTGATCAAATAAGTCAACTCCTTTGTGACCTTAATCAGTTGTTCCAGCCAAATAAATTGATCATGAAATTAGCTAAGAACATATCGTATCCATTTCTCCTTGAATATTTTTGGTAGGTCCAAAATGTGCATCAAACCCTTCATCCAAAGATGTTTGAACTCATCCTTCATGTCTCTATTCTCGCACATTACCAAGTATTATTATTTCATCTTTTCATCTCCTAATTTGAAATATTGTAGTGAATGAATGTTCTCACATCCTCAATCAATAACACTCGAGGTGGAATTAGGGATAGGGAACTGGTTTTATCTACTTCCGTAGCTTTCAATAGACTTAACTTATATTCTGGTTCTACCTCCTCTATTATTTTGATTTATTTAGGTGCCGTAACCATTGATTCCGTCATATCTCTACAAAGCTTCTTCCCTAAATCTCAATCATAACAAATATCTTCATAATTGACCACCACTTTGCTCAGTAGCTCAACTAGGGTTTTCAAATTTGTGGTATGATCCTTTGTCAGTATTCAGCTTAGGCAATTCACACAATTGATCACATTGAATAATTGCTCTCTACTCCTTTAAGCACTCTTCTAAATGCAACGTGAATAATGAATAAGTTAACATAGAATTTATTTTCACAAATATTTCTCCCATAGATAGTTAGGTATAAATATTTAATACAGTTCATAGATATCATACTTTTACTAATTACAACTTCCACCAGTTAATGCTAAAAGTAGCATTAGTACATAACTCTTGCAAATGATAAATTCGGTGATGAGCTAATGTATTTAACAACTTAACTCTGTTTAATACATATGTATCATCTTAAAATGGAAGCACTTCCATGTTAAGAGTGTTTAGCCCTCTGAGTAAGTGGTCTAGGGTCATGTTAAGTTCCTTGATCAGGTCTTTTCATGTATCTGGCTTTTTCCCCCTGTTCTGCTTCTCTCTCCACCCGTTTTCACTTTATTTTTGCATTTCCTAGCACTCTAGATTAAGGTCCTGAGATTTTTGACCTCAAGGTCAAAGAAGACCTTGAGAGTCAAAGATAACCTTGACCCTGACCTAGGATGGGGTCTACCTCATCCTTGACCTAGGGTTCAAATTTCAAGGTCCCATGATTTTCAAATGTTGGGTTTCAAAAATATTTCTTCTCTCACTTCTGGGTCGGCCATTTCGGGTTTCAGAATGGTAAATCCTTAAATTTCATTTAATTTGGGTCCATTTCTAGGGGTTAAGGTTGATTGGGATTTAATTCCCCAATGTCAGCCTTCTCTAGAAGTTTGTGCCCTAGATCACTATAAAAGGAAGATTTCCTCCTCTCATTTTCACCAAGCAATTTCATAATCTCTCAAGCTCTCAAGTGCAATAAAGAAAGAAAGAAGGAGAAGGCATGCAAGCAAGAATTCATTCATCCTCAAGCCTAGCATTCAAGCATTCAAGCATTCATCAAGGAGATCCATTGTTAGCCAATGAAGGATTCAATCTCTTTGGAGCCCCCTTGAAGATTTCTCCATCCACATTCATCCAAGCCTCCTCATATGCAAAGATCCATTCAAGATTGGTGTTGAAGACCAAATGCCATTGATTTGAGACATCCTACATACTTCTACATTCATTTGGAGCATCCCTACTTGTAGATTCAAGGATTTGAATCCTCTACAAGGACTTTGACATAAGCAAGGTGAATAGTTCCATTTACTTTGTTTATGCACATTACTGTTTCAATTCAATTTCAAGGTTAATTCCTAAATTGGGGTTTGACCAAGGAAAACCCCCCATCCAAACAATAAAAACCTCTTTTTCTTGTAGGTATAGGTGTAGGACTGCAGATCAGAGCTTGGATCTAGATACCCTTTTTGATGAACTTTCGAGATCCATGAACAAAGTCAAAGATGACCTTCAAAATTCTGAAGTAGTCTTTGACCTTTTATCAGGGTCAAAGATTACCTGCTGCTAGAAAGACAAAAATTTTCTGGGTTTTCTTCATCTTGACATTTTCCAGTGTGAAATAGGTTGCAGAATTGCCTGAAAATATGCACAGACATCAGAAATCAACATTTTCCAGATCTACCCTATTTTGAGGTTAGTATTTTCCTTTCATTTATTTCAAATCTCAAGCATATACTCTTCATAGTGGAATATGAGGTTTTCTTCTTCATTCATATTCTCTATAGATTGATTCTTTTGTTTATTGACCTTTTGGTTGATCAATTTGGATCTCTCCTTTGGGAATTTAGATTTAGAAGTAGATCTCATATTCCCTCATTCATTTTGGTAAACCCTATTTTACTCTATTCAACATCAAAATTAACTTCAATACATCTCAGTATGTAAATAATTATTACTTCTCATTATTCTCAGGGGTCTTAGATTGATCTTTCCTTAATTGCTCCCCCTAAACCAAAATAGGCTTAGTTTGTTGATGAATTCTCTATGTTTCCTAGTGTTGTGGAGCTCTTTTCCAATTTAGAGGAATTGAGTTCACATTTCCTAATCCATGTTGTCTTCAGGATTAATAATTCATTTATCTTTCCTATCTTCATTGCTTGGTCATTGATTCCAATACCTATAATCTCTTGCTAGATGTCCAAACTTTTGACAATGAAAAATGCCAAACCTGTTGTCCTCTAGGGTCCAACATTACCTCTAGGATTCCTTAATTGATAGTTCACTACCATGTGTCCATAGTTTCCACAAATAGTGCATGTGATATTTATGCTTCATTCTCTTCTTTGAACACTCATCGGTTTGTTAGGAAATCTTGGTGATAGTACCCTTGATTTATAATGTTCTTCCTTGTGTCCAAACTTGTTGCACATATAAAAGTATCCATTTAAACTCCCTTCAAATGACCTACTATTGGTTCTTGATCTTCACTCCTAAGCTTGATGACTATACTGGTTGTAATTGTAACAATAACCATCAAAGCGAGTACTTCTTGGAACATTCATCAGTTTTCTTCTACATACATTAGTAGTGTGTCTAGGCTTTCTAAAATTATAGAAAGTGGGTTTAGGAGGATTCTTACCTTGTGGAATAGTATTACCCTTTGTAATATATGATTGTTTCTTAGCACCAGGTTTGGATGATTCTCCTTTTTCAAAATTTCTATCACTGGTATATCCTAGGCCAAAAGTATCCTTATGTCTCCTTTGATTCTTCAGTTTCTCATCAATATTTTTCATGCTTTGTTCATATTTCTTGAGTTTCTCATTTGTATCTATTTCAATCTTCAAGTCTTTCTTTAGTTGTTCATTTTTCTTCCCTAGTCTTTCTTTTTTAGCACACATTTGAATATTTTCATCACTGGTGTCACTTAGTTGTTCATTCAGTGCATGGTTCACATGTGTCAACCTTTGAAGTATAGCATCTTTATCTCTAATCAGATCTTCAACACTCTTATTTGTAGTTTCAATAGTTCTTTTTTCATCTTCAACAACTCTCATGCCTTCAATAACTTCACACATTCTTATGGCTTGAATTTCTTATTCTCTTTTCATTTTGGTTTCTTCTTTTAGTCAAGATCTTGTTCTTCTATAGCTAGCTTAGCGTCCTCAGAGTTAAAACTTCCTTCAAATAGTTCATCAATGCTATCCAAAATTTCTCTTAGTTTTTCAGACAATTATTTTCTTTTTTCTAAATAGGCCATTAGGTTTTTCTTCAACTCTTCAATGATCTCATTTTCTTCTCCCAACTATCTTTCATATGTATAGCTTTCCATTTCTTTGGATCTAATCTCCAAGTTGTCAAAATTTTCCTTTAGAGAGTCCAAGATCTGATACCAATTGTAGGAAACAATAGGTACTAAGAGGGTGGGGTGAATCAGTACTTATAAAGATTTTCAAATTCTTACTGATATCCTTAAGAAATAATAAAAGAAACTTCCATTTCATAAAGCATATAATTGAAACTATGAAGTAAAAAGTGTAGTTGTTACCCCTATTATCATATGCATGCAAATTTGGCTAAAACTTGTCCCAAAAACTTTGTTTTTCCCCTGCCAGGCATCCCTAAAATTTTCATGAATTTATCTCTTGTTTCTTGGCCTCTGCAATCTTTTTAATTCCCTGGTCTGCAGTTTAAATATTTGAAAAAGTAGCCGTTGGTGCTAAATTAACCCTACAAAACCTAGCCCTCTTTCTATTTGGCTGTTACTTTTTCAGAAACATAAAGTCCCAATATCCACATTCTTTTAATTTCCCTTCGGTTGCCAGTTGTCTAAGTTCTCTAGTGGTTACCTTTTTCTCTTGGTGAATTGGTGACTGCAGTGTTTGTCCTGGTCATGAAATAAAGTGGTGGTTCCCTTAAGTATTCAGCGACTCCATGGATTGCCTTCAGTCAAGCATTCGCTAACTATAACCCTAGGTTGGACTTAAGGTTTAGTGATTCTGTAAGTACCTTGTTCGCGCATGCTTCAGACTTAACCGAGGTTAAGAGTTCTATTTAGCAACCGAGTGATTTTCCTTTGGCCACGCATTCGCTAAGATTTCTATGGTTAAGTGTTAAGTGGGGTCCCAGTTGATGAGATCAACAGTTGTCATAAGATCTCATAGCATGTGTTAGAGGCTTGCGATCTTATGACAACCATCGATCTTCCCTTTTTCTCAGCGCTTCATGCCTTTGTGGGTCCATTGCCACAGTGTCCTATGTGGAGGTATTTCATTGGTTGAAAGGAGATGACTTATAATTTGTCAGCGGGCCTGGTTGTCAGTCCTCTTTTGATCTAATGGCTAGTGTGTTTTCTCATGAAAAGTGTCAGAAGTTTGCGAACTTAAGACTACCATTGATTTCTCTTGGTGACGTAACTCTTCATTTAGGTGGGTCCACTACTACATGTATACAAATGGTGGCTTCTGATTGGTCCACATAATGGTGATTAGGCATATGTCAGTGGGTCCTAATCTTTTCAGGAGGTTAAAGTACAACAAGATCTTGTGGTTGTCGCTACACCATTGGGATAAGATGCACACTATTTAAGTTAGTGGTTTAGTCACAACTGTCCGATGCTCTTTCTACAGGTCATGGGTCTGAGTCTATCAGGTGTGCTGACTTGCTCAAATGTAATTGGTTGCCAAGTGCTGATGAAGATTTCCAAGTGGGTCCATTTGTTAGAAGGGGTCCCGGTCTAATATAGATCTACGGCTGGCGTAAAGGCACAAGGAATATTCAATGGCCATGAGATCATGTGCCCACCATTAGATCAGAATCTTATGTTTAGTGGGTCCGTTGTCAGAAGGATTGCTGAGGTGTTTGCTAATGGGGCAGTCGAGAACAAATAGAAGATTGACATGTGGAGATGGGCCCAGGGTTAACAAAGTTTTTGGTGGCTCTGATAAGTTCATTTTGGTTGCATATTCATGTGATAAAATAGTAGTGCTCCAATCGATTTGGTGAATGCGTGAATGTGTGTATTTACAAAATCTTAGAATTAATTAGTGAAGCCCTAAAGTTCTCAGTGACCTAGCAATTGTCTTCGGTCGCCAGTTCGCCAAATGTAGGCCAGATTCTCATAAGTGGTTAAGGGTATTCTATGAATCAGTGAATAAAGAGGCCTCCCCGTGTTCGCTTAATGTAACCAGGGTTATTAGAAAGACCCAGCGATTCAGTGAAAAGCCTTGTTCACTAAATCACTTAACCTGACCAGGGTTACGAAAAGGATTCCGTGAATTAGAAAGAAGTCTTCAGTCGCCTAGTCATTGAATGACTTAAAGGAGGAAAAGTTCAAGGTGGGTCCAAAATAATAGATATGCTGACGTGCTCGGTTCTCATTGGTCATGATATGCTGATATGGACTCTGACTTTTCAAGAAGGTTTATGACTATTGTAAAGCCGATCTAAGCCATCCATTTGCCGGGAAGAAAATAATATCAACAGGAATGTTTTAAAATGACCAGCTAGCCATTAGTTTTTAAAATCAAATGTGTCTAAGAGGATTTTTTGCTAGTATTTGATTTGCAGGCCACAAGTGGTGAGCGAGGTACCTCAAAGAATTTATGTCTCTAGGACATTTGCAGTTGAAAGAAGATAATGAGGAAGTCTGGGTGGCTGTCATGGGTCAATTCTTGTCGTAGAAAAGTACTAGCTTGAGCATTCATGGCGAGACTTTGTGTAGGAAAGTAGATGAATCCAAGTTGCTTGTCCGCGAGTTGATGCGATATAGAGATGGGCACATAATATCTGATCGGCCATAGTATTACAGAGATGCATTTATGATCAAATTTGATGGTAGTTAGGGTTTTAATATTATGCTAATGTAAAATCCATGAGACCCTAGTTAGGTTTTGACTCCTACCCGCGTGCAGTTGGGTATGTATATATTGTATTTTTAGAGCTTTTGAGCTCAGAGTTGGACAATTGTAAAAGAGAAATTCACCTTTCTTGAGAGTTATTTGTGGCATTTTCTTTTCCCTCTGGCTTCTATAGTTGTATTTCTCCCATTGATGAATTCAGATACTGCAGAGGTATTTTGTGACAATCCTTCATGTCCCTATACTTCCTTGTCTGAGTCTTCTCTTATTTGAATCAAAGTATAATGTATGTTTTTCAATGACAACTTAGGGTTCCTGATCCCTCTTACTTTCCATAACTATGTTTGTTATTGTGTTTGATCTAATTTAGATGCTTTTGTGGGTATACTTTAGCCCCCTAACAGTCTTGTCTCAATCCTACACCGAGTTGTAGAAGTGAATGCCTGTTTTTAGGTCATAAGTTGTGTCTTATGTTCAGACCCTCCTATAAAACACTTATGCAAGCCTATTCAGTAAGTTGTGACCTACTAGACCTAAGCCTTTCATTGATTCCATTCCTCTATACTAAGATCCAAACCCTAATTTCAGTGTATCACCTAGTAGGTAGTTTTCTTTCAGTCATTTCCCTTTCCAAGCACTCCTTCTATCCCTTTCCCTCAAAAGTTTACTTTCATGTCTAGAAGAAAATTAAGGTGATTATCCAAGAGGAACCAGCCTAGAATCTGGAGGTCTCATCTCAGTTAGCATAGGTCCCACAACCTAGAGATGATTCCCATGTTAGACTAGGTTATCAAGACTAGGAGAGCTTGAGACAAAGGTGCAAACTTAGTGTATAACAAATCTGGCATGCCCAGTGGGACAGTAAAAGAATCAGATTCATGTTCAAGATTATGTTATCTTTGATATATAGGTTGCATGATACAGGTTTTTAGAAGTTGTTCTATTAAGTATATCTGGTGACTCCACTGATTTCAAAGATCATGGCTAACCTTCTTCAAGGTTTATGAGAAAGATTGAGACTAGGAGCTCAAAGCCTGCCCAAGTTTCTGAGTTGCCCTCAAGAAGAATTTACAAAGGCAGGTCAATTCAAAGAACATCCCCTGCAAGGAGAGTTCAATCAAAATATCCTCATACTTCAGAAAGGAGACCTTTTCCCTTTCATTCCAGAAGGATAGGCAGATCTCTAACCAGAGATCTAGAAGAGGATTCAAATCTAGCACCAAATACAACTCACATAGTTGTTAATCTTAAGATTCCAACTCTTGCAATGGCTAGACCGTTTTTCTTTGCACCATTCAACCAAGGAAGTCCATTAGCCTTCACTCAACATCATGATGTGCCCTTGGTGGCACTAAAGAGTATACTTGATTTCATAGGTGAAGGGCAGACAACTACTTTTGAACACATAAGAGATGTGACCACCATCTGCAACATTCACAACATTACTCAAGAAGATGTGGCTACAAAATTATTAGCAACCTCTTTTAAAGGTAAGGCTCTTGAATGGTTTAGAACTCTTACTGTTGGTTCTATTACTTCTTGGCATGAGTTAGGAGATGCATTAAGTAAACATTTTGAGGATAAATTAGATAACTTGTCTCTGGTTGAATAATTGACAACCATTAAGAGAGACCCTCAAGAGCAAATGATAGATTACAATAGTAGATTCCTTAAAACATGGAATAGAATTCTAGTCTTTGTGAGACCATCAACTGACCATGCCTTCTTATACTACTTGCAAAGTCTAAATGGTGAAATTTCTATCATGATCCAATCTATGGGTGGTACTTCTCTTCCCCAAGCTTTTGACACAGCTGTCAGGGCGGAAAATTGTTTGATTCAAGTAGGCATGATTGCTAGAAGGCCACCAATGCCCATTTTTCCTAGCCTTCAACCCATTGTACCTGCAAAAGTACCCCCATTTACTCCTATCCCCACCATAGCAGCACCTCAAGCTAGTACCAGTGGTCCATAACATGCTAAGGCAAGTTTCTCTCAAGAGTTGCAAGAAATAAAAAGTAGCCAAGCAACTAGCATACAAGAAATGACAAATTTGTTGCAGACTCTAACTAAAGAGGTCACAAATTAAAAGAAGCAAGGTCAAGGAATCAGACCACCTTTTTAGCCACAAGGCCAAGGTCCTAATCAGCAATATCAGAATCAAGGACAACCTTATCAACAAAATAGGCCACCATACCAAGGAGGCTATTAAGGACAAAGACAAAGTTTTAATCAAAGACCATTCCAACCATATAACCCTGCACCTCTAAATTCTCCAAATCCAGTGAGGGACATGGTTCCTAGTCAAAATAATGTGGCTATGGATAATGAATAGTGTTTTCCTTGTAATCAGCCTCACAATCAGGCTACATGTTCAAATGGATGGATGAACCAAGATTTAATGGTTCAAAATGCCTCACAAGCTCAACCAGAGGCTTCATCCAGTGGATTGGTCCCTCAGCAAGAACCACAAGATAATGAGATTGCTCTCTTTAATTGGGAGCAACCAGACTTCAATGGAGTCAATGATGAAGTTTCTTTTGTTGCCTATACAAGAGCAAAGAGAAGAGCTCAAGACATGGAGAGAGAAGATTCCAATGCCAAAGCTACTACATCTGTAGATCCACTGTAGCAAGCCACTCCCATCATACCTAAGGAGGCTCTTGTCATTACAAGCAAGGAAAGCCAAATTCCAAAAGAGGTGGAGCCTGTGTGTGTGAAAATTGTACCTGATCTCTAAACACAACACTTCGGTAAAACATTAGAGGTTAGCAAAAATCAAAATCGTGCAAAATTGAAATCTAATTTAACCAAGCGATTTACTGCTTTCTAGTAGGTGCGAGATTGATGTTCTTAGATTGTTATCGAGATCAGTGACCTAGACGACACCTAAATGAAAGATTTGAATGCAAAAGATAGATATGAAATGTATGAATGTAATTAATCTATTTTTTTTGGATTTTCTATGCAATAAGAATGATAAAAACTTGATATGAAATCTAATCTATATGAAATTGATCTACTAAAATGATCTAACAATGATATGAAAAAGAATGTAAATGAATGTAAAAAAAACAAATTGATCTCACAATAGCCTTGATTCGCAATAAGCTTTGATTCTTCAAATTCCAATTCTCCAACGTGATTGTGCAAAAATATGAGATTCTGTGGATGCCCCTTTGAGAGATGAGCTGAGGCTTTGATTTATAGAAATCCAGGGCTTTGGAGGTGCATGGAAGAAAGCCATAAATCACTCAGATTAACTTAGCTTGATTTTTGAGTTATCTGATAATAAAGATAATTTAATTCACAAAAACATGCAAATCATGCAAAAACAACTTTTTCACTCAAATTAGAGTTTAGATCAGCTTTTAAAACTCAAAAAGGATGTTGAGTTCTAAAAAGTCAACACTTTGCATTGATTTTCTAATTTGGAGTTTAATTGTTTCTTTTGAGTGTGCATAATAATTATGAATTAATTAAATAAATAAAGTGATTTATGCTCAACTTAACTGATTTTTGAAAATAAATAATTGATTTATGGGTTAATCAATTATTTAATCAAACTTTTATTAAAAACTATATTATTAAATAATGACAACTTGCTTTAATTAATTAAATAAGAATCTAATCAATTATTCATAAGATATTAGATTTATTGTCAAAATTAAATAATACAATTAATAATAGATAGAATTAAATTTAATTACATAATTAAGTGGCAAGACATTAAATCTAATTAATTAAATATGAAAATATTCAATTAATCAAACTTAGGATAAATGTGATTTATCGCCAAATAATCATTAAATTAAAGATAAATAAGATAATTAGGAATATTGCTAGGAATATTCCCTGATGCAGAATTTAAGATAATCAATTATGATTCGATGATGTTTAGATGTGCCTTAGATTAGGACTTCAATGTTGATTTCGTTCAATTTGTAGATGTAGGAGGTTAATGAACTTATAGCCCATTTTTGGGGTATTACATTTTGCTCCTCTTTGAATTACTGTGCGAAGCGCAGTGGTTCAAAGACAGTCTGTGTTTGATAGAGATATGAAACTGATTCGAAATTGATAATTGATATGAGACAGAAGCTGATTGATATTGATTTGATATGGAGATAATAGGTCCTGAATGACCAAAGATAATGTTCACTATAACAGAAAATGAACCTATGATTGCGAAAAAGTGTCAAAACACTTGATTCCAAACCTTAGGATTGCTAAGAAGTGAGTGATCGGTTCTAGACTCGATTGTCTTAGCAGAACTAGCAGGTATCACATTTGAACCCTTCAGTTGCCAAAGAACCAAGGAAAGAACACTATGATCCGATGGTTGCAAAAATTGATACAGTTTACAAGATTAGGAGAATACCAGATTGATATGGATCGACGAATCTGATATGCCCCAAGTGATGATAGATTTGCCCCGTGCGATGAGGTCTTTTGATGAATCAGCAACTAGACATGGTTGTTGTCTTGATCACTAATGAAAGATAACAGATTCCAAATAAAATTAGATTTACAGACTTGAATGATGTGTAATACCATGCCCCCTTTGGGATTAAAATTGAAATCTGACAAGAAAAGTCAGCGTTGAGAGTTCAGAAGCATGTTAATTGATTGGAAAAGTGGTTATACACGTTCAAGAATGCATTCTGCATCGTTGGAAGGTCCCAAAAGACCAATTTTGACTAGGTTAAACCATGAGTTGACCATAGTTGACCAAGTTGAAATTTTGATAGTTTGATGTTAGATAATCAGTTAAGTTGAATACTAGATTTCTGTGATGAACGAAGGTCGAATATGCAAGCAGTAGACCACCCTAGGCCCAAAAATTTTAAATCACAATTTTGACATATGAAACGATCTCAGATTTGAATTTTGATCCCGAAAATGGATTCAGAATGTCGAAATTAGTCAGGGGTGCAATTTTCATGAAAAATGGAGCACTTTTGAAAATTAGGTCAAATGCTATATAAAGACCTGAAGGGTCATTTTCAATTCATTTCAACCATTTGACTTTGGAGATTGTGCAGAGCCCTCTGAGCAAGAAAATGGTAGAACAGTGAGATCTGAAGGTTCCTATGAGTTCGTATCAATTTGAGCGCAACTGGAGATACCAGAGACCCCGACAGTATGGACATCCAGTAGGTGGACCTTTGTGCCCCTCTGAAAATGCAAATTTTTCATGTTTCATTGCATTTTTTAATTTTTTCATACACATTTTTCTTTTTTAATTTTTGCATGTGTGAAAACTCGTACGAGTCCCATACCAGACTCATATGACATTTCATTTGAATGCACATTGTCATTTCAAGTATACCCAAGTGTCGTACGACATTTCATCGGGTCCCTCGAAACTCGTATGATCCCAGGCGTAGTGTCGTATGACCATGTATTGTTGTTTGGTCTTCTGTGGAATGTCGTACGACATTTGATGCTAGTCTGGACTGTTGTATGAAAAATAGTGTTGAAAACTAACTTTTAGGGCCAAATTTTGACTTTTCTGATGCCTGATGCTGATATCTGACTGGTTGACCTACCTTTTGAAGTACTTGACTATCCAATTTCTATACTAATAGCCTACTATTGAACCCAATTTCTGATAGAATGCCCTATTTTTGTATGATATAGGTGACATATCTAGATGTACATGTCTAACATTCATACCCGGCTACCCAGAGATTATGTATCGCGCTTTCAGACCCGATGAGGGTTCATCTTGCTACCTGTGGATTTGAGTATTTGATTCATTTACCTGATATTAGGGTAAATCATGGCCTTTTGACTTCCTTGATTGAGAGATTCCATTCAGAGACACAGACATTTCATTTACCTACTAGAGAGATGACCATGACTCCAGAGGACATCTATAAGATACTGTGCATTCCATTTCATAGCAGTCGGCATCCTGAGTATGTGAGTTCTGGTCAGGGTGGTCTTCATGCCTTTAGGTGTCTATTTGGAGATGATACACAGTTGACGGGGTCCATTTCCTGGGAGACCCTTGTACAATGATATGGTCAGATGCACCGTTTAGAGTGTATTATTGCTGGTATGATCGGGGAGCTCATCATGCTAGGCCGTCAGCAGAATGGCTTTTTGATGGGATGGGCTCTGATGGTAGCACTGCTTATGGCTATGCCCACTGAGCTTGCCTGGGGTCAGTGCCTCTTGGCACATATGTTTTTAGAGATGCATGAGATCGTTTATCAGGATTGCAAGAGCTTTGCTTCAAGAGCTCTTATATTACAGATATGGGCCTGGGAGCATATCCCAGTATTGAGACCAATGTTTTAGACACAGCAAAAGCCATAGGAGCTAGTGATATATACATATGCTGGTTATGTCACACAGGTCTAGATGGGTCATACCTAGTACTTCCGGTGATGTCTAGATGACATGACTTTTGTTCATTGGAGGCCATATTTGCAGATAGAGGTCTGGCCTACTGCGAGGGAGCAATATAGTTTTCTTTTTCAGAGTCAAGTGCTTATTGGCCGCTCTCCCACTATTCTGGAGAGATTTGTGATTAGCAGAGTGTGGTGTCAGTATGGACACAGACAGGATGCCCCATGAGAGTACACTGCATATGCTTGCATTGTGCATGAGATCAGGCTCAGATGGACACCGAGGCTCTCCTATTCCTTATGTGCAGAGGAGTATAGTGCCATTATAGGTAGAGATTGGGACTACTGGCCATAGGTTGTCGATGCAGGAATGATAGACAGATACATTGCGTGGCTTGTAGATCATCCCATTCATAGATTCTCAGATCCTACAGAGTTGATACCCTCCATGGAGGAGGCGATGGATGTTATAGGTGTTCCTATGGTATAGGGCCCGAGACCATAGGCAGTGCATCCTACACCACCCAGATAGAGAGCGACAGCTCCATTACAGAGATCATCTACGCATATGAGGCCTCCTAGTCCTTCTACTTCTCCCATAGGTACATCCACAAGGTCACATAGATGATCCAGGGGTGAGAGGGGTACTTTGGGCAGTGTCAGTGTGACAGATGAGGTGTTGGTAGGTGAGCAGTTTGCAGGTGGTGATGCAGATCCCACATAGGTAGACACCACTTTTGATTTGGGTGCGGAGGTTAGATGTCGTAAGGCATGTAGATCAGAGACCACTGGACAACAGCTAGAGCAGCCAGCACAGGATACAGAGATGCCAGCAGTTGCAGCAGAGCCTACTGTTCCTCTCACTTCATCAGAGATGATTAGACAGCTCAGAGCTCAGGTTAGGGACCTGAAGGTACAGAGTGCCAGATGGGAGGAGAGGTTTCGAGAGGCAGACATGAAGTGCACTAAACTTCATGTAGAGCTTTGCTCAGAGGTTTAGAGACTACAGACAGAGGTGACCCATCAGACCTCACGGGCCTCTATTATGTGTCTGCATACTATGTTGTTGTTCCTGCTGAGCAGAGAGTACCTACATACTCTAAGTACATGGCAGCCTCAGAGGGAGCTAGGGAACCGAGGGTAGAGGTCATACCAAATGCACCACCACCTCCTCCACCAGATATCGAGGAGCATGCTGAGAGTTGATTCCTGTGGTCATGTTTTGATATATTCTTTTCTTTGTTATCACTGATATACCATTCTGATTCTGATAGCTTTCTGGAGCTCATTCTCTTGTACATTGTGCTAGTAGTGCACCCTTGACACATTTCAAGATTTTTGATATATATTAGATTGATATTTTGATTGTGACTTCATTTGTACTTGTCATGATGTGGATTTATGATGATATCATGCTATGCTTATGCTATGATTAGTGTAGAATGTATGTATGGATTGATGCAATGCAATGATTTCTTTCATATGTATGGATGTTATGCAAATGTAATTGATTATGAAAAGATGTATGTATGATTTTATGCGTATGCAATGAATGTAATGTAATGTAATAGATGATAATGATATAAGATGTAAATGTAGAGATACACATGATATGTTTGTGTAGGTTGATGAAGACAAGTACTCAGTCTTATGTTAAAAGGATGTTTAACCTTGGAGGGTTACTGCTCGCGGTTTGATGAAGAGGCCTTTGAGTGAGGCTCAGATCACGTTAGATGTGAAGAATTGATATGAAGAATTGTTTAAGTTTTGAAGTTCATTTAGCCATTGTGAGATCATGCAACATGCAAAATGCAAAATGCAAAGAGACATGCAAAATGAAATGCAACCTAAGACCTAGGACCTAGTCACTGATCATGTGTCGATTTGTTATCATCATTGAACTTTTAGGTAACCAAATAAATCAATACAATGCCCACTAGCTATGAAACCATAGACATATGAATATCGATTTGTATGCGCAAGAATCAATACAACACCCACTGGTCAACAACCATGGATATATGAATATTGATTTTATTTTCAGAATGTCGGATTAGATATAAGCACCAAGGCACAAACACCAGGATGACTTGAATATCATGTCCATTTTGATATAGCAATTTGTATAAGCACCAAAACATGAATGTCATGATGACGTGAATACACCTTGCGTGACAAACACATCAAACAGTCAAGAGATCATTCTAAATCCCATGTGAATTACCCGTAGTGACCCTTTAGCGTTCACATCCTTAGGTAAGATCACGTTTCACAATAGGAGAAAGAACTCACTCAAAAAGATAATAGTTAGATCAAAATTCTTTGAATTTTTTGGGTATCAATGGTTGAGGTACGCATGGCGATCCAATTTGAGATAGAGGCTCTTACAGTCGGACACCATTTCAATCCAAAATTTTCAAAGACGTTAGATTTTCACATACAAGCAGAAGACAAAGAAAAGATTATGCCCCTAGTCATCACTCTCTAAATCCTATAAAGGACATCATCAAAGAGCTTGAAGGGACACAATATGCAAAAATCTCAATGCGAATCAGTAAGCATACAAGGAGATAAAAGCATGTAAAAAAGAAGAAGCATAGATTGTTTTCAGTTTTCAGTTTGATGTTGATTGCGTTGTAGATGCAAAATCCTTTCTGGAGACAAGACAGACTTGACTGACTCAAATGAAGCTTCAAAAGGACTCTGACTGGATATAAGATGTCTAAGATATACTGGAGACCATAGGATATGACATTGATTGACCCCAAGTTTGAACATTGATAGGATACAGATGCTTGAGCAGATTGGTGGACAAACTGACTTATTGAAAACTGGAAATGCAAAAACAAATCGGGAGATATGTACAAACTAAAGCACGATGGAAAGCTGGGAAAGACCAAGATTGCACTGATAGATGGAGCATTTTGAAACAAGTGGTGCCCGTTTGCCAGGTTTTCACCATCTTGGTAGAGATTCTATTTTTGCTACCAAGGCGCCTGTTTCTAGGTTTTCACCAAGGCACTTTTTTTCTTTTTCATTTTTTTTGTATTTTTCATTTTTTCAATTTTTTGTACTTTTGATATTTTTTGATTTTTTTGTGAATCATCAAGGCACCTATTGCTAGGTTTTCACCAAGATGTTCATTTTTTTTAGGACATTTTCCAATTTTAAAGATTTTTTTCAGGACATTTTACCATAGACTGAATGCCTTAGGCGTAGAATTTCTTCAGATGGAGAACGTTGATTGGTTCTTGGAGGTGTTCTCCTTCAGTCATTGAGAGTTGATAGGCACCAAAGCCAAAAGTAGCAATGATGACAAAGGGACCCAGCCAGCTGGGTTTGAACTTCCCCTTGCGTTCTCGATGGGATTGATTTTTAGGATTTTCTCTCAAGACTAGATCGCCAACCTGAAATTCTCTGTGTTTGACTTTCTTGTTGTAGCCTCTAGACATTCTCTTCTAATATACTTTGAGATGATCATACGCTCCTTGTCTGTGCTCATCTAGTAGTTCTAGCTCTTGTAACCTAGACACTCTGTAGTCATCATTAGTTACTAGACCATGCATTCTAATTCTGAGTGATGGGATTTCAACCTCAATAGGTAGTACCGCTTCAGACCCATAAACTAAAGTGAAAGGTGTAACCCTAGTAGGTGTTTTGATACTTGTTCTATAGGCCCATAGAGATGGATTAATCATGAGATGCTAGTCTCTGCCAGTTTTGTTTACTGTTCTGTGCAAGATCTTTAATAGATTTTTGTTAGAAGCCTCTGTTTGGCCATTCCCTTGTGGATAGTAGATAGAAGATCAATGTTGGGTGATCTTGAATTTGGCACATAGATCATCTAGGTCTTTATTCCTGAATTGCCCACCGTTATCTATGATTATGGAATGAGGTATCCCATATCTGCATATGATATAGTTCAATATGAACATAGATATCTGTTTCCCTGTTGCTTGTGTCAAAGGGACCGCTTCTAGCCATTTTGTAAAATAATCTATGGCTGTGATTATATGGGTATGTCCGTTAGAAGAATGAGGATGAATCATCCTGATAAGATCAAATTCCCATTGATGGAAAGGCCATTGTGTTGTAAAGGGGATTAGATCCCTCCCTGGAGCATGAATTAGGTTGCCATGTACTTGACACTTTTGACAATTCTTAGCAAATTTGATAGCCTCTTTCTCCATTCAGGCCAATAGTACCTAGCCCTAATAATTTTTTGAGCTAGAGTTAAACCGTTCAAGTGTGGGCCACAAATACCATCATGGACTTCCTCTAATGCACGTTGAGACTCTTCCCATTCTAAATATCTAAGTAGCATACCATCTAGACCTCATTTGTATAGATCGTGACCAATGATGAAATATCAGGAGGCATTATAGATAAGGTATCTCTTTTCATGGTGGTTAAAGGTATCGGGAATGATTTGGTCTTGGAGATAGGAAAAGAGGTCTTTGTATCTAGATGAATCATGACCAACAATAGTGAAGATCATGCAGGTTTCAGGGGAGTCATATGCAAGATAAGATAGTGCTTCTGCCAGGAACTCATAGCGTAGCTCATGTTCAGGCTACTGTAATAAAGTAGATAGTGTTGCCATTACATCGGCAACCTTGTTCTCCGTTCTAGGAATTTGCTCAAATGTGATAGATATGAAATATTTCTTAAGATCATCTACCATTCTCTTGTAAGGAATGAGCTTTTCATCTTTAGTTTGGTACACATCATTGACTTGATGAATAACAAGTTGAGACTCTCCATGAATGTGTAGCTCTATTACTCTCTATTCAATTGCTAGTTTCATACCATTCAAGAGGGCTTCATATTCCGTAATATTGTTTGTGCAGGGGAACTTTAGTCTGAATGATTTTTGGATGGAGTATCCTTGAGGAGTTATGAACAATATGCCTGCTCCAGATCCATTTTGTGTATAGGAGCCATCAAAGAACAATTGCCATTCTCTAGAAGATAGGTGCATAATAGAGGAGTTTGGAAATTCCATTTGCATTGGTGTGTCATCAAACATGGGTGCATCTACTAGTTGATTAGCAATAACTTGACCTTTTGTAGCTTTTCTTTCAACATATTCAATGTCAAATTCACTTAGAAGCATGACCCATTTAGCCAGTCTACCTGTGAGGGCAGCCTTGCTTAGTAGGCATTTTAGTGGATCAATTTTTGCTACTAGATGCGTGGTATGAGCTAACATATAGTGTCTCAATTTTTGTGATGCAAAGATCATAGCGAGACAAGCTTTCTCAATCATAGAATAGTTCTTTTCATACGCCACCAATGTTCTGCTTATATAATAAATGGCTCTTTCCTTTTTCTCTTCATCATGTTGTGCTAGCAATGCCCCCAGTGATGTGGCTGTTGCAGAGACATATAAGATCAATGGCTTCCCATGAATAGGAGGCATCAAGATAGGTGGATTTGATAGATACTTCTTGATATGGTTAAATTTGTTCTCACATTCTTCATTCCATGCAAAGGTCACACCTTTATGTAATGTTTTTGTAAAAGGCTGTGATATGTTCGCTAGCTATGATATGAATCTTCTGATAGATTGAACTCTTCCTTGCAATGTCCTCATTTGACTGATATTCATAGGAGGTTGCATCTCTATTATAGCCTTGACTTTAGCCAGATCAAGTTCAATGCCCTTCTTTGAAACTATGTATCCTAAGAGCTTTCCAGAAGTGACACCAAAAGCACACTTCTTAGGATTTAGTTAGAGACTAACTTTTCCATTCTATCTAGGATCATGCTCAAGTCCTTTAGATATTTAGTTCTGATCATAGATTTTGCTAAAGTATCATCAACATAATCTTCCATAGTTCGATGCATCATGTCATGGAAAATAGATATCATTGCTCTTTGATATGTAGCTGCAACATTTTTAAGCCCAAATGGCATGACATTCCAATAGAAGGTGCCCCATGCACATGTGAAAGCAGTTTTCTCTTGGTCCTCTGGAGCAATTTTTATTTGGTTATATCTAGATAAACCATCCATTAAGGAATACATCTCGAAACCCACAGTCATGTCCACTATCATATCAATGTTAGGTAGTGGAAAATCATCCTTAGGGCTGTTAGCTTGTGGTGACTAATCAGGAAAGTACTATCCAGGAAAGTACTGTACTACTTTTTGGTTATTTGGGCTGACTACTTATAACTCATTCTAACCCTAAAGCGGGAAAATATTGTATAATTGGGCTGTAAGGGATTACGGATTGTAATCAGGTTGTAATCATTGGATAATAATAATATTGGACTCGCTGTTGGTGGACGTAGCCCAGGGATTGGGTGAACCACGTTAAATCTGTGTGTCTTGTGTTCTATTTTGTGTGGTTTATTATTTTCTAATATTAGTTGTATTTGCACATAATTATTATTTCTGCCTTGTTAATCCTAACAAGGGCATGCTCTATTCACATCTCGAAAGTCTGTGCACACTCTGATTGAGCCATCTAGTTTAGAAATAGGTACAATATTAGAGATCCACTCTGCATAGTCAATAACTCAAATGAATCTAACATTTAGGAGCTTCTCTATTTCAGCTTTTACCAAGAGTGCAACATGAGGATTCATCTTTCTCAATTTTTGCTTGATAGGTTTGACATTTGGAGCAATAGATAAATGATGCATTATAAGATTGGGATCCAATCCTGGCATATCTGAATATTTCCATGCAAAGTTGATCTTCTTCTCTATTAGGAATGTTGTAAATTTTTGCTTCTCTTCTTCTGATAATGATTGTGCTACATGTACCAATTGTGGTTCCTCTGTTGTACCCAAATTGATGGATTGAGTGGGCTCAATTAGAACTAGAGATTTGTCTTGTAAATGACTCAGAAGGACATCAAATATCTCATCCTTAGGCACCTCAGAGAGGTTTTCACCTTTGGATACGTCTTTTATTTTTACTTTTGTAGGTTCTGAGATTGCCACAAAGTGGTTTTCACCCTCAAAACTCTTTTTCTTTTTCTTTTTACTCTTGTTTTTCTGTTTAAGATATTTGATGTCCGACTCAGTCATGCTGACACTCGGTTCACTGATGGAAGTACTCATAGCCTCAACTACATTAAGGTAGCAAGCAAGGGCATAGTCATTCGGGAAGGTATAAATACCATGTCTCAGATTCATGGAGGTTTGATCAATAAGTTCTGGATATTTGATAGTCAAAGTAGGGAAAGATTGGGAGATAGTGTTTAGAGATATGGATCTGTCATCATTGGTCCTAACCTGATGCTTGAGTTCAAAGGTGATACTACAACTTAAGACATCCAATTCATGAATAGGCTCAATGTCATCGTGGGAGTCCAATTCAGCCACAGGTGGATCAGACTCGATAGGTTCATCATTTCACTCTAGACTTACATTGGTTTGAGGTGCATATTGTTGAATAACATCAACATGTTTCTCTAAGCTCAACTAGTTCTGGGATGACTCCCCATTCATAGTCATTAGATTCATCTTCTAATTCAGGATCTCTAGGAAATCTTAGAACATGAGTAAAGTCAGGGTGAATACCCCAAGAAGGGTTACCCTCAGATTCTAATTTGTATTCATACTCATGAGAATCTATCTCAGAATCACTACCACTTCCCTCTTCTTGATTGTTTTTGAGATTAGCTGGTTCTTGTGTTGCAACTATCTCTTGATTGACAGTAGGTTCTTGTGTTTCTACTACATTAATTCTCTTGATAGGATCATCTTTATCATCAAGAAAGTTTTTGATCTCTTTAGGCAATTTTTCATAGGGGATGAGTTATGAACTATTTGAATCACTATCTGATGGTTCTGTTTCTTCTTTCTTAAGAAGAGGTTCCCCTGGTGCAATCTGGTCTATGACATGAGAGCAATTACCTTTGAGGTGATAGGGTTTCTTCTTAAAGCCTAAGCCAACTTTGTTTTTATTTTCTCTACCAGTATGTGGGTGCTAGAAATGTGTGTGTGAAAATTGTACTTGATCTATAAACACAACACTTCAGTAAAACATTAGAGGTTAGCAAAAATCAAAATCGTGCAAAATTGAAATCTAATTTAACCAAGCGATTTACTGCCTTCTAGTAGGTGCGAGATTGATGTTCTCAGATTGTTATCAAGATTAGTGACCTAGACAACACCTAAATGAAGGATTTGAATGCAAAAGATAGATATGAAATGTATGAATGTAATTAATCTATTTTTTTTGGATTTTCTATGCAATAAGAATGATAAAAACTTGATATGAAATCTAATCTATATGAAATTGATCTACTAAAATGATCTAACAATGATATGAAAAAGAATGTAAATGAATGTAAAAAAAACAAATTGATCTCACAATAGCCTTGATTCGCAATAAGCTTTGTTTCTTCAAATTCCAATTCTCCAACGTGATTGTGCAAAAATATGAGATTCTGTGGATGCCCCTTTGAGAGATGAGCTGAGGCCTTGATTTATAGAAATCTAGGGCTTTGGAGGTGCATGGAAGAAAGCCATAAATCACTCAGATTAACTTAGCTTGATTTTTGAGTTATCTGATCATAAAGATAATTTAATTCACAAAAACATGCAAATCATGCAAAAATAGCTTTTTAACTCAAATTAGAGTTTAGATCAGCTTTTAAAACTCAAAAAGGATGTTGAGTTCTAAAAAGTCAACACTTTGCATTGATTTTCTAATTTGGAGTTTAACTGTTTCTTTTGAATGTGCATAATAATTATGAATTAATTAAATAAATAAAGTGATTTATGCTCAACTTAACTGATTTTTGAAAATAAATAATTGATTTATGGGTTAATCAATTATTTAATCAAACTTTTATTAAAAACTATATTATTAAATAATGACAACTTGCTTTAATTAATTAAATAAGAATTTAATCAATTATTCATAAGATATTAGATTTATTGTCAAAATTAAATAATACAATTAATAATAGATAGAATTAAATTTAATTACACAATTAAGTGGCAAGATATTAAATCTAATTAATTAAATATGAAAATATTCAATTAATCAAACTTAGGATAAATGTGATTTATCGCCAAATAATCATTAAATTAAAGATAATTAAGATAATTAGGAATATTGCTAGGAATATTCCCCGATGCAGAATTTAAGATAATCAATTATGATTCGATGATGTTTAGATGTGCCTTAGATTAGGACTTCGATGTTGATTTTATTCGATTTGTATATGTAGGAGGTTAATGAACTTATAGCCCATTTTTGGGGTATTATAGAGCCCATCATAGTAAAGACACAACAGAGAGTACACACTATGACACATTTTAATATTGTAGACAACATGAAGAAGGTGAATGTCACCATGTCCATGTGGGACTCTTTGGCTCTTCCAGGACAACCTGAAATTTTGAAGAAGGCCATGACAGAGGTGACAACTCCTCAACCTACGAAAGAAGTTGCAAAGCCAGTGTTAGTTAACACTGATCAAGAAAAGGAGGCTCTAAGTAGCAACTCCAAAGGCAATGCCACACAAGTTAGGAATTCAAAGCCACCTCCCTTTTATGTATCTTTAATCATTGGAAAATCTTTAGTGCATAATTGTATGGTAGATAGTGGAGCGACTAGCACTATAATGCCAAAGAAAGTAGCTGACCAATTAGGACTAAAATATGAACCCTTTCAAAAGAAGGTTACCCAAATTAATGGATCCTCAGTCAATACTATAGGTGTGGCCAAGGATACCAGTCTAATCCTTCATGCTAGTCCTAATTTTTCCATCCTCCTAGATACATACATCATAGATCTCCCTACATTATTTGCTATATGTCTTTCAAGGGAGTTTAAAACCAAGATAGGAGGCTACTTATCTTCCGATTGGTCTCACATGTTATTTCATACAAGGTATGGGACCAAGGTCACCATCAAGGCAGAACCATTAGTAGCACACCATATAGAACCTTATGTGTCCAATACCATCAATGTAAACTGCCCTATATTTGATAATAGTGACTTCCAAACCATTAATGAAGCAAGCAAAAAGATAGAGAGTATCCCTGATATTCTTCTAGATGAAAGAGCTTCAAAGGTCCAAGAAAATCTTATTTGGGATTTTGGTTTGGAAAGTTATTTGATACAAGAAAATGATGTCATAGAGCCAAGCCTTCTCAAAGAGGACACTGATTCAGAGGATCAGAGTAGTCACGTTTGGGAACTATTTTTTGATGGAGCTAGAAGTAGACATGGTTCTGGTGGTGGTGCTATGCTAGTGTCCCCAAAAGGAGAAAGGTACTATACTACCTTTATATTCAGTTTCTCCTGCACTAGCAATACTGCAAAGTATGAAAGTCTAGTCAATGGACGAGAATGGGCTAGAAAAAGAGGGCTTAAGGCCCTAAAAGTTTATGGTGATAGTGAGTTAGTTGTCAGCCAAGTAAGAGGGATGAGTGCAACCAAGAATGACACCATGAAAGCATACAAACATAGAGTTTGGGATGCAATTGAAGATTTCCATGCTTTCAATATTGTTGCAATCCCTAGGAAGCTAAATCAAAATGCAGATAGATTAACTACTATTGGATCTCAGTATGACATTCCAAATAGCATTTCAAAAGAAGTAGACCAACATCATATCAAAGTTATTTTCAGACCCTCTATTCCTGATAATGATGTTAATTAGAAAGTGTTTGACAATGATGAACAAATTCTACAGTTCTTGTTTGAAGAAGATGTTTATTCAGAACATAATCAAGATAGGCTATCACAAAACTATGGTGACCAAGTGGTACAAATGAAGTCCAATAAGATGCCTAGAGGTCTTTTCACCTTGGAGACTGTATTCAACAAGGATGATGAAATTAAAAAGAGCAAAGTTGGCCTAGTTGTCCAACAAGAACATTGTGCTGGATTAGAGTTGGAACCGGGTAAGAGTTTACAATTTGGAAAAGTGAACACTGAATTGGAAAAGCAAGCTTAAACTCAATTATTCAAAGAATTCAATGATGTTTTTGCATGGCAATATGAAGACCTCAAGGGTTTTGATCCTACCCTTGCTCAGCACACTATTGAGTTAGAATCAAATGCCAAATCGGTAAGACAAAAACAAAGGCCTGTTAATCCCAAGCTTGAGCCACTTATGCATAAAGAAGTACCTAAACTAATAGAAAGTGGTATCATCTACCCCATTAAGCATACTAGTTGGGTTTCCAACCTTGTTCCTATCAGGAAGAAGAATGGGGAATTGAGGTTATGTGTTGACTTCAACGATCTTAACAGGGCCTCATTAAAAGACTACCATCCATTACCCTCTATGGAACAAATCTTACAATGTGTCTCTGGATCTGAGAGATTTTCATTATTGGATGGCTATTCAGGATACAATCATATCTTAGTAAATGAAGAGGATCAATACAAGACTGCATTTACAACCAACTGGGGAACCATGGCTTACCAAAAGATGCCCTTTGGTTTGTCAAATGCAAGTGCTACATTTCAAAAGGCAATGGATATGGCCTTTAAAAGCCTCATGTACAAGTCTATGCTGGTCTACTTGGATGACATAACTGTCTATTCTAAACATGCAGTAGATCACATCAAACATTTGAGGAAGATTTTTGAAAGGTGTAGAGAATTTGGGATATCTCTTAATCCCAATAAATGTGTGTTTGCAGTTCATGAAGGAAAATTATTGGGATATGTAGTATCCAAAGAAGGAATCACAGTAGATCCTAAGAGAATTGCAGCTATCTTAGAGCTACCCCTACCACATCACAAGAAAAGTCTCCAATCTTTCATAGGACAGATTAATTTTGTTAGGAGGTTCTTGCCTAACATTGCAGATTTACTCAAGCCTTTGACAACCATGTTAAAGAGGAGTTCAGCTTTCAGTTGGACTAAAGAAGGGAAAGCCAATTTCTAGGCTATCAAAGAGGCCTTAACATAAGCCCTTACTCTCCTGAACCCAAATTTCAATAAGGATTTTATCCTTTATGCTTATGGAGGTCATGATGCTATATTTGCAATGCTGACCCAAGAAAATTTGGATGGATTGGAGTAGCCTATTACTTTCTTTAGCAAAGGTTTAGAAGAGTATGAATAGAGATACTCTTTTGTAGAGAAACATGTACTTGCTGTGGTAAAGAGCCTTAAAAATTTTAGATATTTTTTGACCCATAGCAGGGTACATTTAAAGGTTACTCATCCAAGTGTCAAAGAATTTTTGCTTTCCAAGGACCTAAATGAGAAAAGAGCTAGTTGGATCACCAAGGTGATGGAATATGACATTGATATTCAAACTACCAAGCTAGTTAGAGGAAGAGGTCTTTGTGAGCATTTGGCAGAGGATGAAAGTTCAAAGAAATCAAAGTAGATAGATGCATCTCTGGTGGTGCACTCTACAGAAGAACAAGACAAGGCAACAAGCTAGTTGCCTAATATGATCAATTACTTGAAGATAGGACAATGTCCTGCAGGCCTAGATTCAGCAAAAAGAAGGTATTATAGATTACAATCTATTCCTTTTGTGCTGATAGATGAAGTTCTTTTCAAAAAAGATCACAATGGTGTCCTTTTAAGATGCATAGATTTAGAAAAGGTAGCAGACATCCTATTTGAGTTTCATGATGGACCTTTTGGAGGTCATTTCTCTCCTAGGACTACTACTTTTAAAATCATGAGGGCCAGGTACTATTGGCCATCTATCTTTAAGGATAGTCATGAGTATGTGAGAAAATGCATCAAGTGTGCCATGTTTGCAGGAAAAGAAAATCTTGCAACCTTGCCCCTATAGCTAGTTTGAACAGAAGAGCCCTTCATGAAGTGGGGTATGGATTTCATTGACATGATCAATCCTCCATCTAGTGCAAGCCATAAATGGATAATTACTGCAACTGATTATTTCACCAGATGGACAAAGGTAGTTGCATTAAAAGAAGCCAATGAGAGTGCTGTCCTAAGCTTTTATGATGATATAGTTCATAGGTTTGGCACTCTTGATTCCATCATCTAATATAATGCATTGGCATTCACATGCCTCAAAGTCTCAAAGTGGGCAGTTAGGAATGGCATTTATCTGAATACCAGTTCAAATCACTAGCCCCAAGGTAATGGCTTGGCAGAATCCACAAATAAGAATTTGATTAGGATAATCAGGAAGACTCTTCAAGAAAATCAGAGGGATTGGCATACTTAACTCAGGTCTGCCTTATGGCTAGATAGAATTACTCCAAAGAAGATCATTGGTAATTCTCCTTATGTGTTAGTGTATGGAAAAGAGGCCAAGTTGTCTATTTCAACTGAATTAATAGCCTTGGACTTAGCCACTTAATATGCCCTATTTGAGGAAGGAGATCCCTTGTAGATCAGATATGCTCAGTTGATGGAATTGGAAGAGATCAGAGACAAATCAATGCAGGACATGGAATCCCATCAGATTCAGAAAAAGAAAAGTTTTGATAAGAAAGCTAGAGTAAAAAATTTCAGGGTTGGGGATGTAGTCCTCAAATGGGATGAGTTCAGGTCAAGACCTGGTAGGCATACAAAATTTTATTCATTTTGGGGTGGACCATTTGTAATCACAGAATGCAAGGGATCCAATGCTTTCTAGCTATCAAATCTTGAAGGAAATACCTTGCCAATATTAGTAAATGGTTTCCACTTGAAGCCTTGTTTTGAGTTTAATCCCTCTCTGTAATTTCTTGTAAATATGTGTTTTTCTTCTTTCTTTCCCTATTTTCTAGGTTAGTTTCCTTCTTTTCAAGAAGTGCCTGTGCACATGTTTGTCTCTCATGTTCCAGTTCTGTCTCCCTGTGAGAATTTTGAGTTTTGATAGCCCCGTGCCCAATGGATATGTCAAGGCCATTAATCCATGTCTAGCAGGCTGACATCCAGTAGAAATCACCAAAATGTTACCCCTATTTTCATATGCATGCAATTTGGCTAAAACTTGTCCCAAAATCTTTATTTTTCCCCTGCTAGGCATCCTTGAAATTTTCATGAATTTATCTCTTATTTCCTGGCCTCTACAATCTTTTTAATTCCCTGGTTTGCAGTTTAAATATTTGAAAAAGTAGCTGTTGGTGCTAAATTAACCCTGCAAACCCTAGCCCTCTTTCTATTTGGCTGTTACTTTTTCAACAACTTAAAATCCCAATATCCACGTGCTTTTAATTTCCCTTCGGTTGCCAGTTCTCTAAGTTCTCTGGCGGTTACCTTTTTCTCTCGGTGAACTGGTGACTATAGTGTTTCTCCTGGTCGTGAAATAAAGTGGTAGTTCCCTTAAGTATTCAACAACTTCGCGGATTGCCTTTAGTCGGGCATTCACTAACTATAACCCTAGGTTGGACTTAAGGTTTAGTGATTCTGTGAGTGCCTTGTTCATGCATTCTTCAGACTTACATGAGGTTAAGAGTTCTATTCAGTCACTGAGCAATTTTCCTTTGGCCATGCATTCGCTAAGACTTCCAGGGTTAAGTGTTAAGTGGGGTCCCAGTTGATGAGATCAACGATTGTCGTAAGATCTCATAGCATGTCTTAGAGGCTTGCGATCTTACGACAACTGTCGATCTTCCCTTTTTCTCAGCACTTCATGCCTTTGTGGGTCCATTGCCATGGTGTCCTATGTGGAGGTATTTCATTGGTCGAAAGAAGATGACTTGTAATTTGTCAGTGGGCTTGGTTGTCAGTCCTCTTTTGATCTAACGGTTGGCGTGTTTTCTCATGAAAAGTGTCAGAAGTTTGCAAACTTAAGACTGCCGTTGATTTCTCTCGGTGATGTAACTCTTCATTCAGGTGGGTCCACTACTACATGTATACAAATGACAGCTTTTGATTGGTCCACATAATGGTGATTAGGCATATGTTAGTGGGTCCTAATCTTTTCAGGAGGTTAAAGTACAACAAGATCTTGTCATTGTCGCTATGCCACTTGGATAAGATGCATGCTATTTAAGTTAGCGATTTAGCGACAACTGTCTGATGCTCTTTCTACACATTGTGGGTCCAAGTTTGTCAAGTGTGTTGACTTGCTCAAATGTAATTGGTTGCCTAGTGCTGACAAAGATTTCCAGGTGGGTCCATTTGTCAGAAGGGGTCCTGATTTAATATAGATCTATGGCTGCCGTAAAGGCACAAGGAATATTCAGTGGCCATGAGATCATGTGCCTGCCATTAGATCAAAATCTTATCTTTAGTGGGTCTGTTGTCAGAAGGATTGCCGAGGTGTCTACTGATGGGGCGATCAAGAACAAATAGAAGATTGACATGTGGAGATGGGCCCAGGGTTAACAAAGTTTTTGGCGGCTCTGATAAGTTGCTTTTGGTCACGTATTCATGTGATAAAATAGTAGTGCTCCTATCGATCTAGTGAATGTGTGTATTCACACAATCTCAAAATTAATTAGTGAAGCCCTAAAGTTCTCAGCAACCTCACGATTGTCTTCGATCGCCAGTTCACCAAATGTAGGCCAGATTCTCATAAGCGATTAAGGGTATTCTGTGAATCAGTGAATAAAGAGGTCTCCCCATGTTCACTTAATGTAACCAGGGTTATTAGAAAGACCTAGCGATTCAGCGAAATGCCTTGTTCACTGAATCGCTTAACCAGACTAGGGTTACGAAAAGGATTCTATGAATTAGCAAGAAGTCTTCAGTCGCGTAGTCATTGAATGACTTAAAGGAGGAAAAGTTCAAGTTGGGTCCAAAATAATAGATATGCTGACGTGCTCGGTTCTCATTGGTCACGATATTCTGATATGGACTCTAAATTTTTAAGAAGGTTTATGACTATTGTAAAGCTGATCTGAGCTGTCCATTTGCTGGGAAGAAAAGAATATTGATGGACATGTTTTAAAATGACCGGCTAGCTGTTAGTTTTCAAATTCAAATGTGTCTAAGAGGATTTTTTGCTAGTATTTGATTTGCAGGCTGCAAGCGGTGAGGTAACTCAAAGAATTTATCTCCAGGACATTTGTAGTTGAAAGAAGATGACGAGGAATTCTAGGCGGTCGTCATGTGTCGATTCTTGTCTCATAAAAGTATCAGCTTGAGCATTCATGGCAAGACTTTGTGCAGGAAAGTAGATGAATCCAGGTTGCTTGTCCGCGAGTTGATGTGGTACAGAGATGGGCACATAATATCTAATCGGCCATAGTATTACAAAGATGCATTTATGATCAAATTTGATGGCAGTTAGGGTTTTAATATTATGCTAATGTAAAATCCATGAAACCCTAGTTAGGTTTTGACTCCTACCTGCGTGCAGTTGGGTATGTATATATTGTATTTTTGGAGCTTTTGAGCTCATAATTGGACAATTGTAAAAGAGAAATTCACCTTTCTTGAGAGTTATCTATGGCATTTTCTCTGCCCTCTAGCTTCTACAGTTGTATTTCTCCCATTGATGAATTCAGATACTGCAGAGGTATTTTGTGACAATCCTTCATGTCCCTATACTTCCTTGTCTGAGTCTTCTCTTATTTGAATCAAAGTATAATGTACGTTTTTCAATGACAACTTAGGGTTCCTGATCCCTCTTACTTTCTATAACTATGTGTGTTATTGTGTTTGATCTGATTTAAATGCTTTTATGGGTATACTTCAGCCCCCTAACAGTCTTGTCTCAATCCTACACCAAGTTGCAGAAGTGAATGTCTGCTTGCAGGTCATAAGTTGTGTCTTATGTTCAGACCCTCCTATGAAACACTTATGCAAGCCTATTCAGTAAGTTGTGACCTACTAGACCTAAGCCTTTCATTGGTTCCATTCCTCTATACTGAGATCCAAACCCTAATTTCGGTGTATCACCTAGTAGGTAGTTTTCTTTCAGCCATTTCCCTTTCCAAGCACTCCTTCTATCCCTTTCCCTCAAAAGTTTTCTTTCATGTCTAGAAGCAAATTAAGGTGATTATCCAAGAGGAACCAGCCTAGAACCTGGAGGTCTCATCTCGGTTAGCATAGGTCCCACAACCTAGAGATGATTCCCATGTTATACTAGGTTATCAAGACTACAAGAGCTTGAGACAAAGGTGCAAACTTAGTGTATAACAGTAGTAAACCAAATAAAAATACATGGACACACATAAAACACTTATTTATTGTGGAAACCCTTGGTCAAAGGGAAAAACCATGGTGGGGATGACACCCACAATCCTTTCACTATTGTGAAAAAGAGTTCCTTGTTAGGAGCTTACAATCTATCACTTTCTAGGTGACTCACCCTATTAGGAGTGACTAATACATTGTTAGAAGTATCTACAGTCCAATTAAAGACTACCCTATTGATTTGATTTGCTCCCACTATTGATTTTGACCAAATGATTGATGGTACTGTGGAAAATTAGGTCATAAGAAGAAAGATTGATGGTCTTGGAAGAAAAAAGGAGACAAACAAGAAGGTAACAAGGAGGAAAATGTGGTAAGTAATAAATATGAAGAGGATGCTTTTCTTTCTTTAGAAAGTGTTGATGATTCATGGGTTTTAGATTCTAGGGCTTCATTTCACACTACAACCCATAAAGGTTATTTTCTTGATTATGTCTAAGGGAATTTTGGGCTAGTTTATTTGGCAGATAATGAACCCTGTCATATTTTGGAAAGGTAAAAATTAAGATTAAGTTGCAGAATGGGAATCATTGGCTACTATAAGAGGTAAGACATGTTCCAGGGCTAAGTAGAAATTTAATTTCAGTAGGGAAACTAGGTGATGAGGGTTGCATAATTACTTTTAATTATAGAAATTGGAAGGTTTGAAAAGGGTTCCTTAGAAGTAGAGAAAGGTGTGAAAGTGGGTACCTTATATCTTTATACAGGTCATATTGTTCCTTCTAATTTAATTGTTTTAAAGAAAAATGAATGTTTAGGAACAGTTACTATAGTTGAGCAAGAAGAACATCAAATAGTTATTGTAGATTCTGACACAAAACTATGACACAACAGACTTGGGAACATGAGTGAAAAAGGTACGAAATTACTTCATTCAAAGAAAGTTTTACCAAGTCTGAAATGTGTCAATATGGATTTCTGTGAAAGTTGTGTGTATGGAAAACATAAGAGAGTTTTGTGAAGAGTGGGAAGGAAAATAAAAATAAGAAATTAGGGCTTGTGCATACAGATGTATGGGGACTAGCTTAGGTATCTTCCCTTGGTGTCTCTTTGTATTATGTTACATTTATAGATGATGCAACAAGAAAAATATGGATTTATTTCCTAAGACAAAAATGTGATGTATTTCAAACTTTTAAGAAATGGAAAGGCTTGGTTGAGAATGAGACTGGTAAAAGGTTATTAAAATGTCTTAGATCTGATAATGGTGGTGAGTATGACAACAAAAATTTTAAAGATTATTGTTCCTCTAATGGTATTCATAGGCATAAAATTGTACCAAGGACTAGACACAAGAAAATGGAGTGGCTGAGCACATCAACATGACAATAATAGAGCATGCAAGGTGTATGAGGTTGCATGCTAGGATTCCCTTAAACATGTGGGTGGAGGTTATTAATAAAGCTGTATATTTAATCAATACAGGTCCCTCTACTCCTTTGGGTTGTGGTATTCAAAAGAAAGCATGGACTTATAAGAAGATGAGTTATTCTTTTCTCAAAACATTCGGTTGTGAAGCATTTACACATATAGATTCTGAAAGTAGAACCAAGATGGAAGCTAAGTCAAAGAAATATGTATTTGTTGAATATGACATTGATGAATTTGGTTATAGGCTTTGGGATTTTGAAAATCATAAAATTGTAAGCAAGGATGTCATATTCAATGAGAAAGTGTTGTACATAGATCTGTTGCAGCAGCATTAGAAGAAAGAAAATAATTATGTAGTACTGGATGATACTCGAAAAGATGATGTTCCACTAGTTCCTTATGCTCTGTAGCAACAAAAAAAACAAATACCACAAACCCCAGTGAATGTTTGATGGTCAACAAGGTTAAGTAGACCTCCAAAAAGATTTTCTCCCTCTTTGCATTCTATTTTATCAACATATGATGGTGAACCAAAATATTATGATGAAGCTGTGCAGGTGGATATAAAGCTTCAGTGAGAGTCTGCAATGGTAGACAAAATGGACTCCTTGCTGAAAAATCAAACTTGAGATTTATCTAAGTTATTTGCAAGTAAAAAGGCTTTGCAGAATAAATGGGTTTACAGGATGAAAGAAGAGGATGGAGGCAAGAAAAGATTTAAATCCAAGTTAGTTGTAAAAGGATTTGCATAGAAAAAGGGCATTGATTTTGATGAGATATTTTCTCCCATTGTTAAAATGAATTCTATTCGTACTATTTTAAGTATTGTGGCTAATGACATTTTCATTTAGAGAAGCTTGATGTTAAAATAATTTTTCTTCATGGTGATTTGGATGAAGAAATATATATGGAATAGTCACTGGGATTTGAGGTCAAAGGTAAGGAACACTTAGTGTGCAGATTGAAGAAAATTTTATATGGCTTGAAGCAAGCGCCTTGGCAATGGTATCTTAAATTTGATAGTTTTATGCATGAGCATGGATATACTAGGTGTCACTCATACCATTGTGTTTATTTTAAGAGGTTGGATGATGATAGCTACATTATTTTATGTTTATATGTTGATGATATACTTGTATCTGGGTCTAACATGGATCACATTAAGAGATTGAAAAAACAGTTAGCACACTCATTTTCTATGAAGGATTTGTGGGCAACAAAACAAATCCTTGGTATGAAAATATGCAAAGATAGGAAGCACAAAAAATTGACTCTATCTCAGGTTGCTTATATTGAGAAGGTGTTGCACCATTTCTCTATGGAGAATGTCAAAGCTGTCAGCACACCTTTGCCTGGTCATTTGAAATTGACTATGGATATGTGTCAAAAGACACCAAAAGAAGAGACTAAAATGTTCCAAGGTACCTTATGCTTCAGCTGTAGGAAGTTTAATGTATGCTATGGTATGTAATCGACCAGATATTACACATGCAGTGGGAGACATTGCACTTTCATGATCGAGTTCCTTATTATAAATTCCTATTTCCTTTTCAAAAATTGACATGAAGGGTGTTGTAGAGTGGAGGGATAAGTAGATCTGCACATTGGATGGTCATGATAGTTTCCCACATTTTTGGAGGGAGCATCGACTCTTGTGTGTGATTCCAACGTCGATTTTAACTTTCGAAAAGAAATAATGTCAGAGAACAAAGAGTCCATGTTTTATGGAAATCCAGCGTGTAAAGTAAATCATTGTACGAGAGGAATCTAGCTAAAATGGCATGTTTTTTAGTGTAACAAAAATGAGAGCGTGGTTAATTAAAATTAGATATACAAGTCTCTTTTTGGTTTCCTTCTTAATTCGATTTTGCTAAATTTGTAAAAATTTTAATTTAGATATAATTCATTTTAGTAACATTAAAATTTATATGTTATTTTTCATTGAAATTAATTTTAATATTATTTCAATGCATAAAAATAAAATTATGTGTTACCCTAATTTTCATATGCATGCAAATTTGGCTAATATCTATCCCAAGGTCTCTATTTTTATCTTGCCAAGCATCCTTGAAATTCTTATGATCTTATGCCATGTCCTCTGGCCTCTGCAAATTGTTTTACTCCTTGGTCTGTAGTTGAAAAAAAATAAAAAAAAGTAGCCGTTTGAGCTAAATAAACCCTGCAAACCCTAAGCCCCTCATTCTATTTTCGTGTTACTTTATCGACAACTTAAAAGTCCCAATTCCCATGTGCGTAATTCTTCCTTCGGTCGCATAGTTGCTAAATCTTCTGGTGGTATTTTATGTGGGGTCCTAGTTAGAGAAGATCAATGAATGTCGTGAATTCGCGTTGGGTCTGTCAGAGGCTTGCGATCTTGCGATAGCCATCGATCTTCCCTTTTACTCAGCGCTTCATGCTTTTGTGGGTTCACTGCCACGACATCTTGCTTGGAGGCTTTTTATTGGTTGATGGATGATGACTTGTATTTTTTTCAGTGGGCCCATGGATGTCAGAAGCTTGGAAATCTATGGTTGGCATTTATTCTCATGAGTTTTGTCAGGGCTATGAGATCATGTGCCGACCGTCAATTTTATTTTATTTCAGGGTGCCTATGCTAGGTGGGTCCTCTGACAATTGTTGCTGACATGCTTGAATTTGAATGGTCCGCATGGTGATGACTGGATTTTCAGTGGGTCCGTTTTTCAGAAGGGTCCCGATCTAATAAAGATCTTCGACTAGCATAAAAGCACAAGGAATCTTTTTGACATATGAGATCATGCACCCACCATTAGATTGGAATCTAAGCTATAGTGGGACTGTGTCAGAACTTGCCAAGGTGTATGCCTACAGAGTAGTCAAGGGTGAATAAAAGAATGACATGTGGTAGTTCTGGGCCCAGGGTTAAGAGTATTCCATGAATCTATGACTAAAGAGCTTTTTCATGTTCGCTAGACTTAACCGGGGTCAACTAAAAGTTTAAATGACTCTGCGACTAAAGGGAAATAGAACCCGAGGTAGACTTAAGGTTAAATTTGCAGTCAAATGTCGAGCTCGAGTAAAAAGGAAGATCTGATGGTCGTGTTTTAAAGTGAGATTGATTTTTGAATGCCGACCATTGATAGGGAATTTTAGCACCACCTATGACCGTTTTATCAATTTTTAAATTCAAATATCTCACAGTATCAGATTTGAATAGTTATGGTGAGCTCAAGTTGTAGGTAGGTAGATGGATCATGGCGGCTAGATTTTTGCAAGTATAAACATGAAATGGACATGCAAACATAAATATCTGATTGGTTGGGATATTTTCATGTGCATTTATGGCTGAATTTGATAGAATTAGGGTTTGATTATTATATGAAAAATTATGTAACCCTAATTAGATATTTTTTGGCTCTTGCCTGTGTGCATTGGAGGAGATGTATATAATGCTTTTAGAGAGCTTTAGAGCTTAAGAATGGAATTTTTGTAAAAAGAAGAGTTGGACAATTGTAAACAGAGAAATATATCTTTTCTTAGAAATCTATTTGTGGTATTCTTCTTGCCCTCTATTTTTCTACAGTTGTAAATTCCCATTGATAATTTAGATATTGAAGATATTTTGTGACATTTCTCATGTCCCTACACCTTCTTGTGTGAGTTATCTCTTAATGAATTCAATATTTACATGCTTCTTAGTGATATCTTAGGGTTCTAGATCCATCTATCTTTCTACAAGTTTGTGTATTATTGTGGATGATTCAATGTGAGTGCTTTTGTGGGTATACTTCAACCCCTTAACTATCTTGTCTCATTCCTATACCTAGTTGTAGAGGTGAATGTTTGTTTTCAGGTCATAGATTGTTGTCTAATTCCAAAGGGTGTTATTGTTTGTGAAAGAATCTCTCTTTCCCTGAATAGCTCTTTTCACCTACAGACCCTTCTATGAAGTACTTATGCAAACCTATTCAGTGAGTTGTGATCTCCTAGACCTAAGTCTATTCATTGATTTCATCTTTTATACTATAATTCATACCATATTTTTGGTGTATCACCTAGTAGGATAGTTTTCTTTCAGTCATTTCCCTTTCAAGCATTCATTCTATCCCTTTCCCTCAAAATTTTTACATTTCATGTCTAGAAGCAAATTAAGGTGATTATCCAAGAGGAACCAACCTAGAACCTGGAGGTCTCATCTTAGTTAGCATAGGTCCCACAACCTGGAGATGATTCCCATGTTATACTAGGTTATCAAGACTATGAGAGCTTGAAACAAGGGTGCAAACTTAGTGTATAACAATTTTGGTACGCCCAGTGGGACTAAAAAAGAAATTATTGTTTGAAGATTATGTTATCTCTGATATATAGATTGCATAACACAAACTTTTAGAAGTCATTCTATCAAGTATTTATGGCAAATCCATTGATTTAAAAGGTCCAGGCCAAGCTTGTTCAAAGTTTATGAGAAAGATTGAGACTAGAAGCTCAACACCTACTGAATTTGCAGAGTTGCCCTCAAAAAGAAGTCATAAGGGTAGAACAACTCAAAGAACATCCCCTGCAAGGAGAGTTCAGTCTACACCTCCTGATACCTTAGAAAGGAGACCATTGCCCTTTCATTCTAGAAGAATAGGCAGATCTCTAACCAGAGATCTAGAAGAGGATTCAAATCCAGCAGCAAATACAACTCACATAGTTGTTAATCTTCAGATTCCAACTCCTGCAATGGCTAGGTAGTTTGCCTTTGCACCTTTCAATCAAGGAAGTCCCTTGGTATTTGCTCAACATCATGATGTGCCCTTGGTGACACTAAAGAGTATACCTGATTTCACAAGTGAAGGGCAGACAACTACTTTTGAGCACATAAGAGATGTGAACACCATCTGCAGCATACACAAAATAAGCCAGGAAGATGTGGCCACCAAATTATTAGTAGCCTCTCTAAAAGGTAAAGCTCTTGAATGATTTAGAACTCTAACTGTCAGTTCTATTAATTCATGGGATGAGTTAGGAGATGCATTGAGTAAGCATTTTGAGGATAAATCAGATAACTTGTCTCTAGTTGAGCAGTTAACAACTATTAAAAGAGACCCTCAAGAACAAATGATAGATTACAATAGTAGATTCCTCAAAACATGGAATAGAATTCCAGTATCAGTAAGGCCATCAGCTGACCATGCTTTTCTATACTACTTTCAAAGCTTGAATGGTCAAATTTCTATCATGATCCAGTCTATGGGTGATACTTCCTTACCCCAAGCTTTTGACATAGCTCTCAGGGCTGAAAATTGTTTAATCCAAGTAGGCATGATTGCTAGGAGGCCACCAATGCCCATCTTCCCTAACCTTCAGCTCATTGCACCTACCCAAGTACCCCCATTTACCCCTATTTCCACCATATTAGCACCTCAGGCCAGTACTAGTGGTCAAGAGCTAACAGTAAGTTTCTCTCAAGAGCTACAAGAGATAAAGAATAGCCAACAAAGCAGTCAGAAACAGATGACAAATTTGTTGCAGACCTTGACTAAAGAGGTCACAAATCTAAAGAAACAAGGTCAAGGTCCTAATCAGGAATATCAGAATCAGGGACAACCTTATCAACAAAATAGGCCACCATACCAAGGAGGGTATCAAGGAAAAAGACAAAGTTTTAATTAAAGACCATTCCAACCATATAACCCTGCACCCCTCAATTCTGCAAATTTAGTGAGGGTATGGTCCCTAGTCAAAATAATCTAGCTATGGATAATGAATGGTGTTTTCCTTGTAATCAGCCTCATAATCAGGCTACATGTTCAAATGGATGGATGAACCAAGCTCTAATGGTTCAAAATGCCTCACAAGCTCAATCACAGGCTTCATCCAGTGGATCAGTGCCTCAACAAGAACCACAAGAGAATGAGACTGCTCTTTTCAATTGGGAGCAACCAGACTTCAATGGAGTCAATGATGAGGTTGCTTTTGTTGCTTATAGAAGAGAAAAAAGGAGAGCTCAAGACATGGAGAGAGTAGATTCCAATGCCAAAGCTACTACATCTATAGAGCTACTACAGTAGGCCACTCCCATCACACCTAAGGAGGTCCCTGTCATCACAGGAAAGGAAGGCCAGCATTCCAAAGAAGTGAAGCCCATCATAGTGAAAGCACAACAAAGAGTACACACTGTGACACCTTTCAATATTGTAGACAACATGAAGAAGGTGAACATTACCATGTCCATGTGGGACTCTTTGGCTCTTCTAGGACAGTTTGAAATTTTGAAAAGGGCCATAACTGAGGTAGTAACTCCTCAGCCTGCAAAAGAAGCTACAAAGCCAGTGTTGGTTAACACTGATCAAGAAAAGGAGGCTCCAAGTAGAAACTCCAAGACCAATTCCACACAAGGTAGGAATTCAAAGCCACCTCCCTTTTATGTATCTCTAATCATTGGAAATTCTTTAGTGCATAATTGTATGGTAGATAGTGGAGCTACTAGCACTGTAATACCCAAGAAGGTGGCTAACCAATTAGGACTGAAATATGAGCCCTTTCAAAAGAAGGTTACACAACTTGATGGATCCTCAGTCAATACTATAGATGTGGCCAAGGATACCAGTCTAATCCTACATGCTAGTCCTAACTTCTCCATCCTCCTTGATATATATATCATAGATCTCCCTGCATTATTTGCTATATGTCTTTCAAGGGAGTTTATAGCCAAGATAGGAGGCTATCTATCCTTTGACTGGTCTCACATGCTATTTCATACAAGATATGGAACCATGGTCACCATTAAGTCAGAACCATTGGCAGAACACCATATAGAATCATATGTGTCCAATACCATCAATGTAAACTACCCTATATTTGATGACAGTGACTTTCAAACCATTAATGAAGCAAGCACAAAGATAGAGAGTATCCCTAATATTCTTCTAGATGAAAGAGCTTTAGAGGCCCAAGAAAATCTAATCTGGGATTTTTGTTTGGGAGGTTATTTAATACAAGAAAGTGGAGTCATAGAACCAAGCCTTCTCAAGGAAGATACCGATTCAGAGGATCAGAACAATTAGGTTTGGGAACTATTTTTTGATGGAGCTAGAAGTAGACATGGTTCTGGTGGTGGTGCTATGTTAGTGTCCCCAAAAGGAGAAAGGTATTATACTGCCTTTAGATTCAGTTTCTCCTACACTAGCAATACTGCAAAGTATGAAAGTCTAGTCAATGGGCTAGACTGGGCTAGAAAAAGAGGGCTCAAAGCCTTAAAAGTTTATGGTGACAGTGAGTTAGTTATCAGCCAAGTGAGAGGGATAAGTGCAACCAAGAATGACACCTTGAAAGCATACAAACATAGAGTTTGGGATGCAATTGAAGACTTTTATGCTTTTAATATTGTTGCTATCCCTAGGAAGCTAAATCAAAATGCAGATAGGTTAACTGCTGTCGGATCTCAGTATGATATTCCCAATAGCATCTCAAAAGAGATAGATCAACATCATATCAAAGTGATTGTCAGACCCTCTATTATTGATAATAATGTCAATTGGCAAGTGTTTGACAATGATGAACAAATTCTATAGTTCTTGTTTGAAGAAGATGTTTTTTCAAAGCATAATCAAGATAGGTTATCACAAAATTATGGTGACCAAGTAATACAACTTAAGTCTAATAAAATGCCTAGAGGTCTTGTCACCTTAGAGACTGTCTTCAACAAGGATGATGAAGTTAAGAAAAATAAATCTAGCCTGGTAGTTCAACAAGAACATTGTGTTGAATTAGAGTTGGAGCCAGGTAAGAGTTTGTAATTTGGAAAGATAAACACTGAATTGGAAAAGCAAGCTTACATTTAGTTATTCAAAGAATTTAGTGATATATTTGCATGGCAATATCAAGACCTCAAAGGTTTTGATCTAGCCCTTTCTTAGCACACTATTGAATTAGAACCTAATGCCAAACCAGTGAGGTAAAAGCAAAGGCCTATTAATCCCAAGCTTGAGCCACTCATGCATAAAGAAGTACTCAAATTGATAGAAAGTGGTATCATCTACCCCATCAAGCATACTAGTTGGGTTTCCAACCTCGTTCCTGTCAGGAAGAAGAATGGGGAGTTGAGGTTATGTGTGGACTTCAGGGATCTTAATAGGGCCTCCTTGAAAGACCACCATCCATTGCCCTCTATGCAACAAATTTTACAATGTGTCTCTAGATCTGAGAGATTTTCATTATTGGATGGCTATTTAGGATATAATCAGATCTTGGTTAATGAAGAGGATCAATATAAGACTACATTTACAACCAAGTGGGGAACCATGGCTTATCAAAAGATGCCCTTTGGTTTGTCAAATGCAGGTGCTACATTTCAAAAGGAAATGGATATGGCCTTTAAGAGCCTCATGTACAAGTTTGTACTGGTCTACTTGGATGACATAACTCTCTATTCTAACCATGCAGCATATCACATCAAACATTTGAGGAAGATCTTTGAAAGGTGCGGAGAATTTGGGATATCTCTTAATCCTAAGAAATGTGTGTTTGCAGTTCATGAAGGAAAATTATTGGGATATGTAGTATCCAAAGAAGGAATTACAGTGGATCCTGAGAGAATTGTAGCTATCCTAGAGCTACCCCTACCACATCACAAGAAAGGTCTCCAATCTTTCATAGGAAAGATTAATTTTGTTAGGAGGTTCTTGCCTAACATTGCATATTTACTCAAGCCTTTGACAACCATGCTAAAGAAGAGTTCAGCTTTTGGTTGGACCAAAGAAGGGAAAGTCAATTTTCAAGCTATCAAAGAGGCCTTAATAGAAGCTTCTGCTCTCCTAAACCCAAATTTTAGTAAGGATTTTATCCTTTATGCTTATGGAGGTCACGATGCTATATCTGCAATGCTGACCTAAGAAAATTCAGATGGATTGGATCAACCTATTTCTTTCTTTAGCAAAGGTTTAGAGGAGTATGAACAGAGATACTCTTTTGTAGAGAAACATGTACTTGTTGTAGTGAAGAGCCTTAAGAAATTCAGATATCTATTGACCCATAGCAGGGTACATTTGAAGGTTACTCATCCAAGTGTCAAGGAGTTTTTTCTTTCCAAGGACCTTAATGAGAAAAGAGTTGGTTGGATCACCAAGGTGATGGAATATGACATAGATATTCAAACTACCAAGTTGGTTAGAGGAAGAGGTCTTTGTGAACATTTGGGAGAGGATGAAATTTCAAAGAAAGTAGAGCAATTGGATGCATCTCTGGTGATGCATTCTACTAATAAACAAGCTAAGGCAACAAGCTAGTTGCCTAATATGATCAATTACTTGAAGAAAAGACAATGTCCTGTAGGCCTAGATTTAGCAAAAAGGAGGTATTATAGATTGCAATCTATTCCTTTTATGTTGATAAATGAAGTTCTTTTCAGAAAGGATCACAATGGTGTCCTTTTAAGATGCATTGATTTAGAAAAGATAACTAATGTCCTATTTGAGTTTCATGATGGACCTTTTGGAGGCTACTTTTCTTCTAGGACTATTGCTTTTAAAATGATGAGGGTTGGATACTATTGGCCATCTATCTTCAAGGATAGTCATGAGTATGTGAGGAAATGCATCAAGTGTGCCATGTTTGTATGAAAAGAAAGACTTGTAGCCTTGCCCCTACAACCAATCAGAACAGAGAAGCCCTTCATGAAGTGGGGCATAGATTTCATTGGAATGATCAATCCTCCATCTAGTGCAGGCCATAAATGGATAATCACTACAACAGATTATTTCACTAGGTGGACATAGGTAGTTGCCTTGAAAGAATCAAATGAGAGTGTTGTCCTAGATTTTTATGATGATATAATTCATAGGTTTGGCACTCCTGATTCCATCATATCAGATAATGCATTGGCATTCACAGGCCTCAAAGTCTCAGAGTGGGCAGTCAAGAATGGCATCTATCTGAATACCAGTTCAAATTATTACCCTCAAGGCAATGGCTTAGCTGAATCAACAAACAAGAATTTGATTAGGATAATCAAGAAGACTCTGAGGGACAACCAAAGGGATTGGCAGACTAAGGTCTGCAAATTATTTTACTCCTTGGTCTGCAGTTGAAAAAAATTCAAAAAAAGTAGCCGTTTGAGCTAAATAAACCCTACAAACCCTAAGCCCCTCATTCTATTTTCGTGTTACTTTATCAGCAACTTAAAAGTCCCAATTCCCATGTGTGTAATTCTTCCTTCAGTCGCGTAGTCACAAAATCTTCTGGCGGTCTTTTATGTGGGGTCCCAGTTAGAGAAGATCAATGGCTATCATGAATTCACGTTGGGTCTGTCAGAGGCTTGCGATCTTGCGACAGCCGTTGATCTTCCCTTTTGCCTAGCGCTTCATGCTTTTGTGGGTCCACTGCCACGACATCTTACTTGGAGGCTTTTTATTGGTCAAGGGATGATGACCTGTATTTTTGTCAGCGGGCCCAAGGATGTTAGAAGATTGGAAATCTACGGTTGGCGTATGTTCTCATGAGTTTTGTCAGGGCTATGAGATCATGCACCGACCGTCGATTTTATTTTATTTCAAGGCACCTACGCTAGGTGGGTCCTCTGACAATTGATGTTGACATGCTCAAATTTGAATGGTCCACGTGGTGATGACTAGATTTTTGATGGGTTCATTTGTTAGAAGGGTCCCGGTCTAATAAAGATCTATGGCTGGTGTAAAAGTGCAAGGAATCTTTCTAACATATGAGATCATGCACCCACTGTTAGATTGGAATCTAAGTTGCAGTGGGACCGTGTCAGAACTTGCTGAGGTGTATGCCTATAGAGCAGTCAAGGGAAAATAAAAGAATGACATATGGTGGTTCTGGGCCTAGGGCTAAGAGTATTCTGTGAATCTGTGACTAAAGAGCTTTTTCGTGTTCGCCAGACTTAACGGGGGTCAACTAAAAGTTTAAACGACTCTACGACTGAAGGGAAATAGAACCTGAGGTAGACTTAAGGTCAAATTTGCAGTCAAATGCCGAGCCCGGGTAAAAAGGAAGATCTGACGGTCACGTTTTAAAGTGAGATTGATTTTTGAATGCCGATCATCGATAGGGAATTTTAGTGCCACCTGTGACCGTTTTATCAATTTTTAAATTCAAATATCTCACAGTGTCAGATTTGAATAGTTATGGCGAGCCCGAGTTGCAGGTAGGTAGATGGATCATGGCGGCTAGATTTTTGCAGGTATAAACATGAAATGGACACGCAAACACAAATATCTAATCGGCTCGGATATTTTCATGTGCATTTATGGCCAAATTTGACAGAATTAGGGTTTGATTATTATATGAAAAATTATGTAACCCTAATTAGATATTTTTTGGTTCCTTCCTATGTGCATTGGAGGAGATGTATATAATGTTTTTAGAGAGCTTTAGAGCTTAAGAATGGACTTTTTTTAAAAAGAAGAGTTGGACAATTGTAAAGAGAAAAATATATCTTTTCTTAGAAATCTATTTGTGGTATTCTTCTTGCCCTCTAGTTTTCTACAGTTGTAAATTCCCATTGATAATTTAGATATTGAAGATATTTTATGACATTTCTCATGTCCCTACGCCTTCTTGTGTGAGTTATCTCTTAATGAATTCAGTATTTACATGCTTCTCAGTGATATCTTAGGGTTCTAGATCCCTCTATCTTTCTGCAAGTTTGTGTATCATTGTGGATGATTCAATGTGAGTGCTTTTATGGGTATACTTCAACCCCTTAACTATCTTGTCTCATTCCTATACCTAGTTGCAGAGGTGAATGTTTGTTTTCAGGTCATAGATTGTTTTCTAATTCCAAAGGGTGTTATTGTTTGTGAAAGAATCTCTCTTTCCTTGAATAGCTCTTTTCACCTACAGCCCCTTCTATGAAGTACTTATGCAAACCTATTCAGTGAGTTGTGATCTCCTAGACCTAAGTCTATTCATTGATTTCATCTTTTATACTGTAATTCATACCATATTTTTGGTGTATCACCTAGTAGGATAGTTTTCTTTCAGTCATTTCCCTTTCAAGCGTTCCTTCTATCCGTTTCCCTCAAAAGTTTTACATTTCATGTCTAGAAGCAAATTAAGGTGATTATCCAAGAGGAACCAACCTAGAACCTGGAGGTCTCATCTTAGTTAGCATAGGTCCCACAACTTGGAGATGATTCCCATGTTATACTAGGTTATGAAGACTACGAGAGCTTGAAACAAGTGTGCAAAGTTAGTGTATAACATTATGTATGAATGAAAAATAATTTTACAAAAATTTACGAGACAAAATTTAATGTAGTGGGAGAAATTTTTGATAGATTTTTTTATTTATTAAGGTAACAATAGGTTTTGAAGGGGCCTCAAAATCCTTTAACATAAACAGACTATAGATTGAATGATATAAGCTCCCAAAACAAAACAATGCAACCAAGAAGAAAGGTAGGACACTCAAACAACAAATCCAGAACACTGTTAGAAAATGAACATTAGAAGCAACAGTACTAAGAAGAAAGCCACAAAACTATCCAAAGTTCCCCTTATTATGAGAATGAAGAATCATGTCAAACAAAGATGACAACTTCTTAGATTGTTTCCCTTTAACAGTTATCCAACCATCTTCAACTCTTGCTGCCTCATCTTGCCAACATAAGGAATTCAAAATAGAGGAACCAGCCTCCAACAACAGTTCTGAAAGAAAACTAGAACAACCCCCAACAATAGGAACAATAGGTTTCATAGCAGAAATCACACTAGCAGGGTTGGGAAGAGTAGCAACCACAAAACCACCAGCAGAAAGCCCAGGATCCACCAACAAAGAGAGAGGAATAACTTGCACAACAAAGCAATTAAGATCAGCCTCAGGGATGCAGGAGTAACAACCATTAAGGAAAGCCCACCAGTAGGGCTAGCAGGAGTAGCAGCCATAGAAGAAAGCCCACCAGCATGGCTGGCAAGAGTAGCAGCCATAGAGTTGCCAGCAACAGGATTCAAATAAAATTCAATAGTATGCTTCTGAGAGCCTAAGAAAGGAGCAGAATCCTTTGAAATTTGAGAAGAGCTTTTAAGTACTATACAATGCTTAGTAGAGGCATCCTTCCACCAAGTGTGAGAGGTTTTTTTCTTATTGAACTCAACATTGCAAAGAGAAGCATGGTGACCGGTTTTAAAATATTTTCTACACCTAAAAGGGATACCCTCAAAATCTAGTTGTTGAGTCCAACAGCCTTTAGATGATTCAATTTTAATTTTGGAAGGTAGACTCTGTGAGATGTCAATATCTACTAGAATATGGGCAAAGGTAGAATGGAACATATTAGAGGAATCATCATCAATAAGCAAAAACTCCCCCAAAGCCTCACCCACCTCCTCTAGGACAACATCTTGCTAGAGATGGAGAGGAAGATTTGGGAGTCTAACCCAAATAGGAATATTATTGAAAACTTTAGTGGAAGGATTAAAATCCAGGTGCCAGGGTTTTACCATAAGCAAAAATTTATCCTCCTCCTAGTTGAAAATTTTTTCACACAAGATCTTTGTTCTATCAAGTTATATCTATCAAATTTAGCAACTATATTGTCTTAAAATGGAAGCACTTCCATGATAAGAGCGTTTAGCCCTTTGAGTTAGTGGTCTAGGGTCATGTTAAGCACCTTGATAGGGTCTTTGCATGTATCTGACTTTTCCGCCCTATTCTTCTTTCCTCTGCACCTGATTTTCCTTCAATCTGCATTTCCTAGCATTCTAGGCCAGGATTTGAAGGTTTTTGACCATAAGGTCAAAGTTGACCTTATGGGGTCAAAGTCAACCTATATCTTGACCTGGTCAAGATTGACTTCGATCCTAACCTAGTCAAGTTCGAGCTTGATTTTGACCCCCCTGTTCAAATTTCAATTTTCCTTGAATTCTGGGTGTCGAGTTTTGGGGATATTTATTTTCCCTCCAGATCGGCCATTTCGAGTTTCAGAATGGTAAATCCTTAAATTGCATTTAATCTAGGTATATTTTCTAAAGGTTATGACCTAATTAAGATTTAATTCTCCAAGGTGGTCCCTCTAGAGGATTGTGCCCTAGCTCACTATAAAAGGAGGCCTTCCTCTCTCATTTTCACATCTCATCTCAAGTAATTGCAATCTCTCGAGCTCTCAAGTGCAAGATAGAGTTCAAGCCTACAAGTGTTCAAGCATCCATCCCTCAAGGAGATCCATTGTTAGCCATTGAAGGATTCAATCTCTTTGGAGCCCCCTTGAAGATCCATCCTTCTACATTCATCCAAGCCTTCTCATATGCAAAGATCAATTCAAGATTGGTGTTGAAGATCAAATGCCATTGATTGGAGACATCCTACATTCATTCTACATCCATTGAAGCATTCCTACTTGTGGATTTGAGGATTTGAATCCTCTATAAGGACTTCGACATAAGCGAGGTGATTTGTTTCAATTACTTTGTTTATGCATACTATATTTCAATTCAATTTCAAGGTTAATTCCTAAATTGGGGTTTGACCAAGGCAAACCCCCCATACAACAAAAACCCTCATTTTCTTGCAGGTACAGGTGCTGGATTTTAGATCTGAGAGTGGATTTGGATACCCTTTTCGGTGAACTTCGGAGATCTATGAACAAGGTCAGAATCGACCTTCAAATAAAGAATCTAGCCTTTGACTTTTTATGAGGGTCAAAGACTACCTACTGTCAGAAATATAAAATATTTCTGGGTTTTCTTCGTCTCGACATTTCCAATCTAAAACAGATTGCAAAATTGCCTGAAAGTACACACAGACATAAAAAATTGACATTTTCTAGATTTGCCCTAATTTGAGGTTAGTATTTGTATTTTAGTTATTTCAGATTTCAAGCACAATTCAACCATAGGGAAATATAGGGTTTCTCTCTCTCTTTTATATTCTTTATAGATTGATTCAATTGTGCATTAACCTTTTGGTTGATCAAATTGGATCTCTCCTTTGGGAATTTGGATTTGGGAATAGATCTCATATTTCCCCCACATACATTATTCATACATTTGAATAGGTGTGATGCCATTTTAACCCTATTCAGCAACAAAGAAACCTTTTGCTAAGGGAAATATATGGACGTTATCTGAGATTATGGGTTCCTATTTCTAAGAAATCTAGTCATGAAGTTGAGGCAGAGTTTTCCATAACCCTTGAAAGCAATAGATCAAAGCTTGATCCCTTATGGTCTCAACACAAGTTTCCATCTCCCCTTCGGCAGTAGCAGAGAGCTTAATAGAGAGAGGGTCACTAGCAGAAATTGGAATAGAAGAAGGTACACGATGGGAAGAGCCCCCAGACCCATGCAAAGCCTTAGAGGTGACTTTAGCATAAGAGCCCACTCCAACACGATCAACAACAACTACAATTGGCTGTGACGAAGCATTATCAAAAGGGGTAATAGGGCCAAGAGCTGAAATAGGAGACAGAGATCCTGAGGAAACCAAATCAACTCCTGCAGGAGCAAGCCCCTTCGCGAGAAGATTTGAGCCACCAGATCCCATAGCAGATTTTTTGAATTTTTTTGAGCGGGAAAACCCCTTCTCACCCAAACTCGCAACCATAGATGGAGAAACAACCAAGCATCCTGCAGAAAAAATAGGGACAACAGGCGCTATCCCCTCAGCCCTAAGACGAACTCTAGAGGAAGTAGGCATGCCGAGAGAGCCAACCAAAGTGGAACAAGCAGCAATGACACATGAGGCAGAAGTCTTAGCCCCAGCCGCCGAGCACGCTCCTAATGCAGGAACCCTAGGCATTGCAACAGACCCATCAAGAGGCAAAGCTTCAACTATCGAAGCCCTGTTGGGCACAAGAGGAACATAGGCGATCGTTTTCGCAGAAGTGGGAGGCTTCATTCGCAGGAGCGAAATTTTTTCCTACATGCAATGTTAACTAAAAATAATATTAATAACTCCAATGTGTTGATATAATTAAGAACACATGATTAAGGAAGATTATGGGTTAGCACATAATTTTTGAAAGAAATTAAATGTAGATGATATGCAACTATTTATCACAGATATAGATAAACATTTTGAATTTATTAAAGAATAACAAAATACATCTATTGTCTAAAATATTTCATTTAAATCAAAAAATTGCATCTATATATATTTATATTTTCAAATAAATAAGTGGCAATGAATCATAAAATATACAGACTCAAACTAGATAAATTGATGGTACTATTTGATTTCAAAATTTCTTTAATCTTTATATTAAGATTGTGTTTTTCTTTTTTAAATGTTAATGATATCCTTATCTAAGCACTCTATATAAACTTTAATGTGACCTTTCTTTGTTTTAGGGCATATTTGTTTCCTAAAAACACAAAGAAAATAAAATATTTGACCAAAAAGACTAATTCAATGCAAAGAGTTATGAATACATAGAACAACATATTTGTCAAAGGCATACATTAAAAAACTTTGTGCCAATTGCTCTCACTAAAATATCTCATTTCATATTATCTACATTGACACAAATCATTATTCTACCCAGGCCTGAAATTTGATGATCGTAATGGCCATTTTCCACTTTTTGACCATATATAACTGCTTGAAATTTTATTAAATCGTATGATTTGACGCACTAAATTTTTAAAAAATCGTACATTTTAGTTTTATTTATAAACCATCAAAAATTGTTATAGACAATATCATATTTTATTTAATAATATAAATATATGTTGTTTTATAGTATGAATGATAAAATATAAATTTATTTAGTATATTTTAAACTGATAAAATATGAATATTTCTAAATTTTAAGATATATAAATATAAATTTAGAAACTTGTTTAATTGCTAGGTTATCATTAATATATGTAATATATATGTTTCTATTTTTCTTATTATCTATTCATATTAATTTATAATCTTCTTAAAAATAGAATATATGATTTTTAGAAACTTGCTTAGTTTAACAGTATATATTTTTATATCATTTATTACATATTTATATCTATTTAAAACATTTTTAAAATAAACATATAAACTTAAAAACTTAGATTTTTTTCAAATATTACTAATTTATAATTATTTTTTAATTTTATATTCTTTTTATCACAACCAAAAATCTCTATATAATTGATTATTATATGAATTTTGACAATCAATATTTTTTTAAAACATAAATAAAAGATAATAAAATAACTAAACCATCGTTAAAAAATCATATACACACCGGGGTGACCGTCAAATTCCAAGCCTGATCCTACCCATCCCATATACTTATTATATGTAAAGAATCTATGAAATGACGATATGCTGTCATTTCGTGGCCATTCATTTACATAAAGAGCGAATGATGTAATATTTTCGATGTAATAAAGGGATACATTTTCTTTATACGACAAAAATGATGATGGTGATAAAGGTTTAGATTTGATACTTGAGTGACAATTGTTTAATGTGTGTGAGATTATATTAGATTATATTTTAAATATGTGAAAATATCTTTGTTCTATATACTTTTTCGTTATAATATTTATGCATTTATTAAAATTTATTAAATTCATTCAAATAAAGTATCAATTAAGAATTAAAATAGATTGATGACAAAAGTAAAATTAGTTTGAATTCATCATTTAAATAATAATAATAATTTCTTATATAATCGGGTTCTTATATATATATATATATATATATATATATATATATATATATATATCTTATTTTTATTACATTTATAAATAATTCTTCTTATAATATTATTTAATATAGATTTATATATAATGTGTCTTTTAAAATATTTAATATTTTAACATTTAAATATAGATGTTTCACGATGAGAAGATTTATTATATTATTATTACAATTTTATTCAAAGAATTTCAAATCATTTTTTAACAATGTCAATATTGTAATATTATTAGTACGATTTAAAAAACTTTCAACTTAATATTACTCAAAAATATTGAAGAGGAAAATTAAGTATATAAAACTATAAAGAGATGTTTGACTATTTAAGAAAAAATGAACTAATAGTAGGAAAATGAGTTGAATAATATAATTTAGAAAAATATTTTTGAATGCAAGTTAATTGGAAGTATTACATTGTTTATATTTTTGAATGCTAATTATTTTTAAATTTGATTAATTTAGATTTTATTAAAATAGTTGTCTTTTTTCGTACCTATATTTTTTTCAAATTTAAGTATGCTAATTAAATATCTTAATTTCATATTATAGAAAAATATTTTTAAGAGAATGTTATCAATTAAGTATAATTATTTTAAACTAAGTATTTATGGTAGGGAATTGATAATTTGATAGTGTAGCTACTATTTTAGAGAATGTAAATGTGAAAACTAAGATATTTAATTTATTATCAAATAATGAGTTCTTTCTTAGAAGATTTTGGTATTAGATATGCATGTTTAAAAAGCTACATTCATTGTTAATAAAATTCCTTAATGTCTCTTTTTAATTTGTACTCTTACGAATGATAAATTCATATAGACAAAGATGAAATAGTAGTAATGACGTGCATTTTTTCTAAACTTAGACAGAAAGAGGGTCATTAATGTAGAATTTTGCAGCTATGGCTCCATAGATCTAGCTAAAGAAAAGAGAAAACAAAGCAGCCTTTACAAAAAAAACAAAGCATGTTAAACAAGAATGCTAATCTCTCATTGATTAATAATGATATGCCTTGATTTACATTGCACGCATAGTGCAGATTTATACAAATTGAAATTGCTAATGAAGAGCCACTGTTAACAATAGCAAATCGCGGTGGAGAGAGCAATCAATAATTAAATGACAGTTCACCAAGTTAGACTTAATGCATGTGTGGTAATCACCCTTCTTTCATGCAGCAATTGGAGGATAGAATGAAATAAGAAACAGTTACCATCCACAAATTATGGATAAGACTGTGGTGCTTTGAAGGGTGACGGTAGTTGAACATCAACTAATACCGACAATTACAATAATTTTCACTATAATATCGGTAAAACCAAAATTAAAAAATACATGTTCAAATTTTTTTATTATTTAAAAGATTCATCTAGAGTGATTATAAATACTAAGAAAATAAAAGACACAAAAAAATGTGTAATAACATATAAAAGTTTGTAATCATTTAAATAAGATTTGGGTTGATCTTGAAGATTAGATACAATAATTGTATTACAATAACCTCAATAAATCTTATAATTTTTGAGTCAAATTCATTGGTCTATGTTTTATGAATAATGGTTCACAAGACTCATCTTTCACGAGAATGAATGATCTAGATAATATTCACGGAGGTAAATTATGAACATCCGCTATAAATTGTTGACTATTTTTGGTTGTTTATGAGCAACCACTGTACCAGCTGAGTTATCAGGAATGAGTTTGATTTCCATTTCAATCTTACCAAACACAAACATGTCATTGTGAGAGAATCCTGACCCAAAGCCAAATTTTTACCAATAAATAAAAATCTGATGTGTTGTTATTTCAACTTTGCTTTCTTATTGGCTATTTATTACTGGAAACATTTGTACAACCATCAGTACAGGATGAGAAAAAGGCCAAATTGATAATCTATTCAAGACATTTTGGTATAATTTCCCTGTCCACATTATATCAAAATATGCCGACGTGAAGGGCATTGCAGAGTGGACGGATGATTAGATCTGCACATTGGACGGTCACGGTAGTTTCCTTATTTATTGGAGAGAGCATCCACCGTTACATGTGATTCCAACGTTGATTTTAACTTTGGGAAAGAAAGAATGAAAGAGGAAAAAAGGTTCATGTTTTGTGTAAATTCAGCGTGCAAGAGTTTTATTTTCATGTAAATCGTTGTATGGAAGGAATCTATAAAACAAAGATATGCTATCATTTCGCGGCCATTCATTCAAATAATGAAAGAATAATGTAATAATTTCTTTTATTTTATTTTTATAAAATAGTATATTTTTAGTTCCTGTCTATGGCAGGATCTATTTGATGTCATTTATCTTTTTAATCAATCAATTAAGTTAAAGAATTTTTGAAACTGGCATGTTTGTAATAGTTTTAAAATTTTAATATTTAAATAACTTAAATAAAATTATTTATCTCTTTTCTTATTGGTTAAGAGGGTAAACAATAACGAATAAAATTATTATTTTTAATTTTTATTAAAAAAATTAATAAATCTTCTAAAGTGTATACTTGTAAGCATGTAAATCACCATTAAATGTTCTGACATTTCTTTTATTATTTCCTTCTTTATCTACTAATCTTGCATCGCCATTTTTCTGGGACATTTGGCTCATACCCTAATGGGGAATTCTGTCTATTTTCATAACAATGTTGTAGAAATTTTCTTCCAAATCCTTGTTCAAATACATCATACAAAAAATTTAATGTTTCTTAGAGAATTTTATGCTTGCAAAAAAGGCACCTTCTAAGCATCTTAGTGATGGAGGCATACCCAATCAGTGTTTAATTTTATCTTCTTTTTTTTTCTCATTTGAAGAACCCTCGACGCCGACAAATGCAAAATCATTGCAGCCTATTTTGTTTGATTTATTTGATTTTTCAAGAACATCTCAAACCCAGAAGTATTGGATGTTGGAATTAAGGAACACTAGAAGGGGAAGGTGAATTAGTGTTCTACACTTTTTGACTTTAATAATCTGACTCTTTAACCACAAAGCAAATGCAATAAAGAGTAAACAACTAAAGCATAAGATAAGCATCTGCAATACCATAACATTAGCAGTCGCATGCTTTTGTGCATGCAACATGAGCCGATAAGTGATTTGTTTTTATCTAAAACAAAAACAATACTAAATTTAATGTAAGTTATACTCAACTAAAAATATATTATTAAAAATAACTAAAATAACTAAATTGTACTAAAATTATATTTTTTTTTTGGATCGGTAAAAGGCCAAAGCCAGAATTTTATTAATATTAAAAATAAATTTTACAGTAAAACCCCACTCGCTGCGGGCGCTGGTAGGAAAGAGTGGGGTCGAGAAAACCTCCAGCCTTGCTCGGGACAAAAGTCCTGTACCTAATATAGAAATATACGTGGGCATTCCCGCGACTCGAGCTTTGTCGAGATTTCATAAATACATAGGTCCGTGGGCATACCCACTACCGAAAAAATTTAAGAATTAAAATTTTATAATTAACAAATTTTAATGACCATGATAGTTACACTTTGAGATATCATTTCGAGATAACATTCTGCGGTCCTATAGCTTCAGAGGGAGTTTATACTTGGTGCCGAGTTGAGTCCTTCCTCCTGAAATGCATAACAGTTTCCTCGACAACCAATGGTTAACTTATCAACTTTAAGAATAATTTACCTTAAGTAGTGAGACCTTGTTCCGAGAGTACCTCATAAGAAATCATGGTTAGCAATATGAAGCATAAATAATCATCCTAAACAGACTAAAAGGAGTGGGATACATAATGGTAAGATAAAAATACAAAAATACATGTAATCTTATATATAAACATTAGTGACATCTACCTAATCTACCTAAATAAATAAATTAAAACTACAAGAAATAATCTAGATATCATTGTGCAGTTAAACGTTAGTAGAGGACCTAATGAATATAAGTTATCAAGACCAGGTATCAAAATTGGATTATTCTAAAATGGATATACCATTTGCACCTAAATTAGCTAGATTGTCTGCATCAGAATTGCCCTCCCGATAGGTATGTTTTACAAGAATCTCAGGGAAGGACTCTAGAATGTGATTAATTTCTTCAATTTTAGAATTCAGTATCCAATTTGGCGTTGTTTTAGTTCTGATGGCGTTAATGATAATTTGAGAATCGCCTTCAATAATTAATTTTGGAAAATTAAGTCTTTTGCAAATTTTAAGGCCTTCCAGTGCTGCCAGGCATTCTGCCATGTTATTTGTAGTGGGTTTGATGGGTTGAGAGAATTTAGAGATAGTTTCTCCCTTCCAATTCCTAATAATCCCACCAATACCTGCAACCCCAGGGTTGCCTCTGGAGGCCCCATCGAAATTTAACTTGACCCAACCCTCTTCCGGTGGGATCCAGATGCAATTAGACCTATCTGATTTTGATTTGTTACCTCCTCTACCAAAAAGTATCGGAATGATCAAAGAGGGCCATTTTAGTCTGATCTTGTTGTCCCAAGTTCTGAAAGAGTCTTCATAGCATGTAGTGTCTCGCAGTTTGCTATTGATCTTTTCCGCTATTGAAGCTTCGATTTTATTAGTGATGCAAGTTAAGTCTAATTTCTGGTTCGTAAAGATTCTTCTGTTACGTTCCTTCCAGACTTCCCAAACTAGGATGGAGGGTGATATAATCCAGATGTCCTTAAATAGGTTGTCTTTGTGCAAAGCTGGTCAGGCTTTGAGGTGGCCCAATAGGTCCGCATGAAGAGCAGACTTCCATTCGAGTGACTGGTGTAGCCAATTCCAACACTTCTGGGTGTAGGGGCAATTTAATAGGAGATGATTCACATCCTCTTCCTGGTTTTCACATAAGGGACACCTAGAAGGCCCCTCGAAGCCTAGTTTACGAATCCTATCAGCGGTTAAGATTATGTCCTGCAAAGCTGCCCAAAGAAACATCTCAGCCTTGGGAAGGCAAGCTTTGTTCCAACAGAGATTAAGGGGAATGTCTAAATGATCCATATGATTCTTGTGAATTATGGTTTTATATCCATCCTTAACTGAGTACTCCCCATTATTGGATCTGGCCCATATAAGGGAATCCGACCTATTTTTGATAGTGATGCTTCTATCCTTTATAATATTGAGTAATTTCTAATTTTGTAGATCTGAAGGAAGACCTCTTGAGTTTAATACATCATTTTCATTTAATTTAATATAGTCTTTAAGGTAAATCCCGAATCTATCTTTACAAGTTTCTATGAAATTGGGTGAGAAACCTTCCTTGAGAAGCGAGGGGAAACCTGCCCAGGAGTCCTCCCAAAACAAAGCTCGGTCCCCAAGACCCACATTCCAAGTGAGGTACTTATTGATTAAGCCAATAGAGTCCTTAATGAAATTCCAGACACGCGATCCTTTAACATGGGATTGAGCCCTAAAGATATTAATGGGGTCGGCCTGAGGAATATACTTGTGAAGCAAAATAGAAGCCCATTTAGTGTTAGGCTCCTTGAAGAGTCGCCAAACTAGCTTGGCACCTAGGGCTCGATTTTGCCACAGTAGATTCTTAATCCCTAGCCCACCCATAGAAATAGGTTTACAAAGGTTATCCCACTTAATTAAGGCAAGTTTCTTTTCCTCGGATGAGCCTTGCCAATAAAATTCTCTCAACATCCTATCTAAGTCGTGCTTGATGGTAGTAGGTAGTGGGAGAATAGACATTTGATAAGTTGGTATGGCAGATAAAACTGATTTAATCATTATGGTTCTTCCTGGCTTAGTGAGCCACTTACCTTTCCAAGAACTCTTCTTATCTTGGACCTTTGCTAGTACTTGTTTCCAAAGTTTAGAGGATTGTAGACCTTTATCTAACTCGATACCTAGATATTTACAAGGGAATCTACCCAGTTTAAAACCAAAGATATCACAGATTTTCTTTTCCAAATTAGGTGAGGTATTAATATAGAAGATCTTTGATTTTTTAGAGTTGACTTGTTGACCAGAGGCCTTCATATAAAGGTTAAGGACATCTTTGAGGGCCTTCACCTCTTGACAGTTGGCGGATCCAGGGAGGATTGTATCATCCGCGAATTTTTGGTGCGTAATGTACGGAATGTTATCCGCGACTTTTAAACCTGTAATCTTACCTTCTGATTGTTTCCTTGTGATAGTTCTCCCCAGGGCTTCCGCCATGATAACATATAGAAAGGGCGACAATGGGTCACCTTGTCTGATGCCTTGCGATATACCAAAAAAACCTTCTGGAGTACCATTAACGAGGACCGAGATCTTAGGGGTAGAGATACATTTGAAGATGAGATTGATCCATTGCTTGGAAAAGCCAAAGGCCTCCAGACATTTGCAAAGAAATCTCCAATCCACCTTGTCATATGCCTTTTGAATATCAATTTTAATAAACATACTTGGTTCCTTGGTCGCTTGTGCGGTATGGACTAATTCTTGGGTGATGACAATGCCATCTAGGATCGATCTATTGGCTATGAAACCTGTTTTCTCTTCTGAGATTAAAATCGGCAGAAGAGTTTTAAGTCTATTTGCCAGACACTTAGATAATATCTTGTAAATAGTGCTGCAAAGTGATATAGGTCGAAAGTCTCCTGGTTCAATGCAATCATTTTTCTTGGGAATAAGAGTGAAGAAGGTATTGTTGATTTTCGACAAGATAGTACCCGAGTTCCTAGTAGCCTCCACCGCTTGCCAAATGTCCGTTCCCATAAAGTGCCAACATTTTTGGAAGAAACCTGCTTGGAAACCATCAGGCCCCGGGGCTTTGTCCGGCTGCATTTGGAATAATGCAGTCTTGACTTCTTCCAAGGTGAATCTGTTGTTCATCATGATGTTATCCTCATCCGTGATCAGTTTGGGTATGGCCTCTAACATTTCATTTTGTGCTTGAAGATTAGCCGCTTCCAAATTATTAAGGAGAGTGTTATAAAATTTGGTGATATGAGTAGCAATATCTTTGGGATTTTCCAAGAGTTTCCCCCTGTCATCTTTAATCTTGGAAATCCTATTAATATTCCTCTTTAGGTTGGTTGATTTATGAAAGAATTTGGTGTTATTGTCCCCTTCTTTAAGCCAGGTTTCCCTGGATTTCTGTTTCCAATAAATTTCCTCTTTAAGTAAAATTGAATTATATTTAGCCATGAGTTCCTTTTCTTTTAGATATCTTGCTTCGTTCATGCCTTGGGCTATGACTATGTTATTAAGATTCTCTAATTCTTGTTCGGTCTGAATTTTTTCTTCGAAGATGTTATTAAATTTGTTTTTGTTCCATTCCAAGACTTTATTTTTTATAATTTTGAGTTTACTAACTAGACTATACATCTTGGTACCCTCAACTGATGTTTGGTTCCACCATTGCTCCAAAAGGTTGAGAAGTTCTTGGTCCTGGAACCACATAAATTTGAATTTAAACGGGTTCCTATTAGGTTTACAATCCTCAGTAATGGTCAATCTAATGGGGAAATGATCTGATCCAGCCTCTGGAAGAATCTCTGTAGTTAAGAGTTGGTCAAAACTATCCATTTCTCCAAAAAACAAAAATCTGTCTAATTTTTCCGCGATATGACTAAAGCCCGATCTTCTGTTATTCCAAGTGAATGACCCATTGATGGTTTCAATATTAATCAGATTGTTATCCGTAACCCATTGCCTAAAATCTTTTTGAGATTGTGAAATGTACTTGGACCCACCAAATTTTTCATTGATGTTCAAAATAGCATTAAAATCTCCACCTAGGATATGCGTCTCTATTTTGTTTGATTGTAGTATAGACTGGATTTCTTGCCAAACCCTTCTCTTTTCTATGTTTAGTGTAGGACCATAAATATTAATCAAATTGAATTTTAGGTTAGATTTTAGGCTGCAAATTCTAAGGACCATCCAGTTGCTATTGCTAGACAGGACTCGGGAAGAAACTTTCTGAGGGTCCCATAAGACTGCTAGGCCTCCTGATGCCCCTGTTGCTGGTTCAAATTCTGATTTCCATATGCCAAATTTATTATTTAATTTTATGCTTTCATCTGTACTTAGTTTAGTTTCTTGTAAGATTATAATTTCCGAATCAAAGTTTTTTAGATAACTCTTAACGAGTCTTTGTTTGTTAGGGGCGTTTAAGCCCCTAACATTCCAGGATGTGACTCTCATTGACCCCTGGGAAGGCACTTCCCCTTCCCACTATTTAGAATGTCGGAGATCTTTATTTGGTTATCAGCATTGCCAGCTATGTTTCTAAGCTCTATGAAAGATTTCCTACCCCTTTTCTTTTTAATCTTGTCTATATTGGGGGAAGATAATCCTTCTAAATTAGTGGCAATACCCAGTTCTCTATCTTCATTTGTAATACCAAAAATACCATCAATGTTTTCAGTGCTGATTTCTGCATAATCTTTAAGTTGAGGAGAGGAACCTGGGGCCTCTGTAGGAACTTCATTTCCATACCCTCTTCCTGGAACGATGAGTGAATCTTCAACATCAATGTTCTCTTGTCCATAGGATTCAATCATCATGTCTAGATCATTAAGGTGGGCTTTCATAGGGGTCTTATTTACTGGTTCCTCAACCACATGTTGACTTACTAATGAGGCATCATTATCCTCTGCAGAATTTCTAAGCAACAAAATTTCTTTGATTAGGATATCCTTTTGATTTCTAAGCTCCTCTTCATCACAGATTTCATTTGTAAATAGGTCCAGTAGTTCATTAGTTAAGGCTTCCCCTATACAATCCGTTGTAACTTCTTTGGTGTATTTTTCATCCTCAGAGGGGTTACCTTGTGGTGATGCAACTGAAAGATCATAATTTTGAGAGGATGCTGGATTGTTCTCTATGTAGTTAGGAGACTGTGTAGGATGGCTAGTAGGAACAGGCTGGGCTACCGATCTGGGTGACTGGAGCCTATCTTTAATTTCTGATTGTGTTTCAATCCTTGCAAAATTTAGATTGACTTGGTTATCAACCAAAGGATCATGTCTGCTGATTTCAGCAGGTATATTATGAGGGTTAAGATTCACCAAAAAAAATGGAGGTTCCTCAGCGATAAAAACTTGATTGTCAATTACCTCAATTGCCTTATTAGGCTTGCAAGGGGGTTCAACTATTTGTGGGGGAGGTAGATTGTCCATGGAACTTTCCTTTACATTTGTAATTGTGAAGCCCCCTTTACTCGAATGAAAGTTAATGTTTACATCTAAGCTCCTATCTAGGAGATTAGTTAGTTTTCCAGGTTTCATAGTGTTAAGATTAGTTTCTAAGAAATTTTCCATAATAATTGGATTAATGATAATTGTATTCGAATTAAAACATAAACTAATATGAGGTATGTAATGCTGATGTATATTCATCTTCACAATGATAATTTTCTCAGATTTGTTTGGCAAAGTTTCACAAATTTTAATAAATTTACCTATTTTGTTGCCAATTTTGGTAATCAAATCTAAGCAAGCAAGTTCTATTGGTAAATTCCTAAGAGAAATAGCTTTTTCTACTACAAAGTTTTCTAGGTGTAAGGGATTGAATAAAGGCATCCAATTGGTTACAAAAAAGGATTCATGCCTGAATTTTAAATTTAAACTATCTAATACTACCTTTTTGGTTTCTGAATTTATACAATCTATTAGGAAAAAGAAATCTATGAGGGTGACGATACTTACCTCACATGGGAGCATTAATTTTAAGGCTTCTGTGATGTCCAGTAAACTCACTCCAACTCCTTTCCAGCACACAATAAGACCTGTTTCTACAAAATAGTTCTGATTCTGTACTATAGATTCGGTTTCTAGGACTACTTTGTTAGATTTGTAATTAGAAATTGTTCTATCTCTAATATAATAAACAGAGTTAGATACCTTTAATTGTTCACCATTCATACTATTCCTCCTATGTGGTGGTGTATAAACAGAGTTAGATACCTTTAATTGTTCACCATTCATGAGATTGGGTTTATGAATTGGATGCTTACCAGCCAGTCGACGGTGAGGGGGAGAGTAAAACCTGTCTTTATGTGAATGAGGCTCTGAAGAAAGATTCTCAACATTCTCCCCAGCCGTAGCATACCCTGATCTGATACTTAGGGTTTTAGTAAAGGAAGGGGGGATGTGAACTGGATTTGATCCAGTTGGCTTGGTATGTTTGTGATGCTCATCCATAAAGTTTCCCTTCCTTCCCAAAACCCCATTACGAATGTGGGGGGGAGAATAAGAGCTGATGTTTGGAGAGATCTTCTCTAATCTTAGTGAATCAAAAGGATTACTCAGAGGAATCTCCACTCTCTCCATAAAATGTGATCTTACCTTCTTCTTACTTTTTACCTCTTGCCATTCATATTCTTTCAACCTAGCAACCCCAGGATCCGCCTGGGCCACTGAAAAACCCCCTCTCCCCAAGGCAGAATGGGGATCATTGGATTGCTTAGCCGGTTCAGCTCTGGGTTTTAGGGCCCCCCCAACCCCGGGGTTTCTTGAATTCTGCAGTGCATACTTCATTTTGGCAAAACGAATCAACTGGCTATCTAAATCCTTTACAGTGAAGACTTTTGGAAGCTGAGTAGTAGTGCATTTTCCAGATTTCTTGTTCATGCAAACCCTAGATCTCGGGGTAGGTTTATTTACCAAGGGATCTATCTCTTTATGGTTCAAAATCTCTTTTGAATCCCTGCTTTCATCCAAACTTTTCTATTTTTGCTTGGCGATAAAAGCTTTAAGATGATCGTAGTTAGGGCTTGGAGAACTTACATTCTTTTGCCGGCAATCCACAGCTTGGTGTCCATAAAACCAACAATTAAAGTAGTAGCCGGAATAACTAGTATTGCTGGTATCCTCTTTCGAAGCCTTGCTAGGCATGTCGCCATCAAACTGTTGAGACTGCACCATTTTCTAATTCAAACCTTATTATGGTAGATTCATAAATAGGGCACCCTGCAAGATTGCTTTTAATTCTGTAATTGATGATCTTATCTGTTTGGGTGGTACCACCGAGTACCCTGCAATCTGTCGACTGCCGGCCTGTGTATGTGTTGATCATCAGAATTTCATCCACACTTAAAACCCTTTTTGACAATGATGAAAATTCTGAATTTCCTAACCTAGATTTGGGGTGTTTCGAGCTTCTATATGATCTAATTTATTTCCAGAATTAAGGGATTTCAATACACATTTGATGCTTGAATGTTTAGGATTGACTGGTTGTGATGAAATCTGGACTTGTTTCAATGTTCGATCTGGAGTTTTGATGTCGCCAATTCTGAAATATACTTGCTGTCAAAGTCCAATGCCCTTGGAATCCACCTCTGTGACTTTCTGATAGACGACGAACTTGGAACGATATCTAATGACCGGATTTAAAGGTGCGAATACAACCCTAGTTTTGCTGCTAAATTGGGCAATGGAAGCGCTTCCGTATCAACTTTCGTAATGTAATTATTTGTTCATATCTGTCTATATAATTGATCTGACTGTATGTATAGATATATTTTCCTGAGTATATATCGGACTACCTGTTAATATATAACTGCCTGTGAATGTATATTGCACTGTGTGTATATCTATATCAATATGAATCTATCTGCAATATATATATATCACGGACCGTGTATTGTGTATCTCACTCTGTAATATGGATCTGCTGGTAATGATCGATCCCCTTGCAATATCAATCTCTCTTTTACTGGATTGTTACTTAGCATTGGCAATTGAATTTCCTATATACTGGCATCGTTTTCCTTCAGCATTTGAGTCCAAGTCTGAAACTCGCAATTTTCTGGCAAGGCATCACCTGCGAACTTTCGCGATAAAGTCAAGGCATTGTTCAGGGTAAGTTTGTACTAAAATTATATTATATCCAATTCAAAAAAAATATAATTAATATAAATTATACTCAATAAATTTTAGAAACATTAATATCTTACCATTTTTAAATAGTCTAATTATATAATAAACAATATTAAAATATATAAATAATGATCATTAAAATTTAGAAACATTTTTAAAAATAGAAATAGTTTAAAATTTAAAACATTCATATCTTATATTTTTAAATATTATAATTTTATTATAACTAAAATAACATATATATTTATATTATATAATAAAATACTATATTGTCTATAATTATTAATAATTTTTTTTCAAATATAGAATGTCAATGTATACTCAATAAATTTTTACATGTTTCAAGATTTTTTTTATTAACATATTTAATAACAATCAATTAAACTATTTTTAATATATCTACTTTTAATTTGATAATAGAAAGAACCAATGAAATTGTTAATTTTTTTATAAGAAAATGTATATTATTTATTTAAAATTATATTAATTTAAAATTACATGTAAATCTTCAATGCCAACACAATTAATATAACAATATTAGAATATATAACCATATTAGAAATAAATCCTTAAAAAAACATGAAAACACAACAAAACAAAACATATTTTTTTAAAACTACTAAAATGAGCCAAGACAGTTATTTTTATTAGGACAAGTTCTAGCTTGATATCTAAAGATATACAAATTTTAAGATCATATAAGCTTGATATATCTAAATTCCTTTTTTTTCATACAAAAAAGTTGATTGATAAATGAATTTAATTGATAAGAACAACAAAAATCTGATCAATAAATGAATATTATAGATAAGAAGAGAAAAATTGTGTTGTATTGCTCCTATTATGAGTACAAAGAATGTTCTCCTCTAAAGAAAAACCAATCTCAAATTCGCTATGTGCCTTTGCATATATATCACATAAATTTGCATAAGACTTATTTCTAACAACAATTTTGGCCATACTATCCCTTTTCTATGAGAGATGCTCCTAGAGATGTTTCTCTCAAAGCCCTAAATACAGTTTGGGATAATTAACCTTTTTTCAAATTAAAAATATAAATAACATCCAGCTCATTCTGTATTCTGTAGTCATCCTGCAAATTTTAGTAAACTTTATTTTGCACCCAAAAGAAATGCCATAGACATGAATATATAATTGTGTGAGTACATTAAGGCATTGAACAACCTTATCTTCAAATTGTAATTATTCACAAGAAATAAAATCACTAAGAAATGGGAGTATAAATGGATTTATAAAAATAATTTTGAGTATATCAAGACATTTAAGACCATCTGTAAACTATACATAAATTTATTCGAACAAATATTTAACAACCTTTTGCAAATTGTAAAAAATTGCAGTTGTGGTTGCATAGTACATAATATATCTAGTTGAAGGAAACACAAAATTTATAGAAAACAGAGAACAAAATTGTGAATAAAAAATAAATTATGTCATGAATTATAAAGAGATATCAAACACTAAAATTAATTTGGGAAAAAAATTGTTGTTTCCATTTTGATGGATTGTAGATTTGTTGGATTGTTTCTATTTTGGAGCAAATGGACTTATAAACTACTAATTTTTCTAAATTGCTAATTTTATTGTACAAACAAAAAAAATAAGTTAGTCAAAGAGGCTGACAATTTTTCGGTGGAAATTTTATTTTTTAGGGAGCAAAGCTCCCACAAATAGCCTATCAGCTAAACAAGGGTTTTGCGTGGAAACTTGGTTAAGGGAAAAACCACGGCGGGGATGGAACCCATAAGATTTACTCTACATAAGTAAATAACCTTGTTAAAGTTTGTACAAAAGTAGAATGTGCATGCATTCAGGCACACTTCTTAGATCTCACTACTCAAATACAAAAGGGGCTACAACCCTAAGGAAGGCTTACTAAAATACAAAGGTATGGACAACAATCCACAATAGGTTGAACTAGATTGCATCATCTATCTATGCCAAAATAGTTCCAATTAAGCACATCAAAATAAATTAATACACTTCATCTACTGAAACAAACCTCTAATCACATAGCCTTCACATACATAGCTTTCATATCGCATCATAAGTCCACAAAGTGACTTGATCTTATATATTTTCTTTCAATAATTAAATTATGATTGGATCAACCTCAAGAACATATTAAAAAAATAATGTAACCTATAGATAGTTAGCTGAATCCATATGAAAAACATAATGTGAACCTCAAAAAACCAGACATAATCGATCTCCCATATCGGCTCACCAACCTCAAAATAAAAAAGAAAATAGCAAATCAATCTGATAGAATCGCACAAAGATCTATTGTACCTTATCACTATTCTTCACTATTAACTAGGAAATTGCCAAATAGATGATCAAATGATAACATTAAGTTCTATGAACCTAGGGCATGATAGAGTATACCTTCATTATGCTTCTCCTAGGTTTTCACCTCAAAATACAAAATTTGATAGCCATACTAAAACATTTCCTAAAACCTATATACTATCTTGTTTCTTCTATACTTAGCCAAACTTGCCTTCAATCCATCAGTATGATCATAACATGATATGAAAAAATGTGGAATAAATTTTGTTGCCATCAATAACAACATCTAAGCCCTCAAGAGAAGTGTCTCTTGCCAACAATATCCCACTTTGACATTAATGGCAATACTTAGTAAAACATGACCAAGTGTCAAAAATGCCAAAGATACAAACTGCTCTCACTCTCCAAAACACACATGCTCCTCCTAAGCTGAATATCCATTTTTTGCTACATATCTCTCCCCCTTTGACATCAACAAAAAAGATAAGGGTCCTCAACAAAATTTCTACCACTAATTCTTATATATATATATATATATATATATATATATATATATATATATATATATATATATATATATATATATATATATATATATATATATATATATACAAGTAACCCTTTCATACTTACAAAATCTTGAAACATCCTAAAATGTATGCTTTAAAGTATTGAAATCCTTATCCTAACTATGTCTAAGAATCTCAAGGATATGAATCTGTCTACATAATGCATAGGCATGAATTTATTCTATATGAAGGTCTAATGTATTAGGTGAGCCAAGTGTTGCTTCTGCCTCCTTCAAAGAAATAAATAAAGTACTCAACTTAAGAGCAATTAAGCTTCTAAGCTCACCAATCCTTCCAATCACTCTTTCCTTCTTAGTAACTAGACTCTTTATCTTATCATTCAATGTAAGTATCTATTCTTCATGATTGGATGTGGAAGATGTTATGGGATCAAAAGATTGTGATAAATCAGATAGTTTCTTTTTACTTTCCTTGATTAGTTGATGTAAGGGAGGATGGATTTGGGGCCTAAGGAACTCCCAAATACCAATCCTACTTGCAGATTAACAACTCGGAAGTAACAGTTCACAAAGAAGGAGAGAAGGAATGCATATCTCTTTCATTTTCTCATCAAAACTTCATACATGTCAGGCTGTAAGGCCTTCCCGATTACGGCCAATATAATGAAATTCAATTATAGAACAATCCTCATACATGTAAGGATTCCAAAATCTTCAATTCTATCTTCTTGCTAACTAACTACCACCACCCCTAACTCTAGAACATCGAGCTACTTATTTATACAAGAGGCCACTGAATAGGTCAGATCTAAAGATCCTTTAGATCTAGCATTAGAGAGAGAAACAACCTAGATTTAGGTCCATACACTTCCTAATGATTGATCCCAACATTGATATCATGACCAAAATTAACTACACATGTCGGCCAACATCAAATAATTAACTACACCATTTGGTGAACTCAAGAATTGAGTAACACCAAACACACTAAACCAACTCAGTAAGAACACTACCGAACCAACTTGGCAAAGAACAAAAAAAAGTGGTAACCAAGTTCACCACTAACTAATGGGGTTACTTCACCGAGAACTCAAAAGTAGTTACTGAGAAAACTAAACAAGCTACCAAGTAGCCAAACAAACTCTAACATATTTTTTCTTGATCCAGGATTTCCATAAACCCAAGATGCTCCTTCATTAGACACTCGAGGTTGACAATAAATGATTCTATGAATCATGTGTCAGGTACAATCCACCCTGAATCCAACTTAGATTGAGAAATCCATGTACTATCTTCAATCGGTCTATTCTTTCACTTTACCAAATACTCCATGTAATACATTCCTCTTGTGCTTCTACCAACTCTTTGTTCCAAAATCTTCTCAACTTCCTCTATCCGCTTCTTCGGATAATCACTCAGTGCCATCACTTCTTTAGGTGGATGTACAAAGTTGAGTGCCTATTCCGTGGAAGTCTGCGGAATTTTTTTTTGGCACAAGAAATAGGCACCCATTAAGCTCTAGGTGCCTGAAGCGTATTTAAAAAATGGTCACCCATTTAAAAATTAGATGCATGTTAAGCTTCGGGTACCTAGAGCAAAACGGACACTCGATATTTTTAAAAACGGGCACCCACAAGTTTTAAAAATTGGGTGCTCATTTCGTAAATCTATTTATTTTTTTATTTTTTAACAGTTTTCCAAGTCATTTTTACAACATGCTAAATAGGATCATGCTTTGGAAGCTACGGGTGCCCGTTTCTAGTTCTATTGTTGACCCCCTCAGTGATTTTTCTCCTGATTTTAGGTACGTACCATTGATTTTTATTATTTTTCTTTATTTTATTTTATTTTTTTAAATTAAAAAATGTAGTTTAATGTTATTTTTAACTAGTTAAACAAGTAATTGTTTAGTTTCAAGTTTGTTTTTCTAATAGCATATAAATAAATTATATTTTATGTTTAATACAATTATTTTTAGTTTTAATTTACTTTTTAAATTATTGTAGAAAACAAGAAAACTAAAAAAACTATTAAAACTTAAAACATTAGGTACAAAACAAAAAAGAAAACCTAGACACAACTAAAACAAGACACCCTACATCTAGAAAATAAATAATAATCTCTCTCTCTCTCTCTCTCTCTCTCTCTCTCTCTCTCTCCTAATTGTAAATTTTCATGTTTTTTAAATTATGTTGTAATTAACTCTCTCTCTCTCTCTCTCTCTCTATTGTTTTTTTTTTTTTAAATGTAGTTTATTTTTGTTTTTAATAGTTAGACAAGCAATTTTTAAGTTTCAAGTTTGTCTTTTTAAATATTATATATTAATATTAAATTAGCATATAAATAAATTATATTTTATGTTTAATACAATTATTTTTAGTTTTGATTTACTTTTTAAATTGTTGTAGAAAACAAGAAAACTAAAAAAATTGTTAAAACTTAAAACCTTAGGTAGAAAATAAAAATGAAAACCCCGACACAACTAAAACAAGAAACCTTGGGTCCAAAAAATAAATAATAAATCTCTCTCTCTCTCTCTCTCTCTCTCTCTCTCTATTTTTTCAAAAAAAATGTAGTTTATTTTTTTAATAGTTAGACAAGTAATTTTTAAGTTTTAAGTTTGTTTATTTAATAGCATATAAATAAATTGTATTTTATGTTTAATACAATTATTTTTAGTTTTAATTTACTTTTTAAATTATTGTAGGAAACAAGAAAACTAAAAAAACTATTAAAACTTAAAACCTTAGGTAGAAAACAAATTTAAGAAAACCCAGACACAACTAAAACAAGAAACCTTAGGTCCAGAAAAAAAATAATAAACTCTCTCTCTCTCTCTCTCTCTCTCTCTCTCTCTCTCTCTCCTAATTGTAAATTTTCATATTTTTTAAATAATGTTGTAATCAGCTCTCTCTCTCTCTCTCGTTATTTTTATTATTTTTTCCAAAAAAAATTGTAGTATTTTTTTTAATAGTCAGACAAGAAATTTTTAAGTTTCAAGTTTGTCTTTTAATAACATATAAATAAATTGTATTTTATGTTTAATACAATTAATTTTAATTTTAATTTACTCTTTAAATTATTGTAGAAAATAAGAAAACAAAAAAAAATGTTAAAACTTAAAACCTTAGGTCCAAAAAATAAATAATAAACTCTCTCTCTCTCTCTCTCTCTCTCTCATAATCTTCTAATGCAAATGCATGATCCAAGTCTTTATTTATTATATCATCTTGATCTTTTATCTCACTAGGTGTTAAGGATTTGTGTTGTCATTCTTCAACCTATTTCATATTCTCGTGTTCTTCCCATTCACCTACAACACAAAATTGACAAAAACATGCAAGCTCCCTAGTCCATATAGTCCACGTGTTATAATTAGAACTCCTAGATGAATTCCATATAGATGATCTACTGATTGTATCACAATCATATCTTGAAAGGATATTCTTCTTTTCAACTAGCCAGAAAAAAAAATGTTTGATTGTAGAGTTCTGACTTGGTCCTGTAGAACAACTTATTTTACCTCATTCAACAATTGTACGTGCATCTTTAAATTTTAATTTTTCCTCAAATTTGAGTTGCTCTCTACAAAGGGCTCTCTTAAAACATGCACCGGCACTATCATGTTCTCCCTTCCCATCTCTAGCCTCAAAAAAACTCCAGATATGTTTGATATTTATTTTCTTATGTCTCCTACTCAACCAATAAAACATTCTAGCATTTGTTGTTGATGTTTGGTAGCTTCAATTGGATAAACCTATGAGACAATACTATTGTATATATATGTGTGTGTGTGTGTGTGTGTACATATATATATGTACACATATATATACATATATACACACAGATATATATATAGATAGATAGATAGATAGATAGATAGATGTGTGTATACACACACACACACACACATATATGTGTGTGTGTGTGTGTGTATTATATATGAAATATAATTTATATATATTTATTATATATGAGATATAAATTTATATATATCTAAAGTATTATTGTGTTAAAGAAATTAATATAATAAGACTAGAAATACTATATATATATATATATATATATATATATATATATATATATATATATATATATATATATATATATATATGTCATTGTATTAATTAAAAGAGTATGTGTTAATGAATAGACATGTCTACCCATGTCTCATCCACAATATAAATAAGAAAGATATTGTTGCCTTTGAAAAACACAAATAATCAGGAGTATTATTACATTTGCAATGATCCTCACAAAATCAACATGGTATCAGACTGATTTCCATGATGATTAGTTAGACCTTGTAGCAGCTTTCATTAAAGAGACATATTAATTTGTTATTGTCATGGTCAAGCATTAACAAAGAAGCATGCATTCAAAGAAGGGTGTCTCTTTCTAGAAAGAAAGCTTTAATTGTAGAGTGTCACCTCTCTTGGAGAAATCAAGTTATTTTGTGCAAGAAGACAAGCATTGTTCAACAATACAAGAGTGGGAATTTTACATTGTGGGGAGAATAATAACCAATGTTATATTCCCATTTGAATGATCCTTAGTGGGGAGATGATTCAAAGGGGAAATGTATTTCAAATATCTTGAGAAGATGTTTTCTAATTTGATGTATATGGACCTTCATTGTTGTAACTTGTGTCAAGGATGTTGATGTGCAGATAAGTATTCATTATCCTTGATTATTACTTTATATATTTGTATTTTTGATGCAGGAGCACCCTAGGGTCTTGTTTAGATCCTAGTTCATTTTGTCTTGTAGGTGGTTCTATCCAACTACCAAGGTAATAAGGACTATTGATAAAGTCCCAAGTGTGTTTTGATGTGTGTTTATAGATAGGTATTCTTAAAATCTTGAAAGTGGTCTGGTTTTAATAGGTCTAGTTCTAAGTCCTAGAAAAAGTCAACTTGGGTCAAAGTTTGGCTATGACTCCAAAATGGAGTAGAATTGATATTTTGATGATTTTAAGTGTTCTAAGGACCATTGTAATGATTTAGGGTTGAGCTATGCTAGGTAGGAGAGTGGAAAGTCAGGTTTGCAAAAAGATGTCAAAAAGATGTAAAGTTGCTTATGACAAGTTTGCAACTTTACAAGGTTGTCGTGACAACATTTCCTAAAAACTAGGAAATAGCCTTAATGATGTTCTAAGCCCAACCTAAGGATCCAAACATGTGGGAAGAGGATATATAAGGTCAAACAAACCCTAATCTGATAGCTGGAAGAAACATTATACAGACTGTATTATGGAAAGCACATGATTTGATTGTGTTTTTGTAACAGAGCCTTCATCCAGTCATTGAATGGATTGAAAGAATTAAAATAATGCATTGAGGTTTTAATTTTTGTTATGTAATTACTTTGTGTGGCATTATTTTAGTTTTTTAGCATGACTAGTTAGCATTTTGTAAATTCTTTGTGTTTCACTGGTTCTCTGCTTGGTTCAGATCCAATCTTGTAAATATGCTCCCCACTTGAATTCTCATGGTTGAACTTCCATGGACTCTTGGAATTAAGTAGGTGACCTTGTATATATTGTAAATATGGTCCATGGAGTCATTGTTTGCAGAAGAGCTATTTTTTCCATCAAGCCCTAGGCGAGTGCAAAGGCATTCTGGCTAGGCGTTTTCACTGAACAGGAGCAAGAGAGCTTTCTTAATGGATTGGAGAAAACCAATAAAAGGTGTATAAGTGTAGACGCATGTTTTCTAGTAATGTGAATACAAGGATAAGTGTAGAGGAGACCATTAAAGAACCTTTTGAGATTCAAGAAGTCAAATAGAGTCACATGCCCTAAAAACCCTTAAAAATAGGGGTTTGGTGACAGACCTATGTACGGACACTTTGGGGGTCTATAACCTAGGAAATATTTAAGCCTAGGAAGTCTTTAGAGAGAATCCATAAAGGGATTGGGGGTTTAGTTGGAGAAGTCGGGAGTTACATCAAGAACTCTGATTTTAGGAGGCTTAATTGGGCTAAAAAGGCTACAAGGCCTAAAATCTTGAAACTTAAGAACCCGATGGAAAACCCAAAGAAGAATCCATTAAAGTGGATAAAAATGGATTGAAAAAAATAAGGAATATTTAGGAGACCTATTCCTAGTCCCAAGAGCAGTATGGGAGCATAGTGGATAGACTGAGCCCATGAGTGCATAGTTGGAGTGAGAAGCATAGTGGAGAGTTTGAAGTTGGTGGAGAGTTCTACAAGGAGATAGGGATCCTAGGAGTGATCTCTAAGTAGGGTAGAGAGTAATACCCTAGTAAGACCAAAGAATAGGTCTTAGGAAGAGCTAGAGTGCTCTTGAAGTGTAGATAAGTATTTATTATCCTTGAGCATTACTTTATCTATTTGTATTTTTATACGTACTATAAGATCTATTTGTCTTGATCTTTTCTGGGGATGCTTTTACAGGAAAAAGAAAATTGATATCAGATTCAAAGGGAGTCTAAATCTTCCAAGGTAACTTTGGATGATGAGATTAGAAGATTGAAATCAGATTCAGATGGAGTCTAACAAGGTTATCTTAAGCAGTCTTGGATGAAAAGATCAACATATTGATATATGCTCAATGAGTTCTTCTATGTGAGAGAAGTTCAAGGTCAAATCCCTTGTTTCCACCCTCTCCACTAAGGCATGGTGGATATCATGTTTTAATGGGCCCTCCCCCTATGTACATCATGAGGAAGAGACGACTTCCAAATGATTATCGCTTGTATTTGTTAAAGTTATATTTGAAAGGCGACGATATTACAATAGCTTGATCTTCTATCATGATATAAATCTTATGATGGCTAAAAAAGATCATGATAGATGATATCTTGCATGGTGGATTGAGTTCCTTAAATAGGCCACAATCTTCTATTGTGATAGACATCTTATGATGGCTGAAACAGATCATGCTAGATGATAAGAATTTTGCTATGGTAAGTGCACATTACCTATGGACATTTTATGAGTACTTGGTGGACATCATGAGACTTGATGTTGGTAGGCCATTACTCTGAGAACTTGGGGAATATCATGTGACTTGATATTCTATAGGTCAATTCTCTCGATATCATGAGATGATATCTTTATAAACTTTTGAGTACTTGGTGGACATCATGAGACTTGATGTTGGTAGGTCATTACTCTGAGCACTTTGTTAATATCATGTGAATTGATATTCTGCAAGCCAATGCTCCTGATATCATTAGATGATATCTTTATAAACTTTTGAGTACTTGGTGGACATCATGAGACTTGATGTTGGTAGGCTAGTATTCTGAGTACATGGTGAATATCATGTGACTTGATATTTTGTGGCCATTACTCCTAATATCATGAGATGATAGCTCTATAAACTCGATATTATATTGAGGTAATATCTAACCATGTGTTTATCCTCCCTAGCTTTTATCCTTACATACCATGGTTTACATTTTTCAAAAGATCTTTGACTAATACTAATAGTTAACACCTTATCATCCACAATTTTTTTATACAATTTAAGTTGAGTCATATCCAAAAAGGTGTTTTGGATGTGGATCATGAATTTTTGAGCCAACTCTTAATTTAAGAACAACTTTGGCATTAGGTGATACTCTTGTATTATCATGCCAAAATATTTCAATCAAAGTTTTGACTTCACCAGTAAGTTTCATGTTAGACCTCAGGAGTCTACCACTTAAGGTTCATATATGGTTTGTTGGATCACTTTCAAAGTTAACTCTTCTTTTTATAGCTCTTGCAAAAGTTTTACAATGAATATTAAGATATCCACTTATGTTGGTAATCATTCTTTTATCATTAGTAGTTTTGTTTACTAAAGTTGTTGTTATTGCTCGTCATGCTGCATTACTATCTTTAGAATGAATTTTCTTTCCGATTGTGTCAAAGGCACTAACGATAGTTGATGGAACTTATTTTAGAGACTCATCCTTCTTCTTGGATTTCACATGAATGCCTAACCTCTTCTTTACTTTTCAAATTTTAGTCATTTTAATTAATTGTAACATTAGTTGACATTGAAAACCAAGTTTCTTAATATAAAAAAATTGTCTAAACAATCTAGTCATGTGTATCCTAATCTATCTCCATGAAACCAAACCATGTAGATTGTCTAGCACATCACTTTTAATTTGAAATTGCTCATTCATTTCATCATCATTCAAAGGGGATTATTTCTCAATTGGTGTTTCTATGTCTACATCCACATTGTTGATTTCAATTTGAGTTGGGGTTTGAATTTCACTTTCAATCAGGGTTTGACTTTCAGTTCCTTTATCATTATGATTAGCACTACTAATTTTTGGAGTTTGATGTGCAATAAAATTTGTTACTCTACTTTCCAGAATAAAATTTAGATCATTTATATTGTTGTAATACCCCAAAAATGGGCTATAAGTTCATTAACCTCCTATATCATCAAATCATATGAAATCAACATCAAAGTCCTAATCTAAGGCACATCTAAACATCATCAAATCTAATTGATTATCTTAAATTTTGCATCGGGGAATATTCCTAGTAATATTCCTAATTATCTTAATTATCTTTAATTTTAATGATTATTTGGCGATAAATCACATTTATCCTAAGTTTGATTAATTGAATATTTTCATATTTAATTAATTAGATTTAATATTTTCCACTTAATTGTGTAATTAAATTTAATTATATCTATTATTAATTGTATTATTTAATTTTGACAATAAATCTAATATCATGTGAATAATTGATTAAATTCTTATTTAATTAATTAAAGCAAGTTGTCATTATTTAATAATATAGTTTTTAATAAAAGTTTGATTAAATAATTGATTAACCCATAAATCAATTGTTTTATTTTTAAAAGCAGTTAAGTTGGAAATAAATCACTTTACTATTAAATTAATTCATAAATAAAACATGCACAATCATAAAAGCAGACAACTATCAATTATCAATTAAAGCTAAACTCTATTTTGAGTTAAAGCTTAGCTTTTGCATGTTTTTGTGACTTAATTATCTGTTATTATCAGATAACTCAAAAATCAAGCTGAGTTAATTTGAGTGATTTATGGCTTTTATCCATGCACCTCCAAAGCCTTGGATTTCTATAAATTAAGGCTTTAGCTCTTCACAAATCATCTCATATTTTGCACAATCACGCTGGAGAATTGGAATTGAAGAATCAAAGCTCTTGCGAATCGACATCTTTGTGAGATCAATCTTATTTTTGCATTCATATTACATATCATTGTTAGATTCATAGCATATCAGTTTTCAATAGCATTCATATCATATCAATTTTTATCATTCTTATTGCATAGAAAATATCAAAAATATAGATTAATTGCATTTATTCCATATCTAGAATTGCATTCAAATCTTTCATTTAGGTGTCGTCTAGGTCATTGATCTCGATAATAATCTGAGAACATTAATCTCGCACCTATTAGAAGGCAGTAAATCGCTTGGTTAGATAGCTTTCAATTTTGCACGATTTTGATTATCACTAACCTCTAATGTTTTACTAAGTTTTGTGTCTACAGATCAAGTACAATTTTCACACACACATTTCTGGCGCCCACCGTGGGGCAATCCACCTTTGCATGCTGGTTTTGATTTTTTTGGGAGCTAAAACCCCAAAGTTTCAAAGATTTAATTTTATCTCCCAAACAGCTTGGAATTTTGGTCTGAAATTTTTTTTGTAGGTTGGTGAAATATCATGGAAGCTACAGTAAAAAAGTTAGAATTTTCTGAGATGTTTTTAATTTTTAATAATTTTTTCTTGAAATTTCGTAAAAAATTAATATCTGACGCAAATCAGCATATTTTTCAAAAAATTTTATATTTTCGGAAAGCTCTTTAAATTATACAGGGGGTCCATTCTTTGTGTTTTAAATTTGGACATGATATCATAGCTCAAATAGTCAATTTACAAAAACTGGTTTGTTTTGATAAAATGGGTCTCTAGGGCACAAATGAAGAGGTTTTTCTAAAATTTTTGCATTTTTGGAAAGCTCTCTGTTTTTTAGCAAGGGTCTCTATTCTGAATTTCTATTTTTGTGTCCAAAATCATATCAAAAAAATTAGATCTTGTTGACTAGGTCAAATGCAAAAAAAAAAATAAAGTTTTGTGATGGGTATGCACTTATTTTTTTTTACATGGTTCAATGAATGATATGAGTTGTCATTTGGGTTGATTGCTGGTTATTATTACTGATAATAATTGATTTTTAGAGCTAACCCTATGGTTTTCATAAGTTGAATATATTTTGCATATCTTGTTTGCTTGTTTGCTTGTTGGAGAGTTCGTCACTTGCTTGCATGGAAAAGCTCAACAAAAATTGCTAAAAATCAAGTAAAATCTACTAAGCGCGTTGCAAGGATCCCAGGTATTCTTCTTCATCTAATAATATTTTGATTTGGGACTTAAAATAAATCTCTTATGTGTCAAGCTTGTGTGCATCTTTTCATGCTTTTGATCTATTTCTACACACTTGCATAATTGATACTAGATTGTGAACCCTTAAGGATTCATTAAGTAGTCTTAGAATACTTGTGATTGATCTTGATTGCTATCTTGGGTTATTGGACTCGCTAATCCGCCGGCCCCTTATTTCCGCCCCGTGGTTGCAATCTCAGCACCATAAAGGGGAGGGGTCAACAGGACAGAAGCGTTAAATGTTCCACTTGGCAACCCTTTTGTGCTTTTAGGAACTCCCTTGTTTTCTAAGTTGTGGACTCATTTTTAGCTTGTGTGAGGTGTTAAGTGTTCCACCTTGTGGACTCATCTCATATTTGCTTTAAACGTTAAGTGTTCCTCTTTCTACTTTTTGGATGCTTTTGGTAGATTTGCTTTCGGAACATACATCTGTGCTCACATAGTAATTAGGCCCTATGAACACTATTTGTGATTCTTGAGAGATTGGATTCCTAGCGAAATCCTTCTTGACGATAGAATCCTTGTAGGTAGGGAGAATACTTAGTGTGTTTCACATTCAACTTAGTTAGTGAGTCTTCTCTTATTGATCGACACATTCTCTCTCCGGAGAGGTTGATAGATCATGTGGGGTTGATATCACAAGCTTTGGTGAATCAAAATTGGTTAGTGCGTCTTCTCTTATTGATTGATACATTCTCTCCCTGGAGAGGTTGATAGATCACGTGGAGTTGATATCACAGACCTTGGTGGAACAAAACTTTGTCTTAGCGTGTCGGATTAATCTGCTTGCTTTGTTTGGGTTAAAAGTGAAGAGGTGTCAAAACCTTGAATCTGGAGCCAAGTCCCCTTGTGGTATACTATTGTGAGTCATCTTTAGAGAGGGTTAACCGTAGCGGACAATCCCTTCACAGGGCAAACTTCATTGACGGAACCTCAAGCGGTAATAGCCATTTTCGCCATGGTAGTGACAACCGCTATATAAATGTCCTTGTGGAAGAAATCTCCACGGGTATGGTTCATTGTTGGGTTGTCAGATCTCCCTAGCAGCTCTTGAAGATTAAGTTCTCGGACTGTGTCAAAACCCTGGTGCGCCGGGATTGGAGTTCACCCCTTTGAATCATAAAAGTTGTAGAGTCAAACCATTACTAAAAACCCTAGAGAGGCCAATTTTTCACTTTCAGGTATATGTGCGTTATTGCAAAACTTTTCAGAATATACACAATTAGTACTCTCAGGGATTAGCACAATTTGGTCACTTGATTGTTCATGCACAAGGTTGCTTTTGCCCCTGTTCATTATTTTCAGACGTGCTTGGAATCACTTGCTTGCTGTTCTGCGTGCTTATTTATCTACTTGGCTATTAAAAATGATCAAATCTGGTATAACCTTCAAAATTTGGACAATACAATTTGCAAACAATCCAAAACTGAAGACCTTAAATTTTGCAAAAATTGACGTAAAATCTTTCTAGAGTCAAAAGTCATTTCAAGAAGTCAAAAGTTGTATGAGTTTTGTCAACTGTTGTTTCATTGCTACCCAACTGTCATACGAGTTTAGCAACTGTCATTTCATAGACTACCCAGTGTCGTACGAGTCTACAGAGTGTCGTTTGGAAAAATTTGAGAGAGTTGTCAGAAATTGTCAAATTGCAAGATATCCAATGTTTCCAGCTTAGTTCCAAAATCTGTCAAAAATATCATTGTGTCAAGAATAGAGTAATAGCTATTGAGAATCAGTATACATGTCTCAAAGAATCAGTACACATGAGGAAAAAATTTTGATCGCCGCTATAATGAAACAGATACATGCTATGCAAGTCCAGCTTGACAAACTTGGGAAAGAAAAGGAACCTCTATACTCTTTTCCATTTGATAAAGACTTGTACATGCCACCATGCCCTCGGAAAAAATTTGAGCAATATGATACCTCTTCAACAGAGAGTGACACATCTAGCTTTGGAGACTATGATGACTATGACGACAGACAATGTAATGATACCTATGACACCTCTATTCCTAAGAGTCCTCCTCATCGTTCATTCCTGCTTACTACAAATGGGCCGTCACATTGGATAGATCGTGATGGTGATCCATATGATTCTGATTTTGAAAGAGATTTTGATGGCTTTTGTGGACAATACCTTGATGATGATCCATCTACTACTGCTGAGGACTATAAAATACATCGTGCTAGCTTGAAACGTCAATATTATAAGGATCTCTCCTCTAAGAACTCTCCAGCTGAAAATAAAGATTACACTCTCAAGCAAGATCATGTTAATGTTGGACCTTTGTCTTGTGATGGTTCCCTTCCACCCCCTACTTCCTCCAATACCCATACATTTCCTAAAGCTTCTGAGTCTTTCAAATCTTTCACAGAACCTTCATCTGACACAAGCCCTGATACTTTTCATGTGGTTCCCTATAGTTATCCCCCAGGGCTACCTCTTAAAGAAACTCAAGCTAACCTTCACTTGGCTGCAAAGAATTTCAATAATGATAAATCTAAAGAGCCTAAGCCTTCATATGCTATAATCCCTACTTCAGCTAGTCCTCCACCATCTCTTCCAAAGTCATCCATACAATCCTAACATGCTTCCTTGTCCTTAGAAGTGGCTCCATGTCAAGAGGACTCTAAAAATGATAAAGAAAAGAACATAAAGAAATATCAAGATCAAGAACCCTCCATGTCATCCACTCCTTTTCCCGATGTCTCTTATCCGCTTCATGGTTCTTTTGATCGTATACACCCTTTTTTATGCATTCCACCATGTCTTAAGTCTTCTCCTAAGCAAGATCAAGCTACTACTTACACTATTGAGCTTATTGACAATCAAAATAACCTTACTACACTTGCACTTTCCAAAGATGATACTTCCATTAAGGTTGGTAAAAATAGTGTTCCTTCCAATGTTAAGCCTATTGAAAATCAAAAGAAAAATTATGTGCTTGTGCTATCCAAAGATCCTTGTCAAGATCAAAGTCTTCCATCTTCTTGTTCTACCACTCCATGTTCACTTCCACTTTCTACTCTTCCTAAGTCTTCGCAAGCTTTGAATGATCCTATCAAAGAAAATGCTCTTATTCAAGATGTCCATGATTCTATTGAAGATCCTAATGCTCACTCTAAAGATGCTGATATCCTTGGTTGTCATATAGATGCTGATGAACTTATTGATTATCCTTTTGCGTCTTCCACTTCCATCCTTGGACCTCTTCCACCACTACAAAGATCTTCACGCCTTCCTTCCATCTTGGGTCCTTATGTCCCTTCACTTTCCCCTCCTAACTCTACTAATTTTCCATCCATCTTGGGTCCTTACATCCCTCCATCTCCCATCTTTCCTCAAGATCAACATAGATGCATACCCTTGAATCCTTTTCATCCACCCACCCATCTAAACCAGTCATATCCTCCTCCTTCTTCCACAAGTCCCAAGTTCTTTGGAAGTAACTTGAATGTTCAATACAAGAAAAAGAAGCAATACAAGAATCCATCAAAAAAAGAATATCACCATGTCTCCTCTCATAGACATGGAAGCATAAAGTCAAAAGAGATATCTAAGAAAAAAACTACAAGACAAGTATGGGTTCCAAAATCCATCATTCAAGATATTCTCTCTAAGTCATCAAAGGGAAATAAAAAGCCTAAGGCTATATGGATTCCAAAGTCTCTCATAAGAGAGTCTCATGTTGAACAAAAAGTGAAATTGACATTCAAGCTTCCAAAGGCTTCCACTACATCTCCTTCCAAAAATATTCTTCCATTTCATGCGCCCAAACCTCAACCTCTGCTATCCATTCACCATATTCCTTCACGTATTCCTTCATTCACATTTCCTCCACCCTCTCACCACCCTTCAAGGTGTGTGTTTACATTGATCTTGCCTTCCTTTCCATCTACCCTTTCACAATCCTTCCATGCATTATCCTTCTACCTCCTATCCTTTTTCCTCACTTGCCTATTCCTCCTATCTTCCAACCTCACTCGCTTTGCATAAAACCTTATCCTCCATTTTTCTCTTTCATCTCCCTTTCCCTATCAGCATCTTTGAGCGTGTTATTTTGAATCCTTGGCATATCATGGTTTATCCTTTCAAGGAGCATTATCTAAAAAGCTTGCCTTCTTCCAAAAAAAAAATAAAATTGAAAAAATTGAAAATGTGCCTTGGTGAAAACCTGGAAATAGGCGCCTTGGTAGAAAAAGTAAAAAAAAAAAATTTCATCCTATGGTGAAAACCACTTCCTTGTGGCGCCTTGGATAAGTACCATGATGAAAACCTGGAAATCAGGCATCATGCGTAGTTCTTCTACATATTTCATCTATCCCACCTTCTTTCTTTGATCTTGACAAGGTTGACCTATACATGAACATTTGGCTATTTTGTGAGCTATTTTACGATGATCTTGCTTTCATTCCTTCCATGTTTAGCCTTCATATCCATCTTCCTCCATTCATTTTCACCTGTCGCTATCCTTTTCCCCTTTGGTCTTGATCTAAGAAAGAAAGAGTAAAACACAGTGATATGAAGCCTCTTGACATGTCTACTCTTTTGGACTACATCCTATCCTTCTTTGGCAGTACACTTTTGTGACTTATATCCTATGCTGGCCTTTCATTGCTTGTCCAAATGCACTTTACATGAAAATTTTTCCCTAGCTTGGGTATTCTTGAGGAGTTTCCCCTTGAGGATTTCTTCCCTTCATTTTCCTTCATTCTCTTATCTTCCATCTCTTCCACCAGCTTGCTAATCCCTCTTGTTCTCCACCTTGCTAGACATTGGGACTGCATGATATGATCTTGCTTGGGAGTTTGCAAATGGAAAGAGATGCTATCAAGTATACCAAGTATTAGAATAATTATCAGATCAAGTATCAGAATCAGTATCAGAACCAATATCAGAACAATTATCAGAACAAGCATCAGAACCAGTATCAAAACAATTATCAGAATTAGTATCAGAACAATTATCAGAATCAGTATCAGAATCAGTATCAGAACCAGTATCAGAATTAGTATCAGAATCAGTATCAGAACCAGTATCAGAACAAGTATCAGAACACCTACTGGGGCTACACCTTTCGCTTTAGTTTATGGGTCTGAAGCAGTACTACCTATTAAGGTTGAAATCCCATCACTCAGGATCATAATGCATGGACTTGTCACTGATGAAGACTACAGAGTGTCTAGGTTACAAGAACTTGAATTACTAGATGAACACAGGCAAGCAGCGTATGATCATCTCAGAGTGTATCAGAAAAGAATGTCTAGAGGCTACAATAAGAAAGTCAGACATAGAGAATTTCAGGTTGGCGATCTAGTGTTGAGAGAAAATCCTAAAAATCAATCACATCAAGAACGCAAGGGGAAGTTCGAACCCAATTGGTTGGGTCCCTTTGTTATCACTGCTACTTTTGGCTCTGGTGCCTATCAACTCTCAACGACTGAAGGAGAACAGCTCCGAGAACCAATCAACGTTCTCCATCTAAAGAAATTCTACGCCTAAGGCATTTAGTGCTTGGTAAATGTCCTAAAAAAAAATCTTAAAAATCGGAAAAAGTCTTGAAAAAATGAACATCTTGGTGAAAACCTAGCAATAGGCGCCTTGATGATTCACAAAAAAATCAAAAAATATCAAAAGTACAAAAAAAATCAAAAAATATCAAAAGTACAAAAAAATTGAAAAAATGAAAAATACAAAAAAATGAAAAAGAAGAAAAGTGCCTTGGTGAAAACCTGGAAACAGGTGCCTTGGTAGCAAAAATAGAATCTCTACCAAGATGGTGAAAACCCGGCAAACGGGTGCCACTTGTTCCAAAATGCTCCATCTATCAGCACAATCTTGGTCTTTCCCAGCTTTCAGTCTTGCTTTAGTTTGTACATATCTCCCGGTTTGTTTCTGCATATCCTAGTTTCAATAAGTCAGTCTGTACACCAATCAGCTCAAGCGTCTGTATCCTATCAATGTTTAACACTTGGGGGCAATCAATGTCATATCCTATGGCCTCCAATGTATCTTAGACATTTTCTATCCACTCAGAGTCCTTTGAAGCTTCAAGTTGAGTCAGTCAGTCTGTCTCGTCTCCAGAAAGGATTTTGCATCAACAACAATCAAACATCAAAACTCAACTGAAAACAATCTGTGCTTTTCATGCTTTTATCTCCTTGTAGGCTTACTGATTCGCATTGAGATTTTTGCATATTGTGTCCCTTCGAGCTCTTCAATGATGTCCTTTACAGGATTTAGAGAGTGATGACTGGGGGCATAATCTTTTCTTTGTCTTCTGCTTGTATGTGAAAATGTAACAGCTTTGGAAATTTTGGATTGAAATGGTGTCCGACTGTAAGAGCCTCTATCTCGAATTGGATGGCCATGCGTACCTCGACCATTGATACCCAAAAAATTCAAGGAAGTTTGATCTAACTATTGTCTTTTTGAGTAAGTTCTTTCTCCTACTGTGGAACGCAATCTTGCCTAAGGATGTGAATGATAAAGGGTCACTACGGGTAATTCACATTGGATTTAGAATGATCTCTTGACTGTTTGATGTGTTTGCAATGCAAGGCGTATTCAGGTCATCACGACGTTTATGTTTTGATGCTTGTACAAATTGCTATATCAAAATGGACATGATATTCAGGTCATCCTGACATTTGTGCCTTGATGCTTATATTTAATCCAACATTTTGAAAATAAAGTCAATATTCATATATCCATGGTTGTTGTCCAGTGGGTGTTGTATTGATTCTTGCGCATACAAATCGATATTCATATCTCTATGGTTTCATGGCTAGTGGGCATTGTATTGATTTATCCGGTTACCTAAAAGTTCAATGATGATAACAAATCGACACATGATCAGTGACTAGGTCCTAGGTCTTAGGTTGCATTTCATTTTGCATGTCTCATTGCATTTTGCATGTTTACATGATCTCACAATGATTAAACGAACTTCAATGCTTAAATGATTTTTCAAATCGCATCTTCAAGTCTAACAAGACCTGAATCTCACACGAAGGTTCCTCCAATGAAATAGCAAGTAGAATCCTTTTTCGGGATCAAAATTCAAATCTGAGATCATTCATATTATTAACTACTTGCATAATCAACCTTCAATCATCACAGAAATCCAGTATTCAACTTAACTGATTATCTTACATCAAACTATCAAAATTTCAACTTGGTCAACCATGGTCAACTCATGGTCAAACCTAGTCAAACTTGGTCTTTTGGGACCTTCCAACGATGCAGAATGCATTCTCGGATGTAAATAACCACTTCTCAGATCAATTAACATGCTTCTAAACTATCAACGCTGACTTTTCTTGTCAGATTTCAATTTTAATCCCGAAGGGGGCATGGTATTGCACATCATTCAAAGTCTGTAAATCAAATTCTATCGATCAAATCTATCAATATCTTTCATCAGTGATCAAGACAAACAATCACGTCTAGTTATTGATTCATCAAAAGTCCTCATCGCTCGGGGCAAATCTATCATCACTTGGGGCATATCAGATTCATCGATCCATATCAATCTGGTATTCTCCTAATCTTGTAAACTGTATCAATTTTTGCAACCATCAGATCATAGTGTTCTTTTCTTGGTTCTTCGACAACTGAAGGATTCGGATGTGATACCTGCTAGTTCTGCTAAGACAATCGAGTCTAGAACGGGTCACTCACTTCTTATCAATCCTAAGGTTCAGAATCAGGTGTTTTGACACTTTTTCACAATCATCGGTTCATCGCTGCTATAGTGAACATTATCTTTGGTCATTCAGGACTTATTATCTCCATATCAAATCAATATCAATCAACTCCTATCTCAATATCTTTCAATCGGTTTCTATCTTGAGATCGGTTTATCTTTTGAATCAGTTTCATATCTTTATCAAACACAGACTATCTTTGAACCACTGCGCTTCACACAGTAATTCAAAGAGGGGCAAAATGTAATACCCCAAAAATGGGCTATAAGTTCATTAACCTCCTATATCATCAAATCATATGAAATCAACATCAAAGTCCTAATCTAAGGCACATCTAAACATCATCAAATCTAATTGATTATCTTAAATTTTGCATCGGGGAATATTCCTAGTAATATTCCTAATTATCTTAATTATCTTTAATTTTAATGATTATTTGGCGATAAATCACATTTATCCTAAGTTTGATTAATTGAATATTTTCATATTTAATTAATTAGATTTAATATTTGCCACTTAATTGTGTAATTAAATTTAATTATATCTATTATTAATTATATTATTTAATTTTGACAATAAATCTAATATCATGTGAATAATTGATTAAATTCTTATTTAATTAATTAAAGCAAGTTGTCATTATTTAATAATATAGTTTTTAATAAAAGTTTGATTAAATAATTGATTAACCCATAAATCAATTGTTTTATTTTTAAAAGCAGTTAAGTTGGAAATAAATCACTTTACTATTAAATTAATTCATAAATAAAACATGCACAATCATAAAAGCAGACAACTATCAATTATCAATTAAAGCTAAACTCTATTTTGAGTTAAAGCTTAGCTTTTGCATGTTTTTGTGACTTAATTATCTGTTATTATCAGATAACTCAAAAATCAAGCTGAGTTAATTTGAGTGATTTATGGCTTTTATCCATGCACCTCCAAAGCCCTGGATTTCTATAAATTAAGGCTTTAGCTCTTCACAAATCATCTCATATTTTGCACAATCACGCTGGAGAATTGGAATTGAAGAATCAAAGCTCTTGCGAATCGACATCTTTGTGAGATCAATCTTATTTTTGCATTCATATTACATATCATTGTTAGATTCATAGCATATCAGTTTTCAATAGCATTCATATCATATCAGTTTTTATCATTCTTATTGCATAGAAAATATCAAAAATATAGATTAATTGCATTTATTCCATATCTAGAATTGCATTCAAATCCTTCATTTAGGTGTCGTCTAGGTCACTGATCTCGATAATAATCTGAGAACATTAATCTCGCACCTATTAGAAGGCAGTAAATCGCTTGGTTAGATAGCTTTCAATTTTGCACGATTTTGATTATCACTAACCTCTAATGTTTTACTGAGTGTTGTGTCTACAGATCAGGTACAATTTTCACACACACAATTGTAACCTACTTCTAGCAAATGATCAAGTTCTTTATCAGAATAAGTTACATTTAACTGTGAAGACATACTTGTATCCAATGCTGGATTAGAAGATGCACCTAAATTTTATTCTATTGTATTTTCTTCTTCAATTTCTACATCCATCATGGTGTCTTCATTGTTCTCCTCTTCTAAAACAATTGTTGAACTCAATGCTCCAACATTATTCAGTTTTTGAATTATTTATCTTCTTTCTCATTGTCATTTTGTCTCCTCTCTATTTGCTACAACCTCCTCATTTGTCAGAACCTTCCTTAGCCTCTTTCTGTGTTGCATTGATCTCATGTTTGCACCAAAATTTGAATTCAAATGATTCTCTTCATGCCATATCCAAAACAAGACAAAAAAAAGAGAATGTTGATGAAAATTATTCTATTTGTAGTACGGATCAGTCAAAAAATGATTGAATACTCGTCAATCATTGAGATCAGGTCTACAGTCCTTTTTTTTGGCTGCAACAACTCTTTAATAAATGGACACCCATTATTTAAATGAAATAGGTGTCCATTTCTAAATCAACTGCTCATTTTGTATTCAACAGTCCAAATAGAAATAGGCACCCAATTTTTGAATTTCAAAAAATGGGTGCCCATTTTGTAAAACTATGAGCGGAAACCATACTTGTTGTCTTGGTTTTTAATTTGGGTCAAGCTTGGTGGGACCAAGCCTATGCTTGGGCCTCCAAAAATATGGCTAAGGCATTAGAATATAAAATTTATGCCTTGCCATAATTTTTTGATGAAACAAAAATCCATTTTAGTTCTTATTGTACATATTCTAAAAATATAAATTTCATAGTGATATGACAAATTTTATTATTTTTACAATATTTATTAAGCCAATGTGGTACCCAAACTTGAAATACTAAGGCTAACTAAAATTTTAATAACTTTTTTATTTTACATTTTTTGAAAAATAAATTATATGACATCAATCTACATAGAATTTAATTCAAGATAAAAAAATTGAAAAAAAGTGAAGTTATCATTGAATTATGGTGGTTGTACACAAGAGGTTTCGAAAATGTACTTTATAGTCAATTAAAAATTAATTTAAAAAATATTCAATAAAAAAAAAAATTATTCTCATCAATCTTTAGTGTTTTAGGTACCTTTCCCTAGAAGGATTCACAAAAGTTCATTTATTTACTTCTAAAAACTTGGTAGTTGTACACGTCTGTGGTGTGGTCCCGAAACATGCATTTTGAAAAAGTGTTTTCTGAACATGCCTACTAAAGTTCAATTTATATACCATGTGGGTATTGAAATAAATTACATATTTGAAAAGTAGACTCTGAGCACTAAATTTAATATTACTCAAGTTTTCTGAGATTCAATCTTTAAGTGCCTCAAATTTTAACATCAATTGACATAAATTTTGAAAAATAGGGAAAATACTTCCACTTTTTGCCCAAAAGTGGGACTCGGCTTCTTGTAGCCACCCCTTCATCAGGTTCATGATACTCATACAAATCTAAAATGTTGAATATAGGTGATATATCCATGTCATCAGGTAATTCCACTTCATAAGCATTTCCACTGTCAAATTTCTTTAATATCTTGCAGGGGGCAAATTTCTTCATCTTCAACTTACCATATGTGTTACTCCTAAATGGATCAAGAGTTTTCATTAGTATTCATTTGCACAGTTGGTAAACAAAGCAAGATAATTCAGTCAGTTATAACTACGCAGTAGTCACTGGGTACAGAGGTTACCAAGTACAATAGTTATCGAGTACATAGGATTACCAAGCACTAGTATATACCAAGACTGAGAGACAACATTTACCGAGTAATCCAAAGTTCACATAAAAGTTTGGAATGACACATAGTTTAAGGTGAAAATCTTTTTGCCAAGCAAGAAAATGGTTTACCAAGATCAAGGTGAATATTTATTGCGGATGTAATCATTTAATGAATGATGATCTAGGTTAATCATATGAACCGTTGATCTTAGGTTTCTAAGATAGTGTAAAACCCTAATTAGGTTAAATCAATTTGATATAAGTATTGTTAAGATGTCATTTTGACATGTATCATAAATAAGTAGCCATACTCAAGGACATCTGAAGATCATACATGGTTAAGATTGGAAAGATTTTGATGGAACAATCATTCTATCAGAACAGATATAAGGTTACCGAGCAGTACAGAAGGACATATTCATCATAGTAAGGTGATACCATTATTGTACTTAATGGATTTGATATCAGCAATGTAAGTTGTATTTCTTACAGATCATACATCACTGTTACTCTCTAACAATTGTAGTAGACTCAAAATATCCTAACAGAGTGGACTTAACCATCTTTAGTAAAATCTCCTAACCGAGTGTACACTTGAATAGTGTTGCTAAAATCATCTAGCTAGGTATATCTAGCTGATCTTTTTGTTAATCCTAATAGGGTAAGATCACCAAAAGTGATAAAATCTTTGCAAGCCTTAACCGAAAACTTTATTTCTAAGTAGTGAATCCTTGTGGGTTCCATCCCCACCACAATTTTGACCTTCTAACAAGGGTTTCTGCGATACCAAAATACAAGTGTCATATGTATGAAGTTTGATGTATGATTTATTGATTTGTTTACATGCATTTACATTTCATTTATGTTATTAAGTGTATGGTGAATGAAGTTGATACAGTCAGTTATTGAAGTACATGTTTACAAGGATTCAATTGAAAGTTTTAAGGGTACTAATTCACCCCTCCCCCCTTAGTACACACCTTTCCATAATTCCAACAATATGTTCTAAAAGGAAATCTATCTTTCTTCAAATGATCCATTACTTCATCACCAACATAAAAAATCTTATGTCTTCTTGACTTATCTGCAGTATCCTTGTATTTCTAATTACTCTGCTCCAACTTATGTTTCACTTCCTCATGCAATGACTTCATAAACTCTACAAATTCTTTCCCTTCAGCACTCCTCTTCTGTTCACCAACAATATCTCTTAAGTCTGATATACCTTATGGTCGTATGCCATTAACAATCTCAAAAGGTGTCTTGCTAGTACTCCTATTCATTGAATTTTGTATGCAAACTCTGCTTGTGCTAACATTAAATCCTAATTACTTGGTTTGTCTCCAACTAAGCATCTCAACAAGTTACCCAAATTTCTATTTACAACCTTTGTTTGTCCATCAGTCTGTGGATGAAATGTAGAACTATATTTCAACTCAGTATTCAACTTCTTCCATAGAGTCTTCCAAAAATAACCAACAAACTTATTGTCTCAGTCAAAAATGATAATCCTTGATAATCTGTGTAATCTGATAATGTCCTTAAAGAAAAGATATGCTATATGCACTGCATCTGATGTTTTTCTACATGGTATGAAATGTGTCATCTTGGAAAATATGTCCACAATAATAAATATGGTATCATTACCTCTTTCTGTCCTTGGTAAGCCAAGAACAAAATCCATGCTGATATCTCTCCAAAGGTTTCTCAGGAATAGAAATCAATGTATACAATCCAGTAATCTGACTTACTCCTTTTGCAACTTGACAAACTCCACAACTCTTCACACACTTTTGGACATCTTTATACAACTGAGGCCAAAAATACCTTTCCTTAAGAAAACTCAATGTCTTCTTATCAATGCCAAAATGTCTAGCCAAACCACTACTATGTTTTTCCTTTATCAAATTAGTTCTCATTGATCCTCTCAGTATACATAGTTGAATTCCTTTGAACATGTTGGTGTAATTAAGTATTTACTAATTACACTTACTTAAGTTTACTTAGGATAATACATTTGCATATTAGTTGTCATTATGACACTTAGGAGTTTGCATTTCATTTTAGCACATGGTTAGGAGAATTTCCACTCTAGGTGTGATAGTTGTCATCACATACCTCTTTGTTTGTGAGATCCACCTTTAGTGCTCTTATCACATTATCATCCTCTCATTGTTGCACATGCTTTGATGTACAATGGAGGATGATCCACCTTTGGTGGACATGTGATTCCACCTTGTGTGGGTGATATCTTATCATCTCCTTATCATGTAGTCTTATTGCATTGCCTATATATTTAGGCACTCCTACTTTGTAATCAATCTATCTATCTATTATTCATTATTTGATCATTTGATCATATCACATTTTGTCTCTCTTGTGCTATCTCTTGAGCTTCTAGATCTTGGTGCTCATTATTTTCCTTAGGAAAATTCTTACATGGTATCAAAGCCAAAGGAGTCTTCATTGCATAGCCATTGGAGAGCAATTGATTGCTTCAACTTTTGGAGGGCCACGAACCAAATCTGGGATCAAAATTTTGTGAGAGCATTTTGAGCAAGATCAGACCTCACCATTGCATCTAGGTGGCTGTTTCCATAAATTTTGACTATAAATTTGCCTACCTTCAGAAAAAGTCAAATCTGAGGCAAATTTTTTTTGCAAATCGAACCTCTAAGGCCCGATTTGCAAATTGGGTAATAGTTTTCCAATTTCCATTTTAGATCTGAATTTATATTTTCTATTTCCATCAATTTTCAGATCTGATTATTTTTCTTTAGTTCTCGGATCTACATTTATGTAAATTATTTTTCCGAATCTAGTTATTTTCGGATATATATTCTAGGATCTGGGAATATTTTTCATTTTTTGAAGATATATTTTGGGAAAAAATTTGGCCTATGCTATTGGATAGATGTTACATTTCACACAAAGTCTATGACATAACTAGTAGACATTGGGACAACGCACCCAAATAGCCAACTTGCCTATTCTTAGGCAAATTCTTACAAAACAACATACCTTCTTGAATGAAATAGTCTTCAAACTTACTCAGTTGATCTAGTATAGGTGCTTTGTACATTCTCCACTACTCACAGAAATTGGGGTCAATTTCATACAAATTCTTCATGTCATCAAAACCTAGAACCTTAATTCTCATTTCAATAATAAAAAATCATCTTCTACTCAATGCATCAGCAAGTTGGTTAGACACTCCACTCTTATGTTTTATCACAAATGTAAAATTCTGTAAATATTCAATCGATTTCATATTTCTTTGATTCAACTTATTCTGGTTAGCCAAATATTGCAAAGCCTTATGATTAGTATACAATAAAAATTCCTTTGGCATCAAATAATGTCTTCATTTCTTAAGGGCTTGAACAATAGCTAGCATAGAATTCTTGATCATACACATAATATTTCCTTTTAGCACCATTCAACTTCTCATTAAAGAAAGAAACAAGTTTACCTTCTTGACTTAGCACAGCTCTGATTGCACTTCCACTTGCATCACATTCAACTTGGAATACCTTATTCAAATCGGGTAAAACTAACATAGGTAATTTAGCAACATTTTATTCTATTAGCATGAATGTTGATAATATTCCTATGGGGGAGTATCTTAGTAATTTGGAGACATGTTATAGTAACTATATGCTATATTCATGATAGAGTTTTTCATTGATGTCAACATATGATATTGATTGGTTGTTTAGAAGCTTGCAAACTGGTTGCAGAGAATTATATGGACTCAGTACTAAGCATTAGCACATCTAAACTTAGCCTGGAAGACTCCTCATGATATCTGGGTCACTATCCATGATCGCCCATGCTCATGAGTTGATCGGATAGAGTTATGGCTGATTTACTTGATAACTATTTCTTAGGAGACAAAAACTATCATTCTTATAGAGTTGATTCCAATACTTTGTGGATAAAACTCATGGCTGTTTGAGTTATGATATGTGATCATAGGTTTATGTTGGACACTAGATTGAGAGCTTATTGTGATCATATGGAGTCATGATTGTACATGTGACATCATCTATGGCGTGTGTACTACTCAAGACCTATTTGGAGGCTGACTTGGAACACGTTTCAAGTAATATGATATGCGAGATTAATCTATGGATCTGAATGATAAATTGATGTAATTACTATGTTGTAATATTGTAAAAGGTGTCGTGTGCATCTTTGCATGGGTCTATTTCTATTTTGTAAATAGGATTTATCCCATGAAGGTCGACCCAGATTTAATTGTTGTAATTTGTATATAAGGTTGAAATCCTTATAAAATAAGTGTGGTATTGCATATGTGAGATGAAGAGGTGAATGCGAGCTTAAGGTTGCATTGGATAATGTTTGAAGAACAATAGGTGTGCACTTGGGCACAAGGTGGAGCTTTCTTGGAAGTAGTTGAAGACTGGAAGTAGTTTCAAAATAGAATTATCTTAGACTTGAAGTTGGGAGGTTTGGAGAACCTAAGGGTGGCTTTAACTCAAATATCTTGATTAGGTTGATATATTGTACACCTCTAATAGGGTAATTTCCTTTAACAGGTTTGGAATCCTAACAAGGTTGATTCCTTAATTGGGATCACATTGTAAAAGGCCCGTAATATGGTATGTCCTTTAACAAGAACTTGCCTATTGTAATAATTGGCTCCTCACAAGGTCAAAAATCTTAATAGGGTTATTATATAGGTATATTGCAGATATTTGTGGGTACCATCCCCATCGGGGTTTTTCCCTTAACATTGTTTTCCTTGAGAAGAAATATTGGTATCTATATGTATGTGTGTTATTGCTACATTCACTTTTTAGTTCAGTATTTTGTTATCAATAATAAGTTTGAAGTTAAAGCTTAAAGTAATGAATACTGGCATCAACTGATTCACCCCCCCCCCAGCTGCCCCCCCTCTTAGTTGATTGGGACATTGTTATTCCAACAATTGGTATCAAAGCTTTTGGTCCTCAGTCAGGAAGCCTAACAACTTGAGGAAAAGATCAGGATGACCTTATTAAAAAAAGAGAGTCATAAGTTTGATGAAAAAAATTTGACACATGGAAAGAGAAGATGAAGAATCATCTGATGTGTATGGAATTGGAATATTAGCTCATTACATGGAAAGATGTGCCTATCATGAAGGAAGAAGACCTTGAAACACTTACTACTACTAAAGAAGAAAGGAAAAGGTTTGTATGCAATGTTGTTGCAAAGGAAACCTTTGTTAATTCACTATCTGATGGTGAATTCATAGAGGTTAGAGATCTAACAAAGGCAAGTGAGATTTGGAAAAGATTAATTGCACTCTATGAAGGAGATGAATACACTAAGTGAGAAAAAATATAGAATTTGAGAACAAAGATAGAGACAAGACTAATGAAGGATAATGAAACAATAAGGATGTATGTTGAGAGAGTGTTTGAATGTGTGATTGGAATTAGAAATAATGGAGGTACTTATACAGAAGATGAAGTCATAGAAAATATTTTGAGGTCTGTGAATCCTTCCTAAAAACCCAAAGTTATGGCTTTGGAGGAGACCATACCACACTACAAAGATTTGACCAGAAAGATGTTAGTAGCTAATCTAACTACCTTTGAGACCACAGAGGTAAAAGATGTACTAACTAAGGTGGAGATAGCATTTAAAGAAACTATTCATAGAACTGGATCTAACAGAGTAAACAAGTACAATAAAGATCTTGGAGAATATACTGAAGAATGGGAAGAGATTCAAAGGCTAGACAATCAAGTGGATGAGAAGATCATGGCCCTAATCACCAAGAGAGAAATGAAAGGTAAAGGTAAGTTTGAAGAAAAATTACCTTTGAAATTTTTTAATTGCAATAAGGTTGGTCATTTTGCATCTAGATGTCCAACTAGAATACCTAAGCATAGGCCTAAATATGGAAAATACAAAAATGATAAGGAATACTATTATGCTAGTGATGGATCTAAAGATTTAGATGATGAATTCAATGTTGTGGGATGACCCCACAATAGTGGGTTACACTTTTTTAGACATGCTGATTTTTGCTAAAATCACATATTTTTAATAAAATATGATTATTTAAGCCTTGATAGGTTCCATTTGAAGGAATTAATTAAAAATGGTTAGCTCAAAGCCTCTTAGATAAAAAAAACATTGATATAACCTTTATACTCCTCATTCATACCTGCAATGGAGTCTCCTTCACACCTATTAAAATACTGACAAAAAATCACTTTAACTTTATCTTTTGGGAGATCAAATGAATCAATTTGAAAAACCTATCTATGTAGTATGGTACCAGTGAGAAAAATCTTTCCAATGATTAAAATGTTAATATATATTAAGTTTATTATGACTTTGCATTTTTAGTTTTACTAAACATAGATATTTCACTGTATGTGTACCTCTATGTTTGACGCTTATGGAAAAATAGTAAATGAGAGAAAAAAAATTATAAAAAATATCCACGCCCTAAGTATTTAAGTTCTCTTTCCATAAAAAAAAATAAAAATGGAATTGGACAAATAAACGACAAGTTATAAGCTATGTAGTCAAGGTATGTCAAAATTATGGTTTAGTCAACTTCAAACATTAATAAAATATGAGATAATAATGATAATATCATCAAACCAATTGCATGCCCTCCATATGGATGTTACAAAACTAATTTCAAAAGAATCGCATTGATATCTATTCTAGAAAAAAAGTTATGCTCTATGAAAATAATGTAAGTCTTTGAAAATGATGTTTTCAACAACATACCAATTTTTGTGAGAGAAAGAAAAAACAATTCAAATCAAATAAAAAATAAAAATAAAAAATATATTTAGAATCTACAAAAAAAATCCTAAAAGACTCTAATTTACTTCATCTTCTGATTTCAAACGGTTTAACGACAATATGCATTTGAATCTGAATTTTTTTTTTTCAAAATGTAGAGTTTAGTGTCCGTTCAGGCAAAAAAGTGTAACCCACTATTATGGGTTCACCCAGTGTTGGGTTTTGTTTCTATCAAAGAAAAGGATCCTATCTATGAGGAAAAAGTTTTAGTTTCTCATGTTGATAAGAAAACTAATTGGATAATTGATAGTGGATGTTCACATCACATGACTGGTGCCAAGGACATATACATTTAGCTAAAAGGGTATGATGGTGGTGTTGTAATATTATTGAGTGTTGAAAAACTTGTGGATAAGGGATATCATTTTGAATTCAAGGATGGTCACTACTCCATTAGAGGTTCAAATGGAGAACTAGTCGCATCTGGTACTAAGACCAGAGGTAATATATTTCAGTTAAACTCTACTGAGGTCAGTTTTTTTGTTGCAAAAACTTATGACAGTTGGTTATGGCATAGAAGGTTTTGTCATATCAACTTTGATAACATGGTTAAGGAATCTAACAAAACTGTTATCAGATATCTAGGTCTAAGATTGTGAAACCTGCTAACACTACATGTAGAGAGTGTGTTTTGGGAAAGCAGATAAGAAGTAGTTTTGCAAGCAAAGTATACTCAACAAATGGAAAGTTGGAACTGATTCATACTAATCTTTGTGGACCTACACAGATCGGGTTATACTTCAGAGACATTTACTTTATCATATTTACTAATGACTACTCTAGAATGATGTGGGTAGGATTTCTTAGAGAAAAATATTCTGGCTTTAACCCCTATGAGGTTTCTCTTGAAAACATGAATACAAACTAGGATGATATAAAGATGAGATAAAGTGAGAATGAAAGGAATGAAGCATCTCAGGATGTTCTGGAAATTGAAAATGGCATAAGTGTGCAGTTGAGGGAACAAACCACACCCAAATATGTTTTGATAAATCATCCTAAGGATCAGATCATCGGTGATAGTAGAAAGGGAACTAGAAAAAGATTACAAAATAAAGAAGAGAGGTCACAAACTACAAATACCATTTTCTTGATATCACAAGTAGAACCAAAGTCCACAGATGAGGCTTGCAGAGATGAATCATGGATCAAAGCCATGAAGGAAGAACTTGAGAAGATTCAGAAGAAAAACACTTGGGAATTGGTTTCAAGGCCTAAAGACAAAAATGTGATTAGTACCAAGTGGGTATATAATCAAGATGAATGAAGAAGGCATTGTTGTTAGAAACAAAGCTAGATTGGTATGCAAAGGATATTCACAACAAGAAGGAATTTATTTTGAAGAAACCTTTTCACCTATTGCCATAATTGAGGCAATTAGATTATTCCTATCTTATGTTCCTTATAAGGATTTCAAAGTATATCAGATGGATGTGAAATCAGATTTTCTTAATGGAGACTTGGAAGAGGAAGTATACATTGAACAACCTGATGGATTTACTTTGTTAGGGAATGAAGATCTAGTTTGTAGATTCAATAAGGATATGTATAGGTTAAAACAAGCACTAAGAGCTTGGTATGTAAGATTGGATAAGTATCTGATTCATTTGGGATTCAAGAAAGGGAATTCTAACAATTATTTATACCTAAGAATCAGTGAAGAAGGTATTTTAATTGTTGAATTTTTTGTTGATGATATTATCTTTGGAGGAAATGATGAAATGAGTGACAAGTTTGCAGATGAGATGAAAAGTGAATTTAAAATGTCTATGATTGGGGAGATGAAATTCTTCCTTGGATTACAGATCAGTCAAAGTAAAGAAGGGATATTCATATCTCAAAAAAATATCTTAAAGAACTGTTGAAAAAGTTTGGTATGGATGATAGTAAACTTATTGGAACCCCTATGGTAACTGGGACTAAGTTATCCTTGGAACATGAAGAAAAGAATGTACCTTAGACAAGGTATAGATCAATGATTGGAGGTATTTAGTATTTAACACATACTAGACCTGATATTGCCAATGTTGTTGGAATTGTTGCAAGATTTCAAGAAGATCCTAAAGAATCTCATCTTATGGTAGTAAAAAGGATATTCAGATATCTAAAGGGAACAATTGAGTTTCATCTATGGTATGATAGATCACATGAATTTACATTTAATTATTTCACTGATGTTGATTAGGCAAGGAATGTAGATGATAGAAAAATTACCAGTAGAGGATCATTCTTCCTTGGTAAAAGGTTGGTTTCTTGGCTTAGCAAGAAGCGGGACTGCATTTCTCAGTCTACAGCTGAATCAGAGTATGTTGCAGTAGCAATCAATTTTACATAGATCATATGGATGAGGCAGATGTTGAAGGACATTGGAGTATCTCTTGAAGATTCAATTAATATCTATTGTGACATTACTAACACAATAAATATGTCAAAGAACCCTGTTATGTATTATAAGACAAAACATATATCAATAAAATATCATTTCTTGAGAGAGAAGGCAGCAAAGAAAGAAGTGAAATTAGAATATGTGAATACAAAGGAGAAAATAGAAGACATTTTTACAAAACCTCTGCCAAAGGATACATTTGAGTATTTAAGAGGTATGCTAGGGGTCATGCCCCAGCCAACTCTTGAATAATTAATGCAGGAATTGCATTATTCCAGAAATATTAGAGCACTATTTCATTATCTAGACTGAATGCTTGATGCTTCCCCTATGGGGGAGTATATGTATTTGAGCTGAGTTACTAAGAACTCTTGGAAACATAAAGAAACCTTTGACATTAATGTCAATGGGGGAGAGAATGACACATGAAAAATAGTGTGAGAGGATCATCCTTTGGAATATTTAATGATTGATGAAGAGGATTTGAAATGATGCTGATACAGATGCAAGACAAATATGTTTGGTATTCATAAAAATTAGATGTTTTTCATCTATGTTGCCACCAATGCCAAAAGGGGGGATTGTTAGCATGAATGCTGATGATATTCCTATGGGGGAGTATCCTAGTAATGTTGGAGACATGTTATAGTAACTATGTGCTGTAATCATGACAGAGTTTGTCATTAATGTCAACATATGATATTGATTGGTTGTTTAGAATCTTGCAGACTGGTTGCAGAGAATTGTATAGAATCAGTACTGAGCATTAGCACATGCAAACTTAGAGGAAGACTCCTCATGATATCTTTGGTCACCATCCATGATCTCACATGCTCATGAGTTGATTAGATAGAGTTATGATTGATTTACTTGATAACTATTTCTCAAGAGACAAAAACTATGATTCTCACAGAGTTGATTCCAGTACTTTGTGGATAGCACTCATGGTTGTTTGAGTTATGATATGCGAGCATACGTTCATTTTGGACACTGGATTGAGATCTTATTGCAATCATATCGAGTCATGATTGTATAGGTGATGTCAGCTATGAGGTGTGTACTGGCGAAGACCTATTTGGAGGCTGACTTGGAACACATTTCAAGTAATATGATATGCGAGATTAATCTATGGATCTAAATGATAAATTATTGTAATTAATATGTTGTAATATTGTAAAATTTTCTATGTGCATCTTTGCATGGGTCCATTTCTATTTTGTAAATAGGATTTATCCTATGAAAGCCGACCCATATTTAAATGTTGTAATTTTTATATAAGGTTTGAAGTCCTTGGAAAATAAGTGTGGTACTACATATGTGAGATGAAGAGGTGAATGTAAGCTTAAGGCTGCATTAGATACTATTTGAAGAATAGTAGTTGTGCACTTGGGCACAAGGTGTAGCTTGCTTGGCAGTAGTTGAAGACTGGAAGCAATTTCAGTTCATAATTATCTCGAACTTGAAGTTGGGAGGTTTGGAGAACCTGGGGGTGGCTTTAACTCTCAAATCTCATGATCAGGTTGGTATATTGTACACCTATAATAGGATAATTTCCTTTAACATGGGTTGGACTCCTAGCAGGGTGAATTCCTTAGTTGGGATCACATTGTAAGAGGCCCCTAATAGGGTCTGTCCTTTAACCAGGACTTGCCTATTGTAATACTCGGCTCCTAACAGGGTCATAACTCTTAATAAGGTTAGTATACCTATAGTGTAGATATTTTTGGTTACCATCCCCATGGGGGTTTTTCCCTTAACATAGTTTCCCTCAAGAAAAAATCTTGGTGTCTATATGTATGTGTGTTATTGTTGCATTCACTTTTCAGTTCAGTATTTTGTTATCAGCAATAAGTTTGAAGTTCAAGTTTAAAGTAATGAATATTGGCATCAACTAATTCACCCCCCTCTCAGTTGATTGAAACACTATTATTCCAACAATTTCAAAGTCTCAAAACTCTTATTAGCTCCATGTGTCCACTTTAATTATCTTTTATCTCCTCTCATTATCTTGGTCATAGCATTATAAATTAAATTGAAATTTCTGATGAAATTTTGGTAGAAACCTGCTAAACCATGAAATGATCTTACCTCACTAAAATATTTAGGCGTAGGCCAATCAAGAATAGCTTCAACCTTCTCAGGATCCATCTTCAAACCATCAGATGAAATCACAAATCCTAAATACCATATTTCTTCTTTCATCAAGGAACACTTTTTCAAATTAATCAACAATGTTTCTTCTTTCAATCTCTGCAATATTTGTCTAATGTGCAAAAAATGATATTCTTTGGTTTTCATAAATATCATAATGTCATCCAAGAAAACAATCACAAATTTACCGAAGAATTTTTTTAGAACCTCATTCATTAGCCTCATAAAAGTACTCGGTGTATTAGTTAAACTAAAAGGTATAACCAACCACTCATACAAACCTTATTTTGTCTTAAAATAAGTCTTCCATTCATCACCTTCTTTGATTATAATATAATGATATCCACTCTTCAAATCAATTTTGGTAAAATATTTTGATCCACTCAAAGAATCCATTATGTCATCCATTCTTTGTATAGGGAACTGATATTTAACTATTATCTTGTTGATTTCTCTAGAATCAGTACACATTCACCATTCTCCATTCTTCTTAGGTTCCAAAATAGCCGGTACTCCACATGAACCCAAACTTTCTCTGATCAAACCTTTATGTATCAATTCTTGCACTTTTCGGTTGAGTTCCTCATTTTAGGTTGGTGTCAGTTGGTGTGGTGCCTTATTTGAAAAAATAGCTCCAGGAATTAGATCCATACAATGACTAATACTTCTCATCAGCGGAAATCCATTAGGTACATTATTTGAAATGATCTCCTTGTACTCAGTGTGAAATTTATCAACCTCTACCAAAACTTTATCTTCTATTTTCTCACTGGGTTTGTTAGAAATCAAAGCATAACAAACATCATTTTTCTTCAAATCTTTAAAAAACTGCCTACCTTTCAGAAAACAAACTTTCACATATGTACATATCTCACTAGAAGATTCTTCAATCAAAGGGAACAATATTTATCTCCTACCATTAGCCCAAATAGTATACTTGTGTAATCTCCTATTATATATAGCATGTCTATCATATTGCCAAGGTCTACCCAATAGAATATGACAACAATCCATAGGCATATAATATCACACAAAACCTTATCATAGTACTTTCCAATTTTTAGATTTACAAAACATTGTTCACTTACCATCACTGTATGCTCATCCTTGATCCATGAAATCTGATAGGGCGTTGGGTGCTTCAATATTTCCAACTGCAACTTTGTAACCATTTATTCTAATGCCAAATTCTCTGAGCTTCCACTGTCAATGGTCACTTTCCAAGATTTTTCTACAACTCTTCATCTAGCCTTGAACAAACTTTCTCTTACCAGATCTTCCTTATCCTTTTCACTCCACAATTCTCTTCTGACCATCAAGTTTCCTTCTTGCTTAGGCTCATTTAGTGAACCTTCATGTACCAAATAATTTCTATTGTTACTGACCTTCTTACTTGCATGTGTACACTCAAATAATCTACATATCCTTCACCAAAATTGTAACAAGTTCCTTGGAATCCTCCTATGTTATAGCAACCTTGGGAGTAGTTACCTCTTCCTCAAAGGGAACTTTCACCTTTCCACTCGGTCTTGCATTTGTCATGGTTTTTTTTTCCTAATCAAATCTACTATTTTCATTAAAGGATCTACCTCTTCTTCTTTGTCTTTTCTCATGCCTTCTATTAAATTTCTCCTCATCTCTTAGGGAAAACTAATAAGCCTCCTCAATACTCTCCATTTTCACCAAACTGATTTCTTCTTGAATAGAATTCCTTAACCCATTCAAAAATCTTGGAATTATTTCCACCTCATCTTCACTATATCTAGATCTGATATCTAGTCTATAAAATTCCTCGATGTAATATTTCATAGAGATATCTTTCTACTTCAAAGCTTGCATTCTCCTAGCTAGGTTAATCTAATAATCACAAGGTAGAAACTTTCCTTTCAATTTGTTTACCATCCTATTCCATACCCTGATTTTATCTTTACATTTCTTCTTTCAATCTAACTACATATGCTCCCACCATAAGGATGCATGACCTTTCAATTTTGTGCTTGCAATTTTCACTTTCTTTTCTTCTGATATATTCTCATATTCAAAGTATTTTACATTTCAGTGATCCAATCCACCAATTCATCTGAATCCAGTTTCTCACTATATTCAGGAGGGTTAAACTACAGTGCAGCTTTCAAATTAGTCAATGCTTTCAATTATGTTTCCTCTCCTTGATCCATTATAGGTGCATGTGTGGCTTCCTCCTATATTTCTTCAGCTTCATCATCACTAACATCGTCAAGATGTCTTCCTTGGCATTGGGCTATCTTAAAATCCTCTAACCTAGCAGCAATCTACCTTAGCATATCAGCTAAGCATAGATCTGCATCTCGCCTTGCTTGAACCATCTTTAAAACCTCTACAATTATAGGTCATATCGCAAGCTTCCACCCCACAATAATATCACCAACTAGGGCTTAAAGGAAGGAATCTCCAGATCTAACCCTCACTCTGATACCACCTAACGCAAGGGAGGATGGAGATGGGGCCTAAGGCACTGCCAAGTACCAATCCTACTTGCAAAATTATAACTTGGAAGCAACAACACAAAGAAGGAGAGAAGGAATGCATATCTCTTTCATTTGTTCATCAAAACCTCATACATGTTGTGATGTAAGGCCTTCCCAGTTATGGATAATACAATGAAATTCAATTACAAAATAGTCCTCATACATGCGAGGATCCCAAAATCTTTGATTCTATCTTCTTGCTAACTAACTACCACCACCCCTAACTCTAGAACATCTCTACTTATTTATACAAGATGCCACCAAATAGGTCAAATCTAAAGATCCTTTAGATCCAGCATTGGAGAGAGAAACAACCCAGATTTAGGTCCACATGCTTCCTAATGAGTGATCCCAATATTAATATTGTGACCAAAATTAACTGCACATGTCAGCCAACATCAAATAATTAACTACACCAGTCAGTGAACTCAGGAACTGAGCAACACTGAACCAACTCGGTAAGAACACTACCAAACCAACTCGGTAAAGGATAACAAAAAGTGGTAACCAAGCTTGCCAATGACCGAAAGGAACACTTCACTGAGAACTCAAAAGTAGTTACTGAGAAAACCAAACAAGCTACCGAGCAGCCAAACAAACTCTAACATATTTTTGGTTGATCCAAGATTTCCATAAACATTGATTAGATCCTTTTGTTGGTCATATGAAGTTTCATTTTGATCTTTCACATATGTAGGCATAATAATTTCAAAATGCTAGATGCAAGGCTCAAAAGTTCACTTTCCTTAATGCGTGTCTTCAATATTTCTTTCCTTTCCTTCGCTTGTGCCACAGATGCAAGCTTCAACATCTAAATAAGACTGAATGTTTCAAGACTTATTGGACTTTTGATTAGTTTAGCGCCATCTAATTCTATCTTATCTTACTCTAAGAACTCCTTCACTACCTCAGTAGCTTCTCTTGTCTCAACCTTTGTTTCAGTCACCTTCTCTTCTTTCACTTTCTCGGTCTCTTGATCTCCATCTAAATTGCTTACTCCTCAACTAACTAATCTGCAATTGAATCTTTTTGTTCTTAAATTTTCTCTCCTTCAACCTTGTTAAATCTTCCTCAATATTTTCCTTCTCTTCTTTAGTGTCTTCCATTATACTTTTAGTATCACCCTTCAGATCAGCTGAGATGTAATTGGAACACATGAGCATGGGATTGTAGCTACATCCATTCAATATGCAAAGGAAGATGTAGAAAATCTTAATAATAGATAGATTAATGTGAGAGAAAAGGAAATTTAAGAAGAAAATTCCTATCTTCGTGCCATCCAAGGCATGCCAATTACATAGGGAGAAGAGACAAATCCTACAATTAATGACAAAGAGCGGGAAGAGCTTCTTAGACTAATGACAAAAGTTACAGATGAGGATGAAGAGATATGAAGGAGAATGCAACAAAGGAATGAAGTAAGATATGCATGTGAGTCCATGTTAGGTGATGACGATGAATAGTCACCATCTACTAGTAGCTTGAGTAGTGATAAAAGCTTTTGAATTCACATGTAAACTAACACAAAATTTTTAGATAGAGAAGTAACAAGTGTTGTGGAATTATCTATAGACCGATGTAAAATGAAGCCTCAAATTGGTTCATTTGCAAGCAAAGAATTTGTTCATGCACTCCATTCCAACACCACAAATATCTCAATTAGAAATGTTTTTTCATCAATTCCCTTGCATTTAGAAGACTTGGCAAACTAGGTTACTCATGTTGGGAATGATCACTCAACATTATTATCAAATTATGTCTCCCTTGGCCTCAAGAATGGTGGTAGCTAGACCTTGAAGCGACAAATACAATTTGAGCTCCCATTAATAGGAGACTCTCTAAACCATATAGACTTAATAAGTGGTAGTTCTTGTACATCGAATAAGGGTTTCATGGAAACTGCACTTGATGGATTGAACATATGAGAACCATCTCTCTCTCTCTTCATTCCCTCCCTCTATGTACCCCTCTCTTGCTCTCCCTATCCCCTTTCCCCCCTCTCTCTCTGGTGGGAGGAGGGAGGAGAGAGTGTAAGAGAGGTTAATTAGAGGGAGAGAGATGTGTGTGTGTGAGAGAGAGAGAGAGAGAGAGAGGGAAGGGGGAGAAGGTGAGAGACATGAGGTAGAGATAGATAATAATTAGGAGAGAAAGAGGGGGGGATAATTATGGCTCAAAATATATGGATATGGTGATAGGTATCAGATATCCGATACCCGAAGCAATTTTTTAATATAAATACATATGTGCACACACACACATATATATATACATGATTTTTTTAAATATTATTTTCTTCTATATATCAAATATCAGATACTTGTCTGATATCCAATACGTCTCGAATATTAGATACCTTTTTGATATCTAATTTGATTTTGTTTTTTCCTTGGCTAAGTCTCTTGATACTCAGGCCTACAAAAAAGTCAACTTGATTTTTCATGTTTTTGGACATATGGAAAACACAGTTTTTTTCACATCGCCGCTTTTTGGCATACCATGATCCTGCACATACCCAAAGTTCCATTGCGGATGTCAAAGTTTGATAAATGTTCCAACACTTTCCATTGTGCCTGACATGTTTTGTTGGTAAGGTTGGGTGGAACTCATGCTGCCTTAATGAATAAATTTCCTCTTCTACTTTTGGTAAGTTCTATTTCAATCATTGAGTTCGAACAATAATTCTAGAACAATCTCACTGACTCCGGTCGTTGCTTTTGAACGGGGAAATGAATTTTACATGACTTAAAAAGACTCCTTTCTTGACTAAATACTTATACAAAGGTGACGCCAGGAGTCAATAATACAAATGGAACATCCTAATAATGAAACCTAAAAGACAAAAGGGATTAACTGAGTTCCTAGCAAGACATTGGATCCCGAAGGTTGTTCTAGAACTCAACCTTAATCACGATGGTTTGAAAAAGAGTTGGCGAGAAGACTTAGAAAAAGGAGGGCTCAATCAAACCTTCAAATTTAAAGATGGACGCTGCAATTTGAGCAACATAGGTATAGCGGATGAAGGTTTGATTTGGCAAGGTTGTGAATTTGGACATAACATGAACCTTTTTTTCACTGTATTTTTTTCAAATCGTTTTTTCATTGCATTTTATTGTTTAAAATTGTTTTCTTTCACTTTATTTTATTGTTTAAAATTGTTTTCTTTGACTTTATTTTATTGTTTAATGCATTGTATTGTTTAAAATTATCCGACAATCCCATCTTTCTCAGAGTGAGACATTTCCGGAGGGGTGGTTTCCCAATAAAAAGCTTATGAACTTCCCCAGAAACTTATATTACTATTTCTTTATTAGACTTGTAAGAAAAAAAATAGTTTTATTAAATATGTATTCTCTCATGACAGATGATACGTCAATCCCTCCAGCTGTAAGTGCAAACTCCAAAGTACTTAATTTGGATTGCATTGTCTGAAGCTTTGTAGGCACCGTCACAGCTACGTAAAAGACCATTAATTTATATTGTCATTATAAATTTTACATCGCTACTAACGAGTGATTAAAACTTTATATTGTGGAGTTTAGATAGAAATTCATCAAACTGCAGATTCCACTAATAAATAAATTGCCTGCTTCAACTACAAATAGTAGAATGATTAAACTTGTTTCTCACAGGATAGAATAGAATGGAATGATTTTCTCACAGAATACAAATGGCTAAGGGATGAATAAACATATACATGCTATTGTTATTGCTGGTGGCCTCTTATTCTGCTTTTGCGTCTGGTAAAATGCATTCTTCTACTCTTTAATCAATATTTGTTTACTAAATCCATTCTGATATATATAATTTACTAATTTCGAATTTGTTGGCAATTACAAAGAGTTCACTGTATATGACTACCCTGGGAATTGCGGATATTATAGCGATCACTATAAAGGGGATTGTGATGTTTTTACTAGTGGCTGTAACGATACCTGCGTAATGTATGATAATGCTGACTTTGGGCATTGTAGGGGTGAAAGAGGTTTTTTTCCTTTTTCATTTTATTGTATCTGTTATAAGCACTGTTAGAATAGCAATGGACAACGCTTCTTAGAGCATATGAATAAATAATTAATTCTCTCATTGGACATTGATGAGATTAAATTTTGTTTTCAAAGTTCAATAGTTTTGAATAAATCTATTATTGATCACATCTTGTTTCATGTACTTAAATTAAGAAAATGGTGTGACTTTTTCTAATTTTACTTATTCTAAAATTGTTGTATTTGTGTGGCAAAGTAATATTACAATCTAAAAGTTTCTTTATATAAGGAATAAAAATAACAATTCTTTAAATCAATTGGCAATTTGAATAAAACTACATAAGTTAGTTAGAATAAAGATCAAAATCTAGTAGTCTATTGATCTAAGAAATCACAAGACTATTCAAACACAAACATCAACAGAGATCAAGTTCATAGTTGTTAATTAAGATTGTGGATGTGAACCTAATCTAAAGTGTGATTAGTTAGCACCCATGATTAAAAGAGTTTATGCACTGGTAACCACCATATTCCATTGCTTGGGTTAGATCCTCATAGTTCTTCACGAGGTTACTTGCCTAGCTTAGTAACTCTAGGATAAATGAAATCCTTGTCTCCTCCTTGAAAGAGAGATATCCTAGGCCAATAGCTGAAAATAAAAGGATTCTAATTTTGATACACATATAGGATTGTAAACAATATCCATAGATTTTGAAATGCATAAATCTCACTATCCTTACAAAATGGTAAACAAACACATCAACCACAAGGATAACCAATCTATCTTCATTACTACTATTTATGACATAATTGTAATTCCTATTTGATAATTACCTAATTCAATCTCCTACATGGCACTATGTGCACTATCCACCCTTGACATAATCTACAAGATTTATATTTTTTGACATTTTTAAAATCACATATTTCTCTAGTACATCCAAACTTGTAATAGATTTTGATTTTTGTTAATCTTCCATTCCATGGCTATAGTTTAGGGTTTCATTGTGAAACCTAATTTTTTAAGTTTTACTCTAATTTTATATTTGATCATGACAACATTCAATTTTTTTCCTTTACCTGATTTCCATATTAGTTTCCAGATTTTGATCTATTCCTTTCATTTATTACACGTGACACCTATATCATTAATTTTCATTCATGAAATTATATGATTTGGATATGCCCTCCATCTTTATAGAGTTTATAATTGATCACACTTTACCTTGCTCCTCCTTCACATGTTACTAAAATAAAATGTTACACTTTTGGCAATCATTAGTTCCTTTGGTGATTCCTTTAGTGATTATCACATTCCATGAGAAAGTAGTGATATTTTTTTATCAAGGAACTCTTTTTTGAAGAATTTTTAAAAATATATATAACTCTTTTGTTAGAGAATATCATTTTGACCTAAAGGCACTTAGAATTTCATCTTTATGAATGGACCTTTCTATGAGAAAGCATCTAAAATGTATCTAGGCTCTAAATAGATATACACATGTCAAAGTTATTCTATGATAAATATTACAAACATATAAAATCATTTTCACCCTCTTTATGAATTCATTTAAATAGATTTATGGTCCTAAATATAACAATAAAAATCCTAGGATATATTGAAACTATACTAGGTAAGCATAAAAAGAGTGTATAGACATTTTGATGGTCCACTTCACATGGCACTTTCATTGATACTTCTTTAAATGTGCTTGCTACAAACAAACTTCACCTAAAAGGTTGAACCTGGCTTCAACCAAATGGTGCTCAAGTGTTCATTACAGTGTTATAAGTTTTTAATATTTCTATCCCTTAACTATCACCTCTTTGTTTTCTTTCATTCCTTAATAATCTCATCCTTTATTTTTATGTTTATGCCCTTCATATGAGGACATTTATTACTTCTTCATTTCCCAAATTATATGCATCATAATTTCTTCATATGCTCATTTAGATGAAAGAAAGTTTTCAATGAAACTATATCTTTGGCATTCTATTAATTTTTAATTTTAAGATTCCTTCATTATAATGCTTCATATCAAATTTATATATAATTTATTCCTAAAAAAAACTATATATAATTAATCATTCTAATATGTGTTTATGATAATTTCCAAATAACTAAAATCTCTTGATCTTGTTTGGCATTGTATTTGATAGGCATGAGCTCTACAAAGAATCTCCTCAAGCTTGAATCTACCATGGGTGCCAAGGTTTTATAAATATTTTCTAAAGCATAAATAACCTTATTATTTCTTATAGTAAGTGACATGTTATTAAAACTAATCCAATTTGAAATCACCCCTCTCTTTATTCTTATATGTTATCAATATCTTCTTATGGTAGAAAAAATAATTTAGATAATTTTCCAAATGATCCCTTAAGAATCCCGTTGCACATATAAATATTTTACCTTCTTTTGATGTGTCAGTAGGAGAACTCTTATAATATTTTACATATTTAGATATATTGTTAGTAAAAGAGAATTTATTTTATATTGAATAATTTTTTATATGAATGCGTACATGGGTAAAAGCACAATCAAGTGTCACCTTTTAGGCTAACTTATCAACACAACTAAATTTTAGTATTTCTAACTAAAACTTAATTTTGGTCAAACATATGGTCTAGCTAGATTCAATATAGCTAAGTTAGATAATGGTTTTAACTTTTTCAATTGGAAATGTTTATTGAATGCATATTTTATACTACTTTGGGTCCAATTACTATAGAAATAAAATTATTTCAGAAAAGTGACGTTTCAATAACTCTTAATCTTTTTAATGATAATTTTTTTTTAAAAAAATTCTTTTGTAGCTCAATCAGAGTCAAGAATATCCTCATATAGATTTTATAGTGTTTTAATTAGACATAGCCTACTGTAATTAAAAAATATTGCAAGTAGGTATTTTAATAGTCAAGGAGATGTTGATTTAGAGAAAGAAAAAATAGTAAATCATATTAAATAAATTTGAAAAGCATATGGTGCACTAAATGAGAGAGTCATCTTCAAATATATATATATATATATATATATATATATATATATATATATATATATATATATATATATATATATATATATATATATATATATATATATATATTTGATTGGGATAGATTTGTTATGAAAAATATGGTGGGAGATAAAAACTGTCGATTTCAGGTGAGTTGGAATTTGAATTGCTATTAAAAAGAAAATATAGGTCACAAACCATTTTTTATTTCTTCATGCACTAGCACTACTACATTTGGGGCCAAATTTCAACAGAAGTTTCCGACGGGTAACTTTTTCTTATGAATTTGATGTTTTTTTTTGTAATAGTCCCCGATAATGTTGGTATTCTGATGGGTGTTTAATTGACCATTGGAACTCCGACAGATTCAGGGTATACATTTAAAAAAAAAGTGAAATAGCCTCCTCATTTTTATTTCGATTGGATAGAGGGAGCAGGACAAAATGAGCGAAAGCTGAAAGCAGGAGAAGGTATGTGATTTCTTCATCTTTCGAGCCTCTGGCATCATATTCAAATGCATTTCATTTTATTTGATCATGAATGCTCTCTGAAATGACCGCATTCTACTGGTGTCATGCCTTAGCCTGTGCTTTATCTCTATTATTTGATGTTATTGGTGCTTGTGCTCAAGGATATCGATTCACAGTATTCAAATGTTTGGATTCACATTTGTTGATATTACTGGCATATATGTTTAATGATGCCATTGTAAATTTCTATCACTGAAATGATCACATTCTACTGGTGTCGTGCCCTAGCCCGTGCTTTAACTCCATTATTTGATGTTATTGGTGCTTGTGCTCAAGGATATCCATTTTTTTGAAATGTTGACTGTGGTTATCAAATGGATAGCCCTTGAGCTTCTAGCTAGGTGCCATTTGTATTGATAGCTTAAGGCATCAAATGTATTGTATCATTGATAGTTGATACTTTGTTGAAAGGAAATAGGAGAAAGAATGATTTTTATTTAGTTTCTCTATTTTGATCCCTAAGTGGCTTACAACCCTAGAGAAGTATATGCAAATTTACAGATGCAGTTGCAGGATACATAGCAACTGATAATTCACAATAAATCCATGCATCCAATTTGAATAGCAATTAATACAAAGAACTAGGGTCCTCCAATGGCCCAATCATCCAGACCTTGACTGTCCCCTCAACTAGTGACCCTTCAAAATTGGGTTATCATGCAATCAGTGAGTGATTCTTCATTCTCTTGGTGAGCTTCTAGGTAGGCGCCATTTGTATATTTGATAGCTTAGGGCATCAAATGTATATTGTATCATTAATAGTTGAGACTTTGTTAAAAGGAAATAGGGCAAAGAATGATTTTGATTTAATCTCTATATTTTGATCCCTAAGTGGCTTACAACCCTAGAGAAGTATATGGAGATTTACGGATGAAGTTGCAGGATACATGATAGCTGATAATTTACAAGAAATCCATGCATCCAATTTGAATAGCAATTACTACAAAGAAATAGGTCCTCCAATGGTGCAATCATCCGAACCTTGACTGTCCCCTCAACCAGTGACCCTTCAAAACCAGGAACTATCATGCAATCAGTGAGTGATCCTTCATTCTCCTGGTCTGTCCTGCATCCAAACATATTGGAAATACACAATACAATGATAACAAGTCTTTCACAATCCCCCTTCCCTCAAGGAACACTATCAACCATCCCTTCCACATAGCATTTCACTGTTTTATGAGTGGATAGTGTAGGAACAGTTAACAAATTAAACAAGGAGAAAACTCCTCAACACATCTTGGAAACCATTGAATTCAATAATAAATGAAACCTAACACCAACACTATTCCTTCCATAGTTGCTGGATACATAGCAGTCGATAATTCACAAGAAATCCATGCATCAAATTTTTATAAGGATATCCTACTAATCAATAGGAATTTTCTTGAGATGACCAATGATTATGCATTTTGATGGCAGTGTGCTAGTTCAAAAGGATAATATAAATCTGAAACAATTTTTTCTGATTTTCTCAAACTATAAATGTGGTTAAAGGGAAAATATTATGTGGAAAACCCACAAACCAAGCTAGCAAATGATTGTACATCAAATTATTCCTATATTCATTCAAGTATTGCTATGCTTTAGCTACCTAACCTTTGAGCTTCATCTAGAGGAATGTGTAGCTTTAAGATAGAGTTACTTCTTGGGCCTTACAATAGGGTGGAATATGATCAAGATTTGTTTAGGCTGTATCTTTGTTAGTCCCATTGTTAGGTTTTTATAGTTCATGGTTTGAATCTATTATGGTTGTGTAAGGGATTTGTAGATGCTTTTTCTAACATAATTATTGGACACCATGATTGGAACAACTAGTTGTTGGCTATTGTACACATGAATCATATCTGTCAATGGTTCTTTGTGTTCAAGAATTCGTTGATCAATCTTTGAGATTTATTGTCCCAGCTTTAAAAGAGTGATAAAAGATATAGTGAGTGCTATCTTTTCCAAGTGTTTTGTGGGTGCCATTATCTTCTAGGAGTAATTTCTAGAACCAAATTATGTTCTTTGCCTCTAGTAAATATTGCAAACACAACAATCTTCTTGGTGAAGGGTTTCTTCCATCCCCATGAGGCCCTATTGCATGATTTCCATTCCCTTATAGTTTACTGAACCTAATTTAATACAAGTGTGCACTATTTTGGGTTCCATAATTTATGGCCCCTACACTGTGGTTGTTAGCCTAATTAAGATAGGCCTACCTTTGCATATAATAAGAGGCCAACATGAAACAAACATCCAGAGGTTAGGGGGTTGTTCCCTGTCCATAATTTATTATTTAAGTGCTAAGTGATGATGGGTATATCGTGTAATTCATATGTAATGTCCCCTATCAGGACCTTAATTTATCCTAAATTTATCAATTAGGTTTTGGATTGTTATGTCCATGATAGGATTAGTCATTTTATCTCATTAGATTTAGTTATCTTTAACACTCATATCCAACCTTATTACTATTTTAACTCCATGAAGGGAAGCGTAAACATTATCCAAGGTGCCTAGAGACCAACTGCAATGGGCTCCCTCAAAGTTTACAGGTCCAAGCCCAAACTATTGGGACATTGACCCCCACCTTATTTTGGGACAGATAGCCATTGCTTGGATTTAGACAAGCCCCTCCTTGGTAACACTTTAGTCTTCCTTCTTAGCTAAATAGTAATAGGTTCTATATATCTGTTCTTATTTTATTTTAATTAATATATATATTATCAATGTAGATGTTTACTCATTTATGAGCGCTATATATATAAATATATATATATAAAAATATAAATATATATATATATATATATATATATATATATATATATATATATATATATATATATATATATATATATATATATATATATATATATATATATATATATATATATATATATATATATATATATATATATATATATATATATATATATATATATATATAATAAATAATGTCTGATATTCATTCCCTTATATCTCCCCCATTAGTTGTGAGATTGTATAATATATATGCATAAAGTTAAATCCTATGTGTTCTGGTTGTCTGACTTCTTGCGAGATGCTGAATATATATTTATTAATCTGTCAGTATTTTCCTCTATAATGTTCTCTTCCCTATGTAGGGTAACAAATATATTTTATATTCTCTCTTCTTCGATGCCTGAATTAATGATGGAGAGTGCTTTCTTATATCTTATGCTTAGGATGAGTAGTCATGTAAAAGACACGACTCATGTCTCTTCGTAAATCGTATATCATTCCTTTATCAATACTAATCATTGTTATTAGTCTAAATTCTACACCACTTTATGAAATCGTATTTGTCATTGCACTTATGTGGCACCTTTTCTGCTAACTTGTCCTTGCTGACTTTGTTTGACTTCAACAATATCACTGTTCTTTATCTTTCCATCCCACTCTAATATTAATTTAGAATAATTATTAATTTAGTTTAATTAATAATTATCTATGCATTATTAATATATTGCCGATATACGTTTGATTATTATTTATTTTAATTATTAATTTTGATAATTATTCATTATATATTCATTGATTGATAATTATTTATTTCAATGTTCAATATATATATTATTATACAATTATCTATTTGTTAATAACATTGATTAATGTGATAAATATATTTATTTAATATACTTTTGATTATTTTTTAATTTATTATCATTAATTTATTTATCAAATTCTTAATATAGACGGGTGATATCACATCATACCTAGTGTGTCTCTTTCTTTCTCTCCACATTTCACATTAGGAGTATATGTTATAAAATACTAATGAAATCAACTATAGGTCAAATCTAATCAAAATTGCAATATAAAGATTAAAATAGATCTTGAAGAAATTCGAGAACCATTTTTGACAAATATTGTACAAATGAAGAGAATACTCCAAAGAGGAAATGCTTCAATGCGGAACAATTGAAGGACAATATTTTACTTTTATATGTGCATCTGCAATGTTTTTGATATATTTATGAGATAACAAAACCATAGAAAGAATAGCATATAGAAGAAAGTAAAGAATAATGATCATACTTTGAGATATTGTGGAAAATTAAAGGAAAGAATTCTTGGTGGGGTTATCATGCAATCAATGAGTGATCCTTGATTCCCCTCTTCTAGTGACCCTTCAAAACCGGGTTATCATGCAATCAATGAGTGATCCTTCATTCTCTCGGTCTGCCCTACATCCAAACATATTGGAAATACACAATACAATGATATTAAGTCTTTCAAAATCCCCCTTACCTTAAGGAACACTATCAACCATCCCTTCCACATTGCTTTTCACTATTTTATGAGTGGATTGTGCAGGAACAGTTAACATTAAACAAGGAGCAAACTCCTCAACACATCTTGGAAATCATTGAATTCAACAATAAATGAAACCTAACACCAACACATTCCTTCCATTCATTTCTACCAAGAATAAAGCATTTAATCCATTCAACATTACATATAATCATTAGACAGTTACATTTCCTGACTGTGGACTAGAGGAACAGTCAGGAAATGTAACTGTCTAAACAATCCAAACATTTGAAAATAGTGAATCAATATCCTTGAGCACAAGCACCAATAATATCAAATAATGGAGATAAAGCACGGGCTAGGGCATGACACCAGTAGAATGTGGTCATTTCAGAGAGCATTCATGATCAAATAAAATGCAATGCGTTTGAAATTTGCAGTCGAATATGATGCCAGAAGCTTGAAAGATGAAGAAATCACATACCTTCTCTCGCCCTTAGCTTTCGCTCCTCTATCCAATCGAAATAAAAATGATGAGGTCGTTTCACTTTTTTTTTTCATAGCCAAATCTTCCTTGTACCACATGAAGAACATGCCATTGGTTCAGTTTTGTAATTTGTTTTTTGTGTAATTAGTAATTGGCATATTAAATGCAGATAACACCTTTATCAGTTTAATTAGCATGTTATTATCATATCAGATAAAGTATGTTTAAGAATTGTTGGGGACTATTCCTTTTGCGTGTATTAAACATAATAGAATTTTCAGCATATTATTATCAATCTATTTCTTTGTTCTAAACATGTCATTGGTTCAGTTTTGTAGATTTGTTTTTTGTGTTAAATGCATTTTTCGTTAGGAGGGGTCTTGTTCTAAGGAGATTGATGAAGATTGTGCACCTCAAAAACCAATTCATAAGGTACCAATCCATGTTTCCTATTCGCTTATATTTTTGGTTTGGTAAATCTCCTTATAAGTTTCATGTCCTTTCTTTTGATTACTATGGATGAGATATATATCTTACATTTAACATTCAACTTCTTTACATTTTAGAACATGTAGTGTGTTTTTTGAGGATTTTACCAAATCAACTTTTAACATAAACCAAAAACACCAAACTGATATCTTTCCCTTGCAACGTGACAAAATATTTGCATTTGACCAATAACTGCAAGCAATTGAACGATAAATCCACATACCTGTATCTTTGTAAAATACCTGGAACATCAAAAAGATGGCTAAGTGGCTGCCGCCATGATTTTTATCTACTGAATATGGGAAAAAAAAACACCAAAAGGAATCGAATAGAAAACATGATTGGTCATTTCAGAGAGCATTTATGATCAAATAAAATGCAATGCCTTCTCTCGCTCGCGATCAGCTTTCACCCGCTCATTTTCTCCCACCCCTTTTCTCTACAATTGAAATAAAAATGATTTGGTCATTTCAAAATAGTGAATCGATATCCTTGAGAACAAGCACCAATAACATCAACTATTTTGATCTGTGGGTACCCTAATGTTGGCAAGAGTTCTTTTATTAATAAGATTACTTTGCAAGCTTGAAGAAGCGATATATTTTTGCAAATGAAGAGTGGAAAGATGATGATGTTCCTAAGATCATGGATGGACACAATGTTGTAGACAAAATGGGAAGACATCTTTCGAGCCTGGCCCTAGATCCTTCAACAATTGGGGTAGGATCGAGACCCAAGCTAAAAAGATGTCTTCCTTTTTTTTGTTGTGGAATATAGGCTCTGTTGTTGCAACAACGACAGACTGCGATGTACATATCATAATAGCTGAGAAACATAAATGTAGGCATCATGGTCACAATTTTTTGGAGACACAACATAATTGAGTGCTATTACCAGATGATGCAAAGAAACCACTACTTTGCATCATCTCGAAAAACCACTCAATTATGTTGTGTCTCCAAAAAATTGTGACCATGATGCCTACATTTATGTTTCTCAGTTGTTGTGTCCCAGGATCCCTTATGACCCTTTACGACCATTTACGATCCCTAAGAATACATCTTAGAGGTCTTAAAATGTTGTAAAGGGTCATAAGAGGCTCCTAGGAGGGGCTAGGTGAGCTTCCACCTTCATGTGGTTGGCCCTATTAAGTAGAGAATGTTAAACTATTCTTGAAACAAAGAGAAGCTCAATAATTTAAGGTCTCAGTCCACGGAGATGCTAAAAATATGACGAGAATCAATGATGGAGAGTTTTTAGATTCTAAGAAGACGTATATGGAGTGGAGGCCAAATTGAGTACCAGTGAAGAGATGATGATTCAGTAACCTACATCTATAAAACCTTCACAGTTATCCCTTCTTTGGCCTCCACTCATTCATCTTCTCAAAAATGGTTATCTAGAAACTTTGGATAGTGTTTTCTCATCCATGCATGAAATGTGCTAGTGATTGTATAAAATTACTTTAGGCCTCCAGTATTGATGAGATGTACAAGTGTAAAATATTTTTGCGAGACTATGATCAATTTTTGTAGTGTTCATAAATGCAAGGTGGTGATTATTCTCTACGATCGACAGGTAGCTAGGACTAAAGATAACACAGCTCAAGAGACCATCATAGGTTGTCTCTTTCTTTGGTCTATATTATTGACAAAATGTTTTACCTTTCATTAGCTCATCAAATCTGGGGATTTGAAAGAATTTAATAGAATATTTTCATGACAACGTATATTATTTAAGTTGACGTTGCACGAATTTATCTACTTCGCGCACTTGTATACTATGAAGACAATGATAAAGAAGCATCTCCTCCCATGGCAATGCTTCTTTATCGCCATCCTCATAGTCTACAAGTGTGCGAAGTAGATAAATTTGTGCAACGTCAACTTAAATAATATACGTTGTCATGAAAATATTCTATTAAATTCTTTCAAATCCCCGGATTTGATGAGCTAATGAAAGGTAAAATATTCTGTCAATAATATAGACTGAAGAAAGAGACAACCTATGATGGTCTCTTGAGCTGTGTTAACTTTAATGTACCTATCCATCGGTTTTTTGACAATTAACAATTAATTCCGACAGAAGCACTATGCATTCGACAGACAAAATGTTAGAAAAAAATAATTTTCAACATTTAGTGCGACAATAACGCTATACGTTCAATAGGAAACCCTGTCGCTATTCCGACAGTTTAAGTGTCATAAGGAGAACATTTTCGACAAAACTTTTGACAGTGAGGCCATATCGCCGACAAGTAGATCTGTCGAAATATGATGCTAACTATCGGTATTCCAACAATTATACAATCAGAATTAGTATGGTTTGATAGTCAGTTCCAATAGAGATTGTATATTTTTGATAGGTCTTGTTATCGGAATTCTGATGGATGAACCGGAGGAAATGCCATTTCTAAGCTGTTGTTATTTGCAACTTTCTGATGTGAAAAGGTGTTGGTAAAATGATAGGTAGGTCTTCTATCACAATCTTCTACGCAAAAACGGTGATGGACTCATGTGTCAAAATTCTGACAAATTAGCATTACAAATCTGACAAATGGTCATCAAAATTTGGCCCCAAATGTAGTAGTGTAGCTATATATGTCATCTATAAAATATTTTGAAATTAAGGGAAAAACTATTTATTTACATATATTTTTTTGTGGGAACTAGACCCCTAATTTTCAACATTTTTCAGCGACTAAAAAATCATCTTTAAATATTATAAAAACATATCAATTCTTTAAATTCATAAAAATTATTTAAAATATTAATCATAAATTTCATTCCTTTTAACACATTTAATTAGTTTACATCATCTTCATATTCCAAACATAAATGTCATTTGTATACTATTGAAGTTGAACTGATTTGATTTTGTTAGCATTTTCCTTTATAAAAGGGTGACAACTTATTGTGATTTTACCTTGACATATACATATAGCTCGATAAAGAAATGTAGTTATCCATCCCCATAATAGATAGTGAAGCTACATTGGTAACCACTAATGTGATAATTAAAGCTTTTGCTAACATTCCAAACCTCATTAGATTTTTCCTAAAAATATACATGTGAAACAACTCAAATTTCACTTTTCCAATAGACTTGGTGATTATATCATCCATCTTAGAATCACTCAAGCACTGCTAGAGATAAATGTGATGGTCCATGACTTGTTAAATAATGTGATGACATTCAAAATCATGTAATTGCTTTTCTAATGGAGAACTAGACTATTCACGACCATGAAAATCCCCTTATTGTAGAAATATAGAATAATTGGTTTTTGTTTAGAAATATCTGTATCAACTAGAATGTAATAGGATAAAATCACAATAAGTTGTCACCCTTTTACAAAGCAAAAGGCTAACAACTGAAAAACTGAAAAACTTCAAGGGCATAAAAGTCACATTTCTATTGAGAATTTGAAGATGATGTAAACTAATGAAATGTGTGAAATAAGATGAATTTTATACCTATGATTTTTAAAAATTAATGTGATAAAAAATTAATATATTTTTTTTAATTTTTTAGGTCCATTTTTCATATCTTGAAAAATACTGCAAATCAAGGAGTTTACTTCCCGTCAAATCATTATAAGTAAAACATTATTTTTTCCTCCAATTTTAAAATATGTTTTAGATGACATGTATATCTAGTGCAGAAAAAAAGAAGTTTTTTCGATCTATATTTTGTCTGTTATAAGTATTCAAAGTCGAACTTACTTGAAATCAACAGTTTTGGTCTCCCGTCACTTTTCCCCTATCAAAACTATACCAAAAACCAAATAAATTACATATTATTGAAGATGACTCTCTTCTATAATGTTGTATATGATTTTAATTTTTTTTTGAATTGATTTAGCATTTTTCTATATTCTCCGAATCAACATCTTCTCAAATTTTAATATACCTACATGTAGTTTTTAACAAATTTGTTTAACGTTTTCTAGTTGAAACAATACAAAATTTATATGTCCAAAATCGTAGTTCTGAGATATAAAAAGGGGTATTTTTAGTTTTTTAACATTTTTTATTTTATGTAGAGAAAGGAACAGTAGAAGTGCAAAGGTCTGGTTTTTTTGTGTTTTTGGAGGTTTGGCTGGCAACATGGCATGCCACCTAGGTAGACTCAGTCGAGTCCAACTTGGTGGAGTACTCATAGCCCTCAATGTGCAAATGAGGGGTTGGGGCTCTTTTTTGCTATTTAAAATAGTATTTGGACTCAGCCAAGTACCACTCAGCCCAGTCAATGAGGCCACGTAGGCACCATTCAATGCCACATGGCACCTACATGTACTCAGTTATGTTGGACTCAACCATGTACGGCTCGGCCTAGTCCAACTGGGACATGTCTGTCAAGTTATCCTAAAAGGTGACAGATTATTGTGCATTTACCAAATAACCAACTTCACACACATATCCTTGTGTTGTAGGATATGTAGCCTTGGTGGATGAGAGAATAAACATAGGTTTCTTCTTACCTATCTAAAAAATTTCATATCCAAGACAAAAAAACTTATTCTATGGGTATGTGCAAGATCATGGTATACCAAACTATGGCCTTAAGTGGCAATGAAAAATCAGAAAATCAGGGTTAGTCAACTTGACGTAAAAGGTTGAACATCTTATGAACCTTATGTGAAAAATTTGTAAGAATAGAATCTATAGGAAATTGAATGTAGTTTCTAAACTACTAGCCCTTGTTTGAAATTTTTTTTGTCTAATTGTTCAAAATTTTAGATTTCAATATAGTACTACAAAAATTTCAGGGAAAAGATAAAAAGTATGTGTATGTCTAACCACCTTAATCACAATCAAATGATGATATATTTTCCCAAGATTCTAGATATAAGTAGTAGACTCATGCTCGGATGTGACACATATTTTTTTGTAATGTTTGGTCAAATAAATAATTAATTATGAATTTTCTGCTACAAATTTTTTAGAATAAAAAAACTCTCGTGTCTGACCACCTTAACTAATTCAAAATTTTAACAAATTCAAAACTTTTTTTTCTTATAGTAGCCGAAGCATAGAATGTGACACATGTTTCAGATTTCAAAAAGGTTAAATGGTTTGAAAGTTGTAGTTATTTTTCAAATCAGTATGTCAGTTATGACTTTAAAGATAACTCAATTGAAAAATAAGTAATAATTACTTACAGAATTCAAAATTTGACAACAATTATATCGATGGAAAGCTGATAATGTCTTTAAGAAACCCTTTTTGTTTCATCAATTGCAGGTGAAAAAATAGTCATCAGCTACATGGTTGAAGTCTTGGTATCAAGAACTATCTCCTGAAACACGTCTAAAGGGTTGACCACCCACGTTGGGTAATGCCAAAGCAAATACCAAGCCTAATCAGATATTCGATAATATCTAATATCCGAAAAAGCCCACCTATTTTAAAATTTCAATTGACCCGCTTTTCCCAAATTAAAATCTCAAAAAAAATGTATTTTTTTAATACTAATATTAATTTTCTTATAAATTAAGTTGTATTCTTTTTATGTTAATATTAATTCAAGTTTGATAGTAAATTATATTTTTGTTATGTTAATATTAATTTCATTTTAAATATTAATATTAAATAATAATAGCATAGCATAAATATTATAATATAAATTTTTATATTAGTATGTATTATATTATAAATGATCTACAAAATGATTTCGAAAAAATACCTACACAGTTGATTTGAGGACAGATAGTTTTAGCCCAAATTCTCTTGAAAATATCCAGCACGGGATTTTTCTACAGACTCCTTGTAGTTTCGGAAGTCTGACTCTACTTAAGTAGATGTCAATGGACTTCCCCTCGATTGAATACAATCAATTAGTTTTTTAACTCTCGAAAAGAAATTTCACACAGTTGAAGAACCACCGTACGCTCATCATCTGTTCTAGAAACTAACAGTGGCATAAAAATTGATGTAAGAACATTTAAGGTACATTGTCCATAAAAAGGTATATGAAACCTTTAAATATACATTAAAAAGTGGAGGTGAAGGCTCTAGATGTGTGTGTGAGAGAGAGAGAGAGAGAGGTCATGAGGACTTCCTAGGGGTCCTAACGTGTGATAAGGGGTACTAGGACACCTAGGAAGTCCCCATGACCCTTTTTGACACATTAGAACCCTCAAATATGTCCTCATGGGTTGTAGGACCCCTTAGGACACACTTGAGCATTCAAATGTGTCGGAAGGAGTCATTGGGACTTCCTAGGTGTCCTAGTACACCTTATCACATGTTAGGACCCCTAGGTAGTCCTCATGACCCCTTTTAACACATTTAAATGCTCAAGTGTGTCCTAAGGGGTCGTAGACCCCATTAGGACACACTTGAGGGTTCTAACATGTTAAAAGGGGTCATTAGGACTTCCTAGGGGTCCTAACGCATCATAAGGCATACTAGGACCCCTAGGAAGTCCTCATGACTCCTTTCAACACATTTGAATGCTCAAGTGTGTCTTAAAGAGTCATAGCACACACTTGAGCATTCAAATGTGTTGAAAGGGGTCATGAGGACTTCTTAGGGGTCCTAGTATGCCTTATCATGCGTTAGGACTCCTAGGAAGTCCTCATGACCCCTTTCAACATATTAGAACCCTCAAGTGTGTCCTAAGGGGTCCTACGACCCTTAACCCCTTAGGACACACTTGAGCATTCAAATGTGTTGAAAGGGGTCATGAGGACTTCCTAGGGGTCCTAGTATGCCTTATTAAACTTTAGGACCCCTAGGAAGTCCCCATGACCCCTTTCGACACATTAGAACCCTCAAGTGTGTCTTAAGGGGTCCTATGACCCCTTAGGACACACTTGAGCATTCAAATGTGTCAAAAAGGGTCATGAATACTTCCTAGGGGTCTTAGTATGCCTTATTATGTGTTAGGACCCCTACAAAGTCCCCATGACCCCTTTCAACACATTTGAACACTCAAGTGTGTACTAAGGGGTCCTACGAGTCCTTAAGACACACATGAGAATTCAAATGTGTCGAAAGGGGCCATGAGGACTTCCTAGGGGTCCTAGTATGCCTTATCATGCGTTAGGACCCCTAGGAAGTCTTCATGACCCCATTTGACACATTAGAACCCTCAAGTGTGTCCTAAGGGGTCCTACGACCCATTATGACACACTTGAGCATTCAAATGTGTCAAAAGAGGTCATGAGGACTTCCTAGGGGTCCTAGTACACCTTATCATTTTTTAGGACCCCTAGGAAGTCCTCATGACCCCATATGACATGTTAGAACCCTCAAGTGTGTCTTAAGGGGTCCTACGACCCCCTAAGACACACTTGAGCATTCAAATGTGTCGATAGGGGTCATGAGAACTTTCTAGGGGTCCTAGTATGCCTTATCATGCATTAGGACCCCTAGGAAGTCCCCATGACCCCATTCGACACATTAGAATGCTCACATGTGTCCTAAGGGGTCCTACGACACCTTAGAACAAACTTGAGTATTGAAATGTGTCAAAAGGGGTCATGAGGACTTCCTAGGGGTCCTAGTATGCCTTATTATGTGTTACGACCCCTAGGAAGTCCTCATGACCCCATTCAACACATTAGAACCCTCAAGTGTGTCCTAAGGCATCCTACGACCCCTTAAGACACACTTGAGCATTCAAATGTGTTGAAAGGGGTCATGAGGACTTCCTAGGGGTCCTAGTACACCTTATCACATGTTAGAACCCATAGGAAGTCCCCATGACCCCATTCGACACATTAGAAACCTCAAGTGTGTCCTAAGGGGTCCTACGACCCCTTAAGACACACTTGAGCATTCAAATATGTTGAAATGGGTCATGAGGACTTCCTAGGGTTCCTAGTACACCTTATCATGCGTTAGGACCCCTAGGAAGTCCTCATGACCCCATTCGACACATTAGAACCCTCAAGTGTGTCCTAAGGGGTCCTACGAGTCCTTAGGACACACATGAGCATTCAAATGTGTCAAAAGAGATCATGAGGACTTCCTAGGGGTTCTAGTACAACTTATCACCTGTTAGGAACCCTAGGAAGTCCTCATGAGCCCTTTCAACACATTAGAACCCTCAAGTGTGTGCTAAGTGATCCTACAACCCCTTAGGACACACTTGTGAGTTATAATGTGTCGAAAGGGTTCATGAGGACTTGCTAGGGGTTCTAGTATGCCTTATCACATGTTAGGACCCCTAGAAAGTCCCATGACCCCTTTCAACACATTTGAACACTCAAGTGTGTCCTAAGGGGTCCTACAAGTCCTTAGGACACACATGAGCATTCAAATGTGTCGAAAGGGGTCATGATGACTTCCTAGGAGTCCTAGTATGGCTTATCACGCATTAGGACCTCTAGGAAGTCCTCATGACCTCAGTCGATACATCAAAACCCTCAATTGTGTCCTAAGGGGTCCTATAACCCCTTACGACACACTTGAGCATTCAAATGTGTCAAAAGGGGTCATGAGAACTTTTTAGGGATCCTAGTACACCTTATTATGTGTTAGGACCCCTAAGAAGTCCTCATGAACCCATTCAATACATTAGAACTCTCAAGTGTGTCCTAAGGGATCCTATGACCCCTTAAGACACACTTGAGCATTCAAATGTGTTGAAAGGGGTCATGAAAACTTCCTAGGGGTCCTAGTACACCTTATCACATGTTAGGACCCCTAGAAAGTCTCAATCACCCCATTCAACACATTAGAACCCTCAAGTGTGTCCTAAGGGGTCCTACGACCCTTTGGGACACACTTGAGCATTCAAATGTGTTGAAAAGGGTCATGAGGACTTCCTAGGGGTCCTATTATGCTTTATCACAAATTAGGACCCCTAGGAAGTCCTCATGACCCCATTCGACACATTAGAACCCTAAAGTGTGTCCTAATGGGTCCTACAACCCCTTAAGACACACTTGAACATTCAAATGTGTCAAAAGGGTTCATGAGGACTTCCTAGGGGTCCTAGTACACCTTATCATGCGTTAGGGCCCCTAGAAAGTCCTCATGACCCCATTCAACACATTAGAACCCTCAAGTATCTAATAAGGGGTCCTACGACCCCTTACGACACACTTGAGCATTCAAATTTGTTTAAAGAGGTCATGAGGACTTCCTAGGGGTCCTAATATGCCTTATCACATGTTAGGACCCCTAGGTAGTCCTCATGACCCCATTCAACATATTAGAACCCTCAAGTGTGTCCTCAGGGGTCCTATGACCCCTTAAGACACACTTGAGCATTCAAATTTGTTGAAAGGGGTCATGAGGACTTCCTAGGGGTCCTAGTACACCTTGTCACATGTTAGGACTCCTAGGAAGTCTTCATGACCCCATTCGACACATTCGAACCCTCAAGTGTGTCCTAAGGGGTCCTACGACCCCTTAAGACACACTTGAGCATTCAAATGTTTTGAAAGGGGTCATGAGGGCTTCCTAGGCATCCTAGTATGCCTTATCACATGTTATGACCCCTAGGAAGTCCCCATGACCCCATTCGACACATTAAAACCCTTAAGTGTGTCCTAAGGGGTCCTACGACCCTTTAGGACACACTTTAGCATTCAAATGTGTCGAACAAGGTCATCATGACTTCCTAGGGGTCCTAGTATGCCTTATCACATATTAGGACCCCTAGGAAGTCCTCATGACCCCATTCGACATATTAGAACCCTCAAGTTTCCTAAGGGGTCCTACAACCCCTTACAACACACTTGAGCATTTAAATATGTCGAAAGGGGTCATGAGGACTTCTTAGGGGTCCTAACACGTGATAAGGCATACTAGGACCCCTAGCAAGTCCTCATGACCTCTTTAGACACATTTGAAAGCTCAAGTGTGTTCTAAAGGGTTTTAGGACCCCTTAAGACACACTTGAGGGTTCTAATGTGTCGAATGGGGTCATGGGGACTTCCTAGGGGTCCTAACGTGTGATAAAGCATACTATAACCCCTAGGAAGTCCTCATGATCCCTTTTGACACATTTGATTGCTCAAGTGTGTCTTAAGGGGTCGTAGGACCCCTTAGGACACACTTGAAGGTTCTAATGTGTCGAATGGGGTCATGAGGACTTCCTAAAGGTTCTAACACATGATAAGGCATACTAGGACCCCTAGGAAGTCCTCATGACCCCTTTCGACACATTAGAACTCTCAAGTGTGTCTTAATGGATTCTACGACCCATTAGGACACACTTGAGAGTTCTAATGTATCAAAAGGGGTCATGAGGACTTCCTAGGTGTCCTAGTACACCTTATCATACGCTAGAACCCCTAAGAAGTCCTCATGACCCCATTCAACATATTAAAACCCTCAAGTGTGTCCTAAGGGGTCCTACGAGCCCTTAAGACACACTTGAGAATTCAAATGTGTTGAAAGGGATCATGAGGACTTCCTAGGGGTCCTAGTATGCCTTATCACACATTAGGACCCCTAGGAAGTCCCCATGACAACATTTGACATATTAGAACAATCAAGTGTGTCCTAAGGGGTCCTATGAGTCCTTAGGACACACATGAGCATTCAAATGTGTCAAAAAAGGTCATGAGGATTTCTTAGGGGTCCTAATGCATGATAAGGCACACTAGGACCCATAGGAAGTCCTCATTGTATGCACCCTAAAATGGTCGCCTAGACTTTGGGCCCCCATTCAGCAATTTATCAATTTCCTGAATCAACATCTTGAGCTTAATATCAATTTCCTTGATCAATTCCTAGTTTTATCATATTCGATTATTTTCCATGGGCTAACCATTTTATCCTAAGTGTTTATTTAATTAAAAGTAATTTCCTCCCCTTTTATTAAATAAAAAGCCCCCACTTTTCCTCTTAACCTAAGTTGCACAAATAAAGCATTATTCTTATTTTATAAAAGAAGAAAAGCACTTTTTTTCTCATATGGACACAAAAGTTAACTCTTATTTTCTCATTGGGGGGGATTTGTGGACATGGATTTCTCCTCTTTCATGGTCCACCCTTGATTAAATCTTTTTCCTCTTAATCCCCATGGTGCATTCCTTTTCAATTCCTTTAAAAGGAGAGCTCTTTTCTCATTCTTGGATCCCAACTTTGAATGCTAATCTTATGCTGCAAGATTTTTTGGAGACTTTGGAGCTTTTGGAGATCATTTCTTGCATTCTAGTTTCTTTCTTGCATCATAGCTTTCATGGTATCTAGCTTAGTTTCTTTTATGCTTTAGATTAGCTCACATAACTTAATTAGTAAGGGTTTGTAATACTTTCATTTTCCATAGCTTAGTTTGCATCTTCATTCTTAGCATATCTAGCATTGCATTGCATTCTCATCTTGATTCTTTAGGATATTGGCATTCTTTCCCTTGTCTCTTTGAATCTCCCATTATGTGGTTTACTAGCAAGGTTGCATGCTTCAATAGCTCTAGTTGAGAGCACCATCAACATCCTTGTGACTCCATGCCTAGGGAGCTCTAGGTCACTTTCTCAAGGTCTCCTATTCATGGATTCTCTTGGAAGTAATGACTTAAAGAAGTGCACTATTTAGTGTGTACATTATTGGCGCCCACTGTGGGGTAGAACATTCTTGTTTTGTCCTTCATTTTATGCATTTACGTCATTTTTTTATCAATATTTGCTTGTTATTTCGTCAATATTTGCTCTCTAGTTTTTTCTGACAGAATTATCATGCGATAGTTATCTAGTGTCGTATGATAGTTTCTTACATACCAGTGCGATAGTTTACCAATTAAAATATCACACACTTTGGGAGATTATATCGCATTGTTCTTCTGTTCTTTATCGCACGCAGGTACCAGAAAATATCACATGGGGATATAATATCGCACCAATATAGAATGAAATATTGTACGACTTTTCCTCTGATAGAAGTATCACCCAGGCCTGGCAGTGAGAAATTTTTGTCATTTCTTTGCAAGATTTACTTGGTTTGATTTGGCTTTCTGATTTGCTGTTGTAGAACAAGGATCTATTTTCAGATTTCATTTGGTTTTGATGTGCTAACCCATGTAGGGCTAACAAGTTGTGCTTGTAGGTGCTTTCATTTCTTGAAATATTTTCTTAAAAGAATGCATGTCAAAGATCCAAATACACAAGGGCTACTAAAGGTTTTTGCAGGGCTATCCAAAGCATAAAAACCAATCAAGTGCTTGTTTAATTATTTTCATTTTGAGTGCGGCATATACTAGCTGCTTCATTTCTTAGGCACTTAATATCTTGTTGTAGGAGTCTTTTGGTGGTAGGAGAGTATGCTCTTCACCCTTGTGGTGAACCAGAAATCTTGACCCACTTCTTGATTTTGAAAGCAAGAGGGTAATTAAACTTTTCTTGGTGTGTTTGGGAGAGATTTTTGAGCTAGGAGAGTATGCTCTTCACCCTTGAGGTGAACCAGAAATCTTGAACCTCAAAGATTAATCCATTCTTTGTTTAGTTCTAGAATCCTTTAGCAGGCTTGATCTTGACCAATCAAGAGGAATGACCCAAGTGGGGACAAGCTAATACACCTTGGTAGATGTAGTACTTGTCTTCACTCAATGTGAGTACTTGTGGGATTGTGACCATGAGGAAAATGTTGAGCAAGAATGCTTAAGGTACTCTTGTGGCCACGAGGTCCATTACTTGCCACAAGGTAAGGAGTCCCTTGGGGGAGCAAGAGGAGTATTATGAATAGAAGCCCTTACTAAGAACCATAGATAGAAGCTACCCCATTTTTCCGCTTAACATCTTGGTGCAAGGATTGATCCTAGTGGACTAACCTAGATCACCCCAAGACTACTCACCATCTATGTTCCTTTGGTTGTGCCATTGGCACTTCCATGACAAAGCCAACATCTATTATGGGTAACCACTTTTTGTGAGGTGATGGGACATCAAGTGTGGGCCAAGTTGTTAAGTATTGAGCCTTTTCCTTCTAGGATAGTAAGTTCTTGAAGTGTTCTCACTGTGATCTACCCATGTAAACATTCTTGAACATTAAACATCATGGTGGTGCTCATCAAATTTTCTATTTTGATATCACAATTGCTTGTCTTGGCAAGGTTGATTTCACCCTTATGCAAGTGTTCTATGACATGTTTGATCACCTACTATTTGCAAACCTGTCTATTATCTGCTATTATTGTATTTTGAACTATGAAATTGAACTTGCCAAAATGAAACATTGACCAATTGCTTTCAAAACTGAGTTTTTCACGTTCACTAGTCAAGAGTCACACTGCTTGCCTAGAAACTATTTCACAAACTTATTTTACTATGTCATAGTTGTCTGCAATCTGAAGCTAATTCTTGCCATTCCTAGTCTTCCTTGGTCGGTCCAGGTTGGATCTTAGGTTCCGTGACATGTTTCTCAATATCCAAATGAGCTCAAATGGTATCAAATTGCACAAAATGACTCTTGGTCACCTTTCTTCCACATCTCCCATGTCTTCCTAGTCTCCCATTTCCATCCTTTCTCTTCTTCCTTCATGCTTCTTCCTCTTCTTCCTAAATTCTTCATGTCTTTTTTATGTTTTTCCTCTTATTTTCTAGTCTACCTTCTTCTATTTATCAATTCTTTCACTTCCATGCTTGATTCCTCCTCTTCTAGAACCATGAATTTCAACTATCTTGTTATGGAACCTCTCTTGAGAATAGATGATCTTGAACTTATTTCTCAATTCGAAGAGTATTATTCTTCCAATAGTCCTTCTAGATATTACATGGATGATAAACTTAAGACAAGAATAAAAGAAAAGATGCTTGAATCAGACGCCTTTTGTAGGATCATAAACATGATCCTGTCACAACCTACTTCTTCCAAAAAAATTTCATCTTCTAAGTCTTCTCATTCTTTCTCATCTTCCAAGTCTTACCATGATTCTTCTAGACATTATTCACATTCCTCATTATCCAAGTCTTCTTCCTCCACTAGGTCTTCACTTTCCTCTTCTTCACGATCTAGTTCCTCTTCTCCCAAGAGTCTTACTTCTCTTATCAAGACATACCATGATGAGCAATATGATAGTCCTTATGATACCTCTAATCCTAAGAGTCCTCCTAGTTGTGTGCTTGTGCTTACTAGAAATGGGTCGTCACATTTGATAGATTGTGATGGTCATCTATATGATTCTGATTTTGCACAAGACTTTGATGATTTCTATCAACAATACCTAGATGATGCATCCACTTCTGTTGAGGAATATAAAATGTATCATGCTGATATGAAACGTCAATATTATAAGAATCCTTCCTCTAAGAACCCTCATGCTGAAGATAAAGATTTCACTCTCAAGCAAGATTATGTTAATGATGGACCTTTGTCCTATGATGGTTCCCTTCCATCCCCTACTTCCTCTAATACCCATACACTTCCTAAAGCTTTCGAGTCTTCCAAATCTTTCACAAATCCTTCATCCAATGAAAGTCCTAATACTTTTGATACGGTTCCCTATAGTTATCCTCAAGGACTACCTCATAAAGAAACTCAAGCTAACCTTCACTTGGCTAAAAATACTTTCAATAATGCTAAACCTAAAGAGCCTAAGACTTTATGCGCTATAATTCCTACTTTAGCTAGTCCCTTCACTATCTCTTCCAAAGTCTTCCATACAATTCCAACATGCTTCCTAGTCCTTAGAAGTGGCTCCATGTCAAGAGGACTCTAAAGATAAAGAAAAAAACATAAAGAAAGATCAAGATCAAGAACCCTCCATGTCATCCAATTCTTTTCATGATGTCCTCTTGCCATTTCATGGTTCTTTTGATCCTTTGTGCCCTTCCCGATTCATTCCACCATGTCTTAAGTTCTCTCTAGGCAAGATCAAGCTACTACTTACATTGTTGAGCTTATTGACAATAAAAATAACCTCACTCCACTTGTGCTTTCCAAAGATGATACTTCCATTAAGGTTATTAAAAAATGGTGTTGTTACTTCCAATGTTAAGCCTATTGAAAATCAAGAAAAAAATGATACGCTTATGATATCCAAAGCTCCTTGTCAAGATCAAAGTCTTCCATCTTCTTAATCTACCACTCCATGTTTGCTTCCACTTTCTACTCTTCCTAAGTCTTTGCAAGCTTTGAAAAATCCTATCAAATAAGTTGCTCTTATTCAAGATCTTCACGATCCTATTGAAAATCCTAATGCTCACTCTAAAGATGCTAATGTCCTTGGTTTTCATATAAATGTTGATGAACTTATTGATTATCCTTTTGTGTCTTCCACTTCCATCCTTGGAATTCCTCCACCAATACCAAGGCTTCACATCTTCCTTCCATCTTGGGCCTTATGTCCCTTCACTTTCCCCTCCTAACTCTCCTAATTCATCATCCATCTTGGGTCCCTATGTCCCTCCATCTCCTATCTTTCCTCAAGATCAACATAGATGCATACCCTTGAATCTTTTTCATCCACCCACCCATTTAAACCATTCATATCTCCCTTCTTCCACAAGGTCCCAAGTCTTTTGGAAGTAACTGGAATGTCCAAAACAAGAAAAAAGAAGAAATACAAGAATCCATCAAAAAAGAAGATCACCATGTCTCCTCTAATCGACATGGAGGTAAAAATTCAAAAGAGATATCTAAGAAGAAAACTACAAGACAAGTATGGGTTCCAAAATCCATCATTGAATATATTCTCTCTAAATCATCAAAAAGAAATGAAAAGCCTAAGGCTATATAGATTCCAAAGTCTCTCTTGAAAGAGTCTAATATTGAACAAAAAGTGAAGTTTACATTCAAGCTTCCAAAGGCTTCCGCCTCATCTTCTTCCAAAAACATTCTTCCATTCCATGTACCTAAACCGCAACCTCTGCTAAACATTCACCATATTCCTTCTTGTATTCCTTCATTCACATTTCTTCCATCCTCTCGCCACCCTACAAGGTGTGTGTTGATGTTTAGGCTTGCCTTCCTTTCCATCTACCCTTTCACAATCCTTCCATTCATCATCCTTCTACCTTCTATCCTTTTTACTCATTTACCTATTCCTCCTATCTTCCAACCTCACTCACTTTACATAAAACCTTATCCTCCATTTTTCTCTTCCATCTTCCTTTCCCTATCAGCATCTTTGAGCATATCATTTTGAATCCTTAGCATATCATGGTTTATCCTTTCAAGGAGAATTATCTAAAACACTTGCCTTCTTCCAAAAAAAATAAAAAAAAATGAAAAAATTGAAAATGTGCCTTAGTGGAAACCTGGAAACAGGTATCTTGATAGCAAAAGTAAAGAGAAATAAATTCATCCTATGGTGAAAACCACTCTCTTGTGGTGCCTTGGATAAGCATCATGATGAATACCTAGCATTCAAGCATCATGCATAGTTCTTCTACATAGTTCATCCATTCTGTCTTCTCTTTTGATCTTGGCAATGTTGACCTATACACGAACATTTGGCTATCTTGTGAGCTATCTTATGATGATCTTGCTTTCATTCCATTCATGTTTAGCCTTCATATTTATTTTCCTCCATTCATTCTAGCCTTTCGCTATCATTTTCTCCTTGGTCTTGATCTAATAAAAAAGAGTAAAATGCGATGCTATGAAGCCTTTTGACATGTCTACTCCTTTGGAGTGCATCCTTTCCTTCTTTTGCATTACGCCTTTGTGACTTATCCTATGTTGGCCTTTCATTGTTTGTCCAAATGTGCTTTGCATAACATTTTTTTCCCTAGCTTGGGTACTCTTGAGGAGTTTGTCATTAAGGATTTCTTTCCTTCATTCTCCTTCATTCTCTTGTCTTCCATCTCTTCCACTAGCTTGCTATTCCCTCTTGTTCTCCACCTTGCAAGAAATTGGGACTACACAATGTGATCTTGCTTGGGAGTTTGATGCCCATTATGTCTGGGGGCATCCTTTGTACATACTTATTGATCCTGAAAAAATCTAAAAAATATATATTGTCAAAAATCCTAAAAAGCATACAAAGTCTTGAAAAAATTTAAAAAAAATTTAAAAAAAATATTCAACAAAAAAATAGAAAAAGTGCCTTGGTGAAAACCTGGAAATAGGCACCTTGGTAGAAAAAATACAAAAAAAATTTAAAAAAGTCCTGAAAAAATCTATCAAGTGGTGGAAACCTGGAAACAGACACTGCTTGAGACCCTTGCACCTATGTTTATCAGTCTTGCATGGTGCTCTTTCACTCCACTTTTCATTTTGCCTCTCCTATCTTGGAATTGACTCTTGTCTTAGTCTAGGGGGCATATGTTGTTCTAAGCTTATCTTGGGTCTCTTTGTGCGTTCAAGTTTCTTGGGCCACTTGGTTCCAATGGTGTTTTTCAACACCACCCCAACTGTGTTTTTGAACACTACCCTAGTGTCAAGTGTTTCTCAACACTTATCAAATATCTTACCTACAGTCTCAAATGATGCAATATCTCTCACTGGCAAATGCGATAATCAAAGTTTGACTCTATGACCTACACACACGCACTTAAAAACTTGAATTTCTGAGATTTGTTTGACTTTATTTCTATGTGTTGTCTATGATGATTTATTTGCTGAGTGTTCTCTCCTTGATCATTTTTGATGATGCCGAGCTAGAAGACTGGGGCATGAGGACATGTTTTATTTGCTTTCTGCTTATGGATATATCTTGTTGATCCTCACTGTCATGAGCATTTATGGTTGTTCCACTTGACACAAGGATCTACAATTTATTATCCTTGATTGTTTTTCACAAGTGCCTCCTTATAGTCATCTTGACTTCCTTGTGTCTTGATGCGAGTATAATCTTCCTATATCAAACTTAGGGAACCTCACTGCACTAGTCATCTTGACCTATATGTCTTTGGTGCCTAGGTGGGATTCCCACATTTCTATCTGATATAAATCATATTCAAATTCACATAGTTATACTAGTGTGTCTTGTATGATCTTGCAACGCTACCAACAATGCTCGATGATGATTATTAGAATCTAACAGCTTTGTAACCTTGCAAGTAAACCACTTTTCATAATAGCTTGAATTCTTAAGTTCATGATAGGTAGCTTTGCATCTTGCATATGGAGAGAGCTCTCCTTTTTCATCTTTCGTGGACCTATCGGTCAACTACGCTCACCTTTCCTTTTCTTGATCATGTCTTTCACTCCTTGTCTTTTTCATCACATCTTGTTCCTATCATCACAAGTGGTTAATCTTATCATCATATCTATATCATCAAAGAGCTAATTTTTAGAAACATGAGCCTATATCATAAACATGAGAACTAAACATACATCTATGAGAGAGATTATACATGAGCATATATACAATACATTTTGAGCAATATGACAAGATAATATAAAAACTGAAATATCCATCACAAGTGAGACAAGTACACAAGATATATCACAAATCTAGTAATCTCATATATATAAAATGTCATGATACAAAATACAATGTGGGATCCAAAATCTAGATAATGTCCCAGGGTATGTCTCTATACTTCTATCTACCCTAAACCTAACTCTGGCTAGCACCATCATGTGGAGCTAGTTGTGGTGGAGGTGGTGCTTCTACTCTATCTGGTACCATGTCAGACCTCCTAGCTATCATAGAGTAGGGTGGTGCTCTTTTTCCCTCTATTACAGCCTGTATGTAGAGCCCATGATAATATGTAGCTCGCCTACCTCTTGCCAGATCTTTGCTACATCAGCCTGTCCCGCCCTCTCTCGTCACTCAATCTCAACTCTCAAATCAGTTAGCTACTGGTCTCTGATGGCTATGGTGATCCATAGCTACTGCATCTCTATCTCAAGAGCCTGGATCCTTGCTCTGAGATCCTCTCCCCCTGCAGGCTGATCCTACCTAGCATCCACCCGTTGGCAAGATGGCCTCACCATGTCATCACCATCATCTATAGAACCCTGTCCCCTTGGCCATTTTTGGCCACTTGATTGAGAGCTCTGTCCTCTCTCTCCTCTACCTCCACCTCCTCCGTCCCCTCCATCCCCATCATCTCCATCATCCCCCTGTGTTGCCAGTTGTGCATCAGGTATAGTGAACCTAGGAAAGGGTCATCTCTGTCACTCTGCCCTATACACCACATCAACACCTGCATCTACCATGTCTAGGAGATAGTCCCATGGCTCCCTGCGTATGGCCATTGTATCTTGTACTGCCTACTGGTAGTCCAGCATTGATAGTCATTCCTATCCCTCCTTGTCCCTAACCTGAGCATAAGTGGTGGTCTCAATGGGCACCCTCTATTGTCGCCTGAACTACCTCCAGATGTGAGTGATCATGAATCTCTCAACAATGTCAGAATGTTGCCCTACCAATGGATGGCTGGATAAAATATAACCTAGCTCCTCTTCCCAATCACCCCACTACTCACAAGCCCTGTATGGCCTCCACTGAAATGATGTGAGCTCATCTAGTAACCTGCGGTAGTAAGTCACATCCTTGCTATGTGGCTAAGATATGAACCTTGTGTACCTATAGATGTAGGGGCATCTCCGCTCCCTAAGTTGCACATGTGGATGCACAACGACAATGTGCTCCCACACCCATATCTGTGCTAGCACGGCAACACATGCCCAAGTCCTAGTCTCTCGGTAGATGATCTCATGGAGCTCATGGTACATGTCAGCAAGGATGGCTGGGCCCCATGCCATCCACTGTGGGTCCGCTATCAGATCTACTACTAACCGACCCCAGCCCAATGGGAATCCCCTTTGGCTCCTATCTGTGATGAGAACCTGTGCCACTATGGAACATACAATGCATGGCACCAGAAAGTCCCTATCAAACTCCTCCATCACCTGATCCTAGCTAAGGTGTCTATCCACAAAGGTGATGTCCTGGAACATGTCCTGCATGATATGGCATCCCTTAGTCAGATCCTGATCGGAGTATACCTATGCCAACAAACAATCATGTTAGTTTCTATCATATGGAAACTTTACATCTATGACCATCTATAAACATGATTATACTTATAGGATCTTCGTGGCTCGGAACTCACAGGATTCGGTAAACATCCTCCAGGCTAATAGTAGCCTCTCCAGTGGGCAAGTGAAATGTGTTATGCTCATTGTGCCACCTCTCAGCCAATGTTGTAAGTAATCCATGATCAGCCCAAATATGGGGCATCTACAGCAAATACCCGAAGCCCATCTCCCTCAGGTCTACCCACCCCAGATCATCAAGATCCTGGACACATCGTAGCCCAGTCACTCTCAGCGCTCTAATGAGCAGCACTGGAAAGTACTCTTGCAAACCATTAACCCAAACCAGATGTCATAACATATCATGATGGATGTATAAAATTAGTACAAAACATATTAACAAAGCAAACATTGTCAGGACCCATGTCACTTTGCTCAAAAAGATTAAAATATGTCATTTTTCTATACTGTGCGATACTATTTTTTTGATTAAGTATTGTGCGATACTTTCCTCACTAGCAGAGCGATAATATCTTTCAGTGTGATAGTTTGCATAGAATCACATGATATTTCATCTGGTATCATGCAATAATGGATTACATACCTGTGCGATACTATTTTGACCCATGAACTATCACACAATATAAATTATCAAAGGGTGTGATACTTTCTAAGTATCATATGAAATTTCATAGGAGTAAAATTTGAAAAATTTAAAAAAACATTAAAAACATGTTTTAAATGACATAAATGCTCATTAAATGACCTACAAGGGCGAGTTTTTCTGAAAACATATCGGGGCACCATACTACGGAGGCTGATTGTGCAACCAAGCGCGCTCAAATCGATGCCTGTGGATCGAAATCACTACTTACTGGGCCATTTTCTCTCTCTAAGCTCTCGAGATTCTCAAATCACTAAAAGAAAAATGATTTTGAAAATGACCTTTTTACCCCCTTTTATAGCATTTTGACTTTTTCACCTAATTTTCAAAACACCTTGAAATTGCACAAAAATTGCACCCCTAGCTAATTTTGACATCCTGGATCTATTTTCAGGATCAAAATTGAAATTCAAGTTCATCTTGATATTCAAAATCACATTTAAAACTTTCCCCTTCTTTTGCACAGTTGGCTAACCATTTGAGGCCTGATCCTTCGATCTTTGTTGGGGCATCGTCATTTCTTCATCCCCATCTCTTTCAATCTTCTAGTCTTTCATTCATTTTCATGCACTTCATCTCTTTGAGGTTTGACTTCATCCTTAATCTATATCTTTCTTAGTCAAACATAATCAAACTAGGGCATGTCTTCACTACCTGATGGTTATCCTATCATCTTTCATCTTTGATTATGATTTCTAGTGACTTGATCAAGTTTATCAATTTGTTGCTTCTTCTCTACCTGATTTCGATTTCGATTCCGAGGGGGCAATACCTATCAGCTTTAATCCTTGATTCAGCTTTATCAGCTCAGCTTGAGATTCTTATCTCTTATTTGAGACTTTATTACCACCTAGCTATACAAGTGTTGGTCTTGTCTTTCAGCTTATCTTTGTCATCTTATGCTTATGCTTGTCCTGATATGTTCCCATCCGTCGAACACATGTCTGGATTGTTTTGTGATCCAAGATCAATCTCACATTTTAATTTCATTCTTTGACTGCATGTGATCCCAAATTGATCTCACATTAGTCAAAGAGGGGCAAATGTATGCACCCTAAAATGGTCTACTAGACTTTGGGCCCCCATTCAACAATTTATCAATTTCCTGAATCAGCATCTTTAGCTTAATATCAATTTCCTTGATCAATTCCTGGTTTTATCATATTCGATTATTTTCCATGGGCTAACCATTTTATCCTAAGTCTTTATTTAATTAAAATGAATTTCCTCCCCTTTTATTAAATAAAAATCTCCCACTTTTCCTCTTATCCTAAGTTGCACAAATAAAGCATTATTCTTATTTTATAAAAAGAAGAAAAGCACTTTTTGTCTCATATAGACACAAAAGTCAACTCTTATTTTCTCATTGGAGGAGATTTGTGCACATGGATTTCTCATCTTTGATGCTCCACCCTTGATAAAATCCTTTGCCTTTTAATCCCCATGGTCCATTCCTTTTCAATTATTTTAAAAGGAGAGCTCTTTTCTCATTCTTGGATCCCAACTTTGATTGCTAATCTTATGCTGTGGGATTTCTTGGATACTTTGGAGCTTTTGGAGATCATTTCTTGCATTCTAGTTTATTTCTTGCATCATAGCTTTCATGGCATCTAGCTTAGTTTCTTTTATGCTTTAGATTAGCTCACATAGCTTAATTAGTAAGGGTTTGTAATACTTTCATTTTCCATAGCTTAGCTTACATCTTCATTCTTAGCATAGCTTGCATTGCATCGCATTCTCATCTTGATTCTTGAGGATATTGGCATTCTTGCCCTTATCTCTTTGAATCTCCCATTGTGTGGTTTACTAGCAAGATTGCATGCTTCAATAGCTCTAGCTGAGAGCACCATCAACATCCTTGTGACTCCATGCCTAGGGAGCTCTAGGTCACTTTCTCAAGGTCTCCTATTCATGGATTCTCTTGGAAGTAATGACTTAGAGAAGTGCACTATTTAGTGTGTACACTCGTGACCCCTTTCGACAAATTAGAACCATCAAGTGTGTCCTAAGGGGTCGTAGGACCCCTTAGGACACACTTGAGGGTTCTAATGTGTCGAAAGGGGTCATAAGGACTTCATATGAGTCCTAGTATGCCTTATCACATGTTAGGACCCCTAAGAAGTCCTCATGACCCCATTCGACACATTAGAACCCTCAAGTGTGTCCTAAGGGGTCTTACGACCCCTTACAACACACTTGAGCATTCAAATGTATTGAAAGGAGTCATGAGGACTTTCGAGGGGTCCTAGTACACCTTATCACATGTTAGGACCCCTAAGAAGTCCCCATGACCCCATTCGACATATTAGAACCCTCAAGTGTGTCCTAAGGGGTCCTACGACCCCTTAAGACACACTTGAGCATTTAAATGTGTCAAAAGGGGTCATGAGGACTTCCTAGAGGCCTAGTCTACCTTATCATGCTTTAGGACCCTTAGGAAGTCCTCATGACCCCATTCAACACATTAGAACCCTCAAGTGTGTCCTAAGGGGTCCTACGACCCCTTAAGACACACTTGAGCATTTAAATGTGTTGAAAGGGGTCATGAGGACTTCCTAGGGGTCCTAACACATGATAAGGCATACTAGGACCCCTAGGTAGTCCTCATAACCTCTTTCAACACATTAGAATCATCAAATGTGTCTTCAGGGGTCCTATGACCCCTTAGGACACACTTAAGCATTCAAATGTGTTGAAAGGGGTCATGAGGACTTCCTAGGGGTCCTAGTACACCTTATCACATATTAAGACCTTTAGGAAGTCCTCATGACCCCTTTCGACTCATTGGAGAGAGAGGAGAGAAAGGTGAGTGAGATCTCTCTCTCTCTCTCTCTCTCCGCTTTTCTCTCTCTCTCTATCTCTTTCTCTCCTCTCTCACTCTCTCTCTCTTTGTAGGTGAGAGAGAGAAAGAGATGAGAGAGAAAGGTGAGTGAGATCTCTCTCTCTCTATGCTCTCTCCTCTCTTTCTCTCCTCTCTCTCTAGGTGAGAGAGAGAATGAAAGGAGAGAGGAGAGAAAGAGAGGAGAGAGAAAGGTGAGTGAGATCTCTCTCTCTCTTTCTCTCTGTCTCTAGGTGAGAGAGAGAGAGAGGAGAGTGAGAGTGAGAAAGAGTAAGATATCAGATATTAGATAATATCAGATATCTGATATTATCATATATTTGATTCTTTTCACTAGTGTTAAAAAAAAAAAGATTCTCTGGGTCCCTCCAGAGAGTCACATGTTTTGCCTAAATTATGGGATTTGAGTTGCAGTGAGAAGATAAAAAACCACTTTTTGGGGTGATTTTCTCTGTTACCAAAGGTATTTCATCTTTTTTTGGGGTGATTTTCTCGATTACCAAGGGTATTTCATCTTTTTTTGGGGTGATTTTCTCTATTAGCAAAGGTATTTCATCTTTTTGTGGGGTGATTTTATTTATTACCAAAGGTATTTCATCTTTTTTTGGAGAGATTTTCTCTATTACCAAAGGTATTTGCATCTACTTTTTGGTCTAACTATGGGGATTAGTAGTCATTGAAAGCATAAATAGAAGAGGAGACTCACAAATGAAGATGTTAAAGTGTATAGAGAAATGGATAGGGTTTCCCATCGGAATAAAAGATAAGGAATGTTAAATATGAATGAAGATGTTAGCATAGACCCACCTTTGAATGTGGTTTCAAGTGAAGAACATGAATTTCAAGATGAAAATGTAGGTTTTGAAAATGAGAATTTAGGTTTTGAAGATAAAAATGAACATGTATATGTGGCCAATGGAAGTGTGGACATTGCCAATGATAGTCCACCGATTGAATATGAAGGAATTGATAATGATAATGGTGCAAAAGAACCAAATCAATGTTACACATCTCCAAATTATATGAGAAATGAAGTCCCTTTGGAGGAAGAAAGACAAACTTCAAAATTGAGACCTTCAAGAAGAACTAAATGGTTACTTGAAATTGATGAGAACATAATGATCAATTTCAATAGCAAGACATCAGAAAGAACCGTTCGGTTGTGGGTTTCAAAACTTTTTGATCAATTTTTTAGGCACAAGACATTGGTTGAGAAATGTCAAATGTTTGTGCAATTATTAAAGATGCAGAAGATGAGACGTATACTAGTCAATTTGAAGATTAGTGTGAACAAGAAAAAGGAGCGGAATGTTATTATTGTGAGAAATCTTTTTAGTGCTCTCAATTCCATTGGGAAGACTACCAAGGAAAAAGATAAGAGAGCCGCTAGGAGGGTTATTACAACCTCTTTGGTAAGTCATCATTTGAGAAAGGATCGTTTGATGAGTCAAACTTGTGTTGACTTGAATCTAAATCGTGAAACTTTGGATAGAGAAATTGCAAGAAGAGAAAGACTTGATGATCCTCTTCAAAATGATACATGGGCTTATGGTGGGAGACTTTCACGTTGTGATAAGAAGCTCACTGATGCTATCAAGGATCAAATTCAACTATTTTGGCAATCTAACTCAAGAGTGTCACCAAATGTGAAGGATGTCTTGAAGTTGAGAATTGGCATTCAAGAGCACACCCCGCATCCCAGACATTATTTGGAGGTGAGTCAAACAATGTTGTTCAAAAAAAATTGTGAGACACATCCAACATTGCAAATATCACAAAGAGCTTTTGAAGCCTTGAAGCCTTTTTTTGTGTGCCTCTTAAGATTTGAAATACTACTTGTTTCAAATATCATGTGGAGTTTTCAATGCACCATGAATTGTTACGATCCATTCATTCTACTTTGCATAGTAGTGAAATGTTGGAGGAGTGTGGTGCAAGTTCTCTTCCAAAATCATCAAGAGACTTGCTAGACCATTTTTTATGTCCTAGAGACAATGGATGTTTCTTTTATAGAAAAGATTGCTTAAATGACAAGTGCTCAAAGTGTGGTGGGCTAGTAAAGTTTGTTGAATGTTTTCATGAGGGTTGCGAACATGATTTTGGAAAGACAATTGTCCAAAAAAAGGTATATGAAACCGTTAAATATACATTAAAAAGTGGAGGTGAAGGCTCTAGATGTGAGTTGGTTACTAAAGAATGCAAGGTAGTTGATTTTATTTCAGATTTCAGGAAGAATCTTTTTTACAAGTATGCAAGGCATAGTCACAAGTCTCAGTGGTTAGATCAACAATTTAGGATGTCTAAGGACACTTTCCCGATTGGCACTATTATATCAGTTGTTGACTTTGTAGAGAACTATACATTGCAGCCCCAAATGAGTTGCAAGCTCAATATTACAATTCTATTCAGGTTTCTATTTTTGTGCACATAACATATAGACATTCCCCTGATAGTACAAAAGATGACCGGAAGATAATCAGAGAGTACCATTTTTATATGAGCAATGATAGATCACACTCATCCGATTTTGTCCAACATTGCTTTGAGAATTATTTTGAGTGGGTGCGAGAAAATAATATTGCTATGGATAGACATCTCATTTGATCAGATAATTGCATAGGTCAATTCAAAAATGCTTGTATGTTTTATTGGTTATGTAGAATGCATGTAGAGAGAGGTGTACCTCATATTTGGAGTTTTTTTGAGGCTGGTCATGGAAAAGGGGAGCATGATGGAGTAAGTGCATGCGTAAAGAGAGCTCTAGTTAAGGAGCAACTGAGGATTTCAAGTGCAGAACTCATTGATGCATGTTCTATTGTTGATTGGTGTACTTCAACATTGTCACAGGGGGGGAATCTTGATTTAGCAATGTGCAGATTCTTTTGGTTGGTTGAGTTGGGCACAATAGGAGATAGGTTGGATTATCGAACTATGAAAGATTCTTCAAAAATGCATTCATTTTGAAGCTCAGATGCTGGTACATGGACAATTTGGACATGAGAGTTGGTTTGTTATTGTGTGAGTTGTCTTCAGTGTGATTGGGATCAGTGTGAGTCAAGTGAGTGGGTTGATACATGGGCTCCACATTATCTTACTCCTTTATCTCTCACATTCTTTGTAATAAATGATGACATGGATTGTTCACTTGACTATGACCATCTTTCAAATCTTCTACAACAAAGACATGTTTTTGCATTGGTTGCACCAGAAGGGAATGATGAGAGATCGGATTACTGGTTAGCACATTGTGTATGAGGAAAGCAGAAACTTGCACAATCGATGACAGATGATGATATGTTCACATATCCAACAAGATCACATATTTTTTCGGGAACATGGTTGCACACATATATGTTTAGAAATAATGGCATTCCTACGTTTGAAGACTATGAAAAGCATAAAACCATTCTCATATATTCACACCTTGTTATAGCAGCCAATGTTAAGTTGTTGAAACATCAAGGAAAACCAAAGACAAAGGAACTTTGGACTATTAGTGTTGTTGATCATGAAGCAATATTGAATACTCTCAAGCAAAGAGATGACCCTTTAGGCACACTTCAATAGGTAAGTTCAACTCAAGTTAAAATATAGTTCTATAATTTGCATATTTAGATGCCAAAAGGGCACTTCTTATATTCTCTATTAACTTGTCTTCTGCTTTCCAAATGCAGGGATTGGAGCAGAAAGGACACTTATTTTTTATATATAGTTGTGTAATTTGCATATTTAGATGTCAAATTTTGTATATAAAACTAACAATTGAATTTAATGTGCATAGTTAGATGCCAAATTTTGTACATAAAAGCAACAATCAAATGTGATGTGCATATTTAGATGCCAAATTTTGTATATAAAAATAACAATCAAATGTAATGTGCATATTTAGATGCTAAATTTTGTATATAAAAAATATGATGCAAAATTGGAAATATAAAAGAGCCCATGGGGTTGATTTGCAAATATTAAAAGCTCACATTTGTATCATCTTAATGCCATGTAAAGTGCAAAAAATGTGTTTCCTTACTATGAATGTTGTATCTTTATATAATTTTTATCATCTAAATTTTGTATCCTTACATTTCTATTGTCTTAATTCCATTACATTTGTATTGTCAAATGATGTAATAGTTGGAGTCATTGAGTCAAAATTGGTCAAATGTGTCCAAAGTAAAATGATGATTCCTTGGGTGAAGGGATAGTGTTCAAGGATTGCATCCTGGCACCAAATGGACTATGCCATTAGCTTCGATTGGGTAGGTAAACGCTAGGAACAACCCCATTTCAACCACTGAGTCAGCAGAACATTCCGGACCACGCCGGACCAAAGTGTCTCCAAGGTGCACTAAGCACGATTGGGCAGCAAACTTTCTAGACTCATAACTTGAACCCCGTGAGAGCTATCAAAGATCCATGAAATGCTACAGGATGGATTTTTTGAGGCCTACAATAACCTCTCTCTATTCTGGGATATTCAAATTTGTTTGAATTTGGCACGCCAATCTCGCTCGATGCCAAAACTTGTAGTGAGGGTCAGTTGAAAGTTGCACCAATGGATTACTTGCAAACCGTTCATCCTGGCACTAAATGGACTATGCCATTAGCTCTAATTGGGTGGGTAAACACTAGGCACAACCCTATTTTGACCACTAAGTCAGCATAACATTCCAGACCATGCCAAACCAAAGTGTCCCCAAGGTGCACTAAGCAAGATTTGGCAGCAAAATTTTGAGCCTTCTAACTCAGACCCCGTGAGAGGTATCAGAGATCCGTGAGATGCTATAGGATGGGGTTTTCAATGCCTATAATAACCTCTCTCCATTTTGGGAGATTCAAAATTTTTTGAATTTGGCATGCCAGTCTCGCTCGATGCCAAAACTTGTAGTGAGGGTCAGTTGAAAGTTGCACCAATGGATTACTTCCAAACCATTTGTCCCGACACTGAATTGACTGCACCATTAGCTCCAATTGGGTGGGTAAACGCTAGGCACAACCACATTTTGACCACTAAGTCAGCACAACAATTTGAACCACACTGGACCAAAGTGTCCCCAAGGTGCACTAAGCACGATTGGGCAGTGAACTTTCAAGGCTCATAACTTGAAGCCTATGAGAGGTATTGGAGATCTATGAGATGCTACAAGATAATTTTTTTGAGGCCTACAATAACCTCTCTCCATTCTGGAAGATTCAAATATGTTTGAATTTGGCACGCCAGTCTCACTCGATGCCAAAACTTGTAATGAGGGTCAGTTGAAAGTTGCACCAATGGATTACTTCTAAACCGTTCATCCTGGCACCAAATGGATTATGCCATTATCTCTAGTTGGGTGGGTAAACACTAGGCACAACCTCATTTCAACCACTGAGTCAGCACAATGTTCCGGACCACACCGGACTAAAGTGTCCCCAAGGTGCACTAAGCACAATTGGGTAGTGAACTTTCAAGGCTCGTAACTCGGAGCCCGTGAGAGGTATCAGAGATCTGTGAGATGCTACAGGATGGTATTTTTGAGGCCTACAATAACCTCTCTATGGTCTAGGAGATTCAAAAAATTTTGAATTTGGCACGCCAATCTCGCTCGATGCCAAAACTTGTAGTGAGGGTCAGTTGAAAGTTGCACCAATGGATTACTTTCAAACCATTCATCCTGACACTGAATGGACTACATCATTAGCTCTAAGTGGGCTGGTAAACACTAGGTACAACCCCATTTTGACCATTGAGATAGCACAACATTCTGGACCACGCCAGACCAAAGTGTCTCCAAGGTGCACTAAGCACGATTGGGCAGAAAACTTTTGAGCCTCGTAACTCAGACCCCATGAGAGGTATCAGAGATCTGTGAGATTATACAAGGTGGTGTTTTTGAGGCCTACAATAACCTCTCTCCATTCTAGGAGATTCAAAAAAATTTGAATTTGGCACGCCAGTCTCGCTCGATGCCAAAACTTGTAGTGAGGGTCAATTGAAAGTTGCACCAATGGATTACTTCCAAACCATTCATCCTGGCACCAAATGGACTACACCATTAGCTTTGGTTGGGAGGGTAAACACTAGGCATAACCCTATTTCAACCACTGAGTCAGCACAACATTTCGGACCATGCCGGACCAAAGTGTCCCCAAGGTGCACTAAGCACGATTGGGCAACGAACATTCAAGCCTCATAACTCAGAGCCCATGAGAGGTATTGGAGATATGTGAGATGCTACAAGATGGTGTTTCTAAGGCCTACAATAATCTCTTTCAATTCTAGGAGATTCAAATTTATTTGAATTTGGCATGCTAGTCTTGCTCAATGCCAAAATTTGCAATGAGGGTTAGTTGAAAGTTGCACTAAGCACGATTGGTCAGAAAACTATCAAGCATCATAACTCAGACCTCGTGAGAGGTATCGGTGATCCATGAGATTCTACAAGACCATGTTTCTTAGGCATTCCTAGTGTATTTGCAGGGGTACAGACATAGTAGTGATATTTTGTCCAAAAGACCAATATGTTTTGATATAGCTAAAAGGGTGTTTGATTATGTAATTAGGCTAGTTTGAAGTCTTTTAGCCATTGGGAGTAAAAGGTAAGTCTAAAAACCTTGAAACCACTTTAATAGATATCCTTATATACTTCAAATGATGAATTACACGTGTGAACACACGTAGCACATAAAGTGCACACATAAATTTTCTTAAGTCATGAAGCATACATGTAGCACATAATTATAAGGCATACAACATGAATTCACTTAAGTCATGCACGCAGCACATACACGTGAATTTAGTTTATGAATATTGTACTTGAATATACATAAATATACTTAAGGCATAAATTGTACACAAGAGTACATACACAAGCATATTTACATACTAACAATGAATAAATGAACACACAATTAAAAAATTGGATTGAATATCAAGTTTCATATATATATATATCAAAATGAACAATAATTCTATCCTCATGATTATATGTCAACATATCTAGATACAATGTGGCATATGCCATCTCAAAATATGTCATATGACATCTCAAAATAAGAAGTTTAACTACAAATATTTCTAGGACATCCTATTCTATTAGTGGATCATCAAAATGGAGCCTCTTTGAAGTAATCTTTGGCTCTAATGGATCCTGCATTCAAACACAAAAGTGAAACCCCAAGTTAGATTAAAATTCAGAATCATAGTCAACAACAATAAATAAAATTTAAACTAAAATTGAACTCTCATATACCTCGCTTCTATGTCTCCTCCCATGGGTAGCAGACCTAATATATGTCCTAGGTAGCACAGGAATAGTGCCACCAATGATGACTCCCACCTGTATATGTTTACGAACATGAGATTGATCTATGAGTTATACTATTTAATCTTAAAAACTTGGTAGCAAATATATGTTTACAAAATAACTGAATTAACATTAAAACTTACCTCTATTGAACTTTCTTCAGGGATTGTTGGCTGAGTCATCAGCGATACAAACCCTTGCCATTCTGGCTCCCTCAAACTAGGAGTGACCTAAAAAAGTCAAACAGATACTTCATATTATCATAATTTGACCATATTATATATACTTGATAGAAAAATACACACAAATAACTTTAGAAATGTACGTACCATGGGGCTATCACTCTGAATGGATATGCCTGTGACTCTATCATGACGATAGGGTCTCATGACATCATCACATGCCACTCTTTGTCAAATAAACCATGTAAATTAAAAATGAGTACGCACAATTGACAAGTATACATGTATGCATAAAAAAACTAAATTACTTAATTACCTTTCCTTTATCAACAGTTGAGACCTGCACCCCCTCACATTGCCCCCCGGTGGCAACTGGTGACACCTACATCAGTATGTAAAAGATGATCATAAAAATTATAAAATAATGTACATATACTATTATCATAATTTAAAAGGAAACTAATGAGTACATTAAAAGATATGTACCGTGGAAGAGTCAAGACCAAATGATATGGCCGAAAGCGTGGACCCCTCCACCTGTGCCATCTCCTACTCTGTCATCAACTAAACATAAATGTAACACATAAAAAGACATAAGTGGGAAATTAGTATAAGGAAATTCTACTAAAAATACGAACAATAAAATTTAAAAACAATGTAAAAACTAAACGGTTTACCCTTACCGTAACAGTGGGAGTCTATGGCACTATAGGCTCCTGATGCACATCTCCATGAGCTACTTCAGTGCTTGTAATGTGTTGTGTAGAGTCATCCCCATCGAAGCCGAAACTATATGTATCACTATCAGTTAGGGAACCAAGGAAAATATTCTTGCATATAACGCAAGTGTGGGCCACACAAACATGTGAGCTCGTGGAAGCACCAAAAGCATCAGGATGAGGAGGCAACAATGTTGTGCTCTATGTAACCAGCATATCACTCAATGCATGTATGGCTCGAATAGTCTATGAGTCAGCCTCAATAATAATGTATGGATGTTGCACTGTGGGAGGTGGTGAAATCTCAGGAGGGGGGACATATGTGTGGGATTTCACCCATTGTGATGATGGCCTATCTTGCGAAGCACCTAAACCTACACCCTAGTTCTATCTCATACTCCAATAATCCACCTTGTGACCGAGCACAAATTCGGCATACAATTTTCTAAGAAAATAAAATGCGACATCCAAATTTTTGTGAGGTGGTCTATCAAAAACCATCCACCAACGGTCTCAAAAGTTGTCACGTATTGCACTATTTGTGCACCATTTAATTGACAATTTGGTTTTTTTAGGGTCTACTTTTAGACCGGTTTTAGGATCTACAAAAAGATTAGCTATGTCATGTTTTGTTATATTTAGGTTCATGACTTGATCATAATCAAACTCATTGTCAAACTAGGCATGCATGGAATCAAGCCAAAGAAGTGTAGCATTATGTTGCTGTGCCAATTTCTCCATGTTTTCAATTATTGTGTTCAATATCATAAACATGGGGTGCAATGTGTGGATATTAGCATATGCGGTTTCCAATCCTCTAAGTTCATTTAGATTATCTCCTATTAGATCTTCTAAATGACAAGGGTTTGTGACAGGTACATCTTCTAGAGGTGGGGGATTGTTGGGAGGTGGGTTTGGATTGTTTGCGGGATCATTAGGAGGGTTTTCTAATTCCATGTCTGATAGCAATGAAAAAAAAATAGATAATTACAATGAATTTTAAAAAATAATACAAAAACTTATTGCTACCCTAATTTTTATATAAAAAACTATATATTTATATTTAAAAACAACAAAAAGCAATTAAAACAATAAAAAATAGAAGCTTCACTTACCCGGGCAATTTGGGAAAAATTGGATAGGGGATATGGGACCGGATATCCGAAAGCCTAGCTGCGTTCACATTTTTGTAATGAAAAAATGTTGAACGCGGCTGGGTACAATGATTTATATTCACTAGCAAATATCAGATATTCGATAATGCCTTCAGGTTTGGCTTTTGGTTTGGCCAGGTGTACTGACACCCAGGCCTACCAAAAAGTCAACAAATCTATTTGTGCGCTTTTGGACGAGTGAAAATAAGTTTTTTTCACATCGCCACTTTTTGGCATACCATGATCCTGCACATACCCCTATAGTTTATTTCTATCCTCAATGGATCCATCATGGTTTGGGTTAGCATATCCTTACAAGAAGAATTAGTGTTCTTATCATAATCTAGACCATAACCAAGTGTACCTTAGACATATCAAAATCCATGCTCATCTACATCGCTAGAATTTCTTTGGTTCATGAAGAAATGTAGATAGATAACTAACCAAAAAGAATAAATATGGTTAGGTATAAGTCAAGTAAATGAGACCTCCAGCAAGCTTCCTATAGAGAGATACCTTTAATTGAGATGAATCTTAGAAGAAGGAGATTTATAACCTTTTTCTATTGGAGTGGACATAGGTTTGCAATCATACATTTCAAACCTCTTCAAGAATGCCTTGAAATATTTCATATACGTGATAAAAATATGATGCTCCTTCTATCACATCTCAAATAATCTACCAATGCTTTCAAAGACAGAGCATATTTCTACCAAATATCATTTTTGAGAAATAAAGGTGGAGATTTAAAGAAGTCAACTTGGAGTAAATTCCTACAAAGGATCAAACTATAGACATATTCACAAAGGAATGTTCTACTTCACCCCCCCCATACCCCTTCTATATCAATCTCTTCACCTCATCTATCTCCCTATCCTCTCTTCTCCTTAAATTATAATGCCATAGTTATAAGGAGCACACACGTGAACACATTAAGGAAAGTTAACCCTTTTATATTTTTTGTCCCTAAAGATGTGCCTACATATTCAATGATAACAAGAAATACTAGAATAGGGTTAAAAACCTATATGTTTCCATAAAATACATTTTTGACATTATGGACATTTCAAACTCATTAGACCATGATCATTTTATGAGACACAAATATGATCAGGTTTCAGGAAAGTAATGTGTATGCATTATCTTGAGTTAAGGTAGATTGTCAATGGAGGAAAACCCACCAAAGAAGCCTTGTGAAGTTTTTGTTGCAACTCTTTGTTCTCTCCATGCAATATTTCTAGATACCATAAGATATTCACTTATTTTATATGTGTTCAAGTAATTTGAATGTATAGTTAATTTGATGGCTCAATATTTTTTGTTTGTTTCATCCATTTGATTGTCAAATTTCATGACTTCCATAATTTTTATGATGATTTAGGACTATTGATATTAACAATGAGAAGGAATAATTGAGGAACACTTGAAGAATCAGTGGTAGAAATGAAAAGATAAAAGGAGGGTATGAGAATACTACATGAGATGAGAAAAATAGAAGAACAACGTGCATCATCTACACTATCTCATTTGATGTACTAAATGAACCAAATGCAAACCATGACCAAGTGACAATTACCACACCAATTGAGATAGGGAATGATCAATCAAATGTACCAAATGAAAACAAAGGATACATGCCAATTCTAACATCTCCACAATTTTTTTGTGGAAACCAAAATATTTAAGTGATGCTAACGAAAATATTTTGAAGCTAATGCCTAACAAAATTCCCCATTGCATGTGGTGGATAATGTCCAATAGAAGTTGGAAAAAGTATTTTGAGAGCTTAAATCAAACTGGAAGGTTCTAATTAATTTTTGAATTGATTAAATACCTGAATTATAGAGAAACTACGCAAATTCTTAAGATCATTAGAAACCAATAGTGAGAAATATATTTGAAGTGCACGTTAATCAATAGGCTCAAAATTACACACTAAAGATTCCAATGTCACCTCACATGTTCTTACACGCGATTTCATGTCTCTTGGAGCGAGAGAGGAGCTTAGGAGACCTTTGATTGAAAATGTTAAGTCTTTGATTTTTTTTTAGTGTTTTTAATTTGTTTTTTAACATTTTTATGATAATTTTATTTGTTTTAAGTAAATTTTTTTTATAACTTAGTTATCTTACATTGTAGAAAAGTCATTGTAATTTACATAATTATTACGTAATTGTAATGTTGAATTTTTTTTCAATTTCTAGTTCATTTAAATTGTAATTTTTAGTTAATCTATTTAAAACAATAGAAAAACTTCAAAAAAATGTTGGAAAACATTACAAAAATAGTAGAAAAATCAAAATAAACATACATTTGAACATTTATACACAGCATTAAAGATATTATAATCATCAAGACATTCTCAACATTCATACCTAAATTGAGCCCTAATATTAAACGAACTTTGGAACATTAACCCTAACCTTACTTTAACCCTAATTAAAGTGATACCTAGAAAATAAACTAGTTGAAAACTTTGATTCACATTATGCTTAAAATATTTAACACAAGGTCATTGTGTCTATTGCCTAAACATGACAAAGGAAAATCCTCTAAGTCAAACCAAAATATAAATTGTACAAACATCTCCTATAACTACACCATAGATAATTAGTGTTCAGGAAATAACCATGTGTCAAATATCACTATTAAAAACAAAGGGCTTAAATAAAATGTTACTGCACACTTGAGAAAATTTGCACTTCAAGGAACTACATCAAAGCCTCCTAATTGTAACCCTAATCCTAACCATACTTTAAACTTATCTTTAACTTGCATAACCACAAATTATGAAGGTTAACCCTAATAATAATCCAACCCTAGCCATAATTAAGTAAAAATTATAAAATTAAGTTTTATAACCCTAAAGATAACCAAGTAGTTAAATTTAAGTTATAATCTTAAAATAAATTAGATTACCTTTTAGGTTCATTACATATTGTTCTTTTTCATCAGGACCTACACATATGATTAGATCATTTTTATAACATATTGATAAATATGAACTGAACAAGTTCTTTTATTTATGCTTTATTCCTTATTCATCTCTCTAACTCAGGTAAATGTTCTGGACCACTCCATAGCTGTGTGACCCTTAAGGTTCATATAGTGCAAAAATTGTCAAACTTTGATGGCTCATTTATCGAAGCTCGTGCAATGTAGGATTAATTTGTCAAGTGATATAGGCTTTTGTTTCCACTTCCCACAAATTATTCTCTCACTTTTAGGAGATTTGACCCCATTTGAAAGTGGCCACCTCATCTCAATCATTACCAAATCTTACAATGTGCCTCAGTTGAAAGTTGTAACTGTGCATATCTTTGAAACTGGTCATCCTAGCCTCAAACTATCTATGCCATTAAATCTAGTTGGGCGGGTAAATGGAAGGACATTTAGTTTCCCAAATCACTTGAATGTTCTAGACTGCTCCATAGCGATGCGACCCTTCAGGTGCATACCATGCAAAAATTATAAAAAAAATTCAAGGTACTTCTACGAGCTTGTGTGATGTAGGATTGATCTGTTAGTTGCAATATGACCATATTTCTTCTTACAACAAAATCCTCTCTCACTTTTGGGATATTCAACCCCATTTGATATTGGCAACCATATCTCGATCATTGTCAAATATTGCAATGGAACTTAGTTGAAAGTTACAAATGTGTTTATCTTTGAAACTGCTCATCATGGCCTCAAATAATCTATTCCAATAGCTATGGTTGGGAAGGTAAGTTCTAATAACAACCTCATTCAACTCCATAACTTGCTCAAATATTCTAGACCACTTCATAGTGGTGCTACCCTTAAGGTGCATATAGTGCAAAAAAAATTAAACTTTGCCAGGGCCTTTCTCAGAGCTTGTGCAACATAGGAAAGTGATTTATTAGGTTCTATGATATCATTTTTCTTCTAACCAAAAAAAACTCTCACTTTTGGGAAATTCAACGTCGTTCGATATTGGTGACCACGTCTCAGTTGTTGCTAAATCTTGCAATGTCACTCAATTGAAAGTTGTAACTTTGTGTATCTTTGAAACCTCTCATCATGGCCTCAAAAATTCTTATCCTAATAGCTCTAGTTGGATAGGTATATTCAAATAAAAACCTTGTTTGGATCCCTAACTTACTCGAACATTCTAAACCATTTTGGAGTGGTGTGACCCTTAAGGTGCATAGAGTGCAAAATTTGTCAAACTTTGATGGGGGAATTTCTTAGAGCTCGTGCAATGTAGGATTTTTCTATTTAATACTATAAGATAATGATACCTTTTCCCACAAAAAATATCTCACTTTCAAGAGATTCGAGCCTGTTTGAAAGTGGCAACCACATCTCAATCATTGCCAAATCTTGCAATGTCGCTCAGTTAAAAGTTGCAACTTTGTGTATCTTTGAAATGGCTTGTTGTGGCCTCAAATAATTTGTGCAAATAACTCTAGCTTGGTAGGTAAATTTCAATAATAAACTCATTCAGATCCCCAACTTGTTGAAATGTTTTAGACCACAATGTACTAATGTGACCCTTGCGTGCATAGAGTGCAAAAATTGTCAAACTTTATCAAGGAATTTATCAGAGCTCATAAAATTTAGGATCAATCCATAAAGTTATACATTATCATGTTACCACTTCTCACAAAATCCTCTCTCACTTTCAAGGGATTCAACCTCATTTGAAATTGACAACCACATCTTGGTTATTGCTAAATGTTGCAATGTTGGTCACTTAAAAGTTGCAATTTTTTGTATCTTTGAAACCATTCGTCATTGCCTCAAACTGTCTATACCAATGGCTATTATTGGGAGGTTAAATTCTAGGAACAATCTCATTCATCTCCTCAACTCGCTTGAATGTTTCAGACCACTTCATACTACTGTGACCCTTAAGGTACATAGTGTGCCAAAAATGTCAAAATTTGATAGGGAATTTCTTAGATCTCATGTGACATATCAATGATTTTTTTTATTCTATAAGATCATGTTTCCTCTACCAACAAAATTCTCTCTCACATTCAAGAGATTCAACCCCATTCAAAAGTGGTGACCACATCTCAGTTCTTGCCAAATCTTGCAATATCGCTCAATTGAAAGTTGCAACTTTGTATATCTTTGAGACTAATTTTCATGGCCTCAAACTATCCATGCCAAAACCTCTATTTGGGTAGGTAAACACTAGGAATGACATTCTATTTCTTCATAACTCGCACAAACATTTAGGACCACTCTGTACCAGTGCATCCCTTAAGGTTCATAGAGTGCAAGAATTATCAAACTTTGACAAGGAGTTTCTTGGAGCTTGTGTGATGTATCAATGATCTATTTAATGAAATGGGATCATGTTACCAGTGCCCACAAAATCCTCTATCACTTTTAGGATATTTGACCATGTTCAAAAGAGATGACCATATCTTAGTCCTTGCCAAACCTTATAGTGTCACTTAGTTGAAAGTTGAAAATTTGTGTATCTTTGGAATACCTTGTTGTGGCCTCAAACCATATATCAAAACACCTTTAGTTGGTAAATTTTACATCATGAATGACCTCATTCATATTTGCAGCTAGCTCAAATATTATGGACCACACTGTACGAGTGCATCCCTTAAGTTGCATAAAAGTGCAAAAATTGTCAAACTTTAATGGGGAATTTCTAGGAGCTCATGAAACATTTAAATTTTTTATAAAATTATTCAATATCATGTCATCTCTCCCCAAAAAATCCTCTCTCATTTTAAGGATATTCAACCTTGTTCAAAAGTGGTAACCACATCTTAGTTCTTGTCAAACCTTGCGATGTCGCTCAGTTAAAAGTTGCAACTTTGTGTATCTTTGAAACTTATCATCATGGCCTCAAATAATCTATGCCAACACCTCTATTTGAGTGAGTAAATACTAATAATTTCCTCATTCATCTTCACAACTTGCTCAAACATTCTAGACCACTCTGTACTGGTGAATCCCTTAAGTTGTATAGAGTGCAAAAATTATCAAACTTTGATGGGGAATTTATTAGAGCTCATGAAATGTATCAATTATATTTATAGTGTTGTAAGATCATGTTACCTCTTCCCACAAAATCCTCTCTCACTTTTTGGATATTCAACCTCATTCAAAATTCACGACCACATCCCAGTTCTTGCCAAATCTTGCAATGTTGCTCAGTTGAAAGTTGCAACTTTGTGTATCTTTTAAATTGGTCAACATGGCCATGAACCATCTATGCCAATACCTATATTTGGTCAATTAATACTAGGAATGACCTTGTTCATATTTTCAACTCACTCAAATATTCTGGATCACTCCATGTTAGTGCATCCTTTAATGTGCATAGAGTGCAAAAAATGTCAAACTTTCACGGGGCATTTCTTAGAGCTTGTGAAATGTATTAAAAATGTATCTAATTCTATGGGATAATTTTATTTCTGCCCACAAAATTCTCTCTCACTTTCACGAGATTTGACCTCATTCAAAAGTAGCAACCACATCTCAGTTCTTTCCAAATTTGTAATGTCACTCCGTTGAAAGTTGCGAATTTGTATATCTTTGAAACTAATCATCATGGCCTTGAACCATATATGCCAACACCTATAGTTGGGTGATTACAAACTAGGAACGGCCTTTTTCTTCCTTGCAACTTGCTCAAACATTCTAGACCGCTCTATATTGGTGTATCCATTAAGGTGCATGTTACATATTTTTCCCCTCTAGGTCAAAATAATCCACCTAGGTCTTAGTTGGTCTAAATTATTATGTTTTAAAGGTTAATTTCATGCCCTTGATGATTCATAATTTCATTAAATTTTATAATTCAAAATTAAGGGTTTCTCTTTAGTAGTTCAAATGTTAAAAGGGGGGCATTTTTTATAAGCATTTATTGTCTAATCATATTCATTCACTATTCAATCATGGTGTCTCATTGATTTTATTGTATAAATAACTATTTTGTCACATATAATCATTGTTCTGGTAGATATTTTTCTTTTTCATTGATATTAGGTTGTCCTTCAATATGTATGCACTATATAGAGAAAAGAAATTCATTGTTTTATAGAGGGACCTTCAAGATTTATAGATGCATCCACTATCATATATTATAAAGTTAAATACAATGATTATCACATATGAAAGAAAGTAAATAAAAAGATGAAACAAAGATTCAATGACCATAAGGAAGAACACTACGCTTCATAGAAGATAAAAACAATAATTCATCAAAAGAATCTTAAGAATTATGGTTGTCTCCATAGAAGATAAAAACATTGATTCATCAAAGGGATGTTAAAAATCATTGTCTTCAATGACTACTAGGGAACTAGATCAACCAAAATATTGTCCAACCATTTTTTTAACAAAGAATAAACTAAATATCCAACAAAGAATAGTATATCATGTTAGATACTCATATATTGATGTACATTATAACCTTCTGCATAAATTGATTGAGCTGAAAGTAGTGGAGCTAAAGTTGTATGGAATGAAACATACATATTTCCCTAAGCATTAATCATACAATAACAATATACATAGATACATGCAAGCATAAATATATATAAGGCATGGGAAATCTGCAAAGCATAAGACATCCACATAAAGATGAAGTAGTATACATCAATACACATGAGACATGAACTATAAACACGTGTAAGGGAATGAAGCCAAATATATATATCCAATAATTTCATATATGGAATATATCCAATACAGTTATACAGGCTTCCTAAAATCCAAATGGATGTAGAATGTCACATATACAATATACAAAAAATATGTCCAAAAATGTCATATAGGCATACAAAATATGTCCCTAATCTAGACATTTCTTGTGAGGGGAAGGGAAAAAATCATCAATTTCCTTCAAATTTTGGGTGGATGGAGATGTAGTGGATGTTAGAGTCTTCTGAGTGCGTTCACTCATCCTCCTCTATAGAATCATGTGGAGCTCTACATGATAAAATCAAAACTATAAACATCAATAACTAATATACATCAAAATTGAATTATAGGATGACATACAATAGAATATCTCACTTACTGATAACAAATAGTCATTGTGTTCATCGAGAAGGGGGGCACACTAAAAATTTGGAGTTACAAAACCCCACTACTACAATTAAAATAATAATTAAAATACATACATGAATACCATTAAAAAATTCAATATAAACTATTAAAACAATAAATAAAATTAAGTAATCTCTTTCATACCTTGGTCAATGCTTCAAAACTCACTACAAGTGTAGCAACCTCATGATCCAATGAGTCAAGAATATAAAGTGGAGTCTTTGATGTCAACAACTGAAAATTAAACAAGAAAGAGTATTATACATAGTTATTAGGAATATTTATATTTTTTACAATGCCAATAATGAATAACTAATACCCCCATACAAGTGCTAAGACAACCTTCAATGAATGATATCAATGTTGAGGGTCCACCAGTAAACTAATGCACATGCACAGTAAGTTATGAGATAACCATTCATATAATTGTGTACTACTCACATGTAATAATTGTAATACTTTATTAGATATATACTTGTGGACTCGACAAGGTCATGATAAACAAGGCTAAAGGAACAATGCCACTACCATGAACACTTTGATCCTAGATTATGATCATAATTATTCTACCAATTTAGTTATTCATTCATTTATAAATTAATTATAATCTAGTTAATTAAATAAACTTGCAAATAGTGACACCTTCATGAAAGTGTCATGACATCCTTCATTGCATGGTGTCAATGTCAAGGGTCCAACAGTAAACTAATACACGTGTACAGTGAGTTATGAGAAAATCATTCATATAATTATGTACTTCTCAATGTAATAATTATAATTATTTATTAGATATATACATGTTGACTTGATGATGTCATGAAAAAGGGGGCTGGAGGTACACTGCCATTACCACATACACTTTAACCTTGGATTTTGATCATAATTATTAGATAATAGTTTATTTATTTATTAATTTATAAATTAGATATAATCAAATAAATTAAATGAACTTGCAAATAATTACCTTTGTATCAATGTTGAATGTTGCATTGAGAAACTCATCAGTCACCAATCCATCATCTCAGTTTCTTATCCACCATCGTCACCACAATATGTGCATAGGGCTCCACATGATTAACAAAATGGGGTCAAACTTGATCCCTTAAAGACTCACCCATCTCACTTTGGACAAAAGGAATGACACACTATATGAGGGTCTGAGTGAGTGCACTAATGCTACCTAGTGTGTCCACCTCAACATATTCCTTCACAATGGAAGGAATACCAACATGCTCAACATGTGTCTTGGCAATGGGCCTCCTAACTATGTTAGGATCACATTGTTCCCTTGGTCTATCATGTGAGGACCACCCACCTCTACCCTATAATTCTAAATAATTAAAATAATTTGGGACCTCATTGAGGACAAACTCACAATAGAGTTTCCTCAAAAAAAAAATGGAACCTCATGATTATTACGAGGGCTATCAAAAAACATCCACCATCCATCCCAAAAGTGATTTTTAATTCCTTCATGATGGAACCAATAGATGGGAAACCTCCTACAATTAGGATTAAGAGATTCATTTGTTTTAGGATCTATAAAGAGGGTACAAATATCAATTCTGTTTATTTTTTTTTCTTTTTTTTATCCTTATATGATAATTTATTTGCATAGTATTATTTTTGCTCCTCTCTTTTGTTTGGCCATAAATTTAATTTCCCACTAACTTTGCCTACATGGGTCAAAATTGATTCCAATGAATTTACAAGTGATGCCCTATGAGGATTTGTTCCAATAGATTATTTCAACCTGCCAATAAATATCTCTAATGGATTTTTATTATTCTCCATTTGGTTTAAATGATTTTGTTGTGTTCCTAGTGGATGTATTTTGATTGATAGAGGAGGTTGATGTGCATTTTCTTCATTAAATTCTTCATGTGCTTCTTCATCAGGAGATGTCTCACAGTTTTGTTGAGGTGGATTTACATATGTTGGAAATTTAAACAAAATTTAATTTAAAACTATAATTAAACATATATTTTAACAAAAAAGAAGCTAAAAACATAAATAGACTTGCCTCTTCGACCTCCTTGATATCTTGGAAACATTTTTGAGATCATCAAACACACCAATGGATAAGATTATGGTCCAGAAATGGCATACACCCTTCTAAAACATTCATCATCTCTCCAAGTCGTGGCTGCAAGTAAAAACATAATGGTATTTTCAGGGTTTCTTTTTGAAATTTATAATATCAAGTTAATATGGTGTGCGCCATATAGACTAGGTATTGCTAAGTCTTAGGCTTTAAAAACCAAGCCATATGGTGTACTCCATATATATGGTGTGTGCCTTATATGGGTCATGCCCTATGCTTTTGGGGGTGTGAGGCCCACCTTCGGCCCACATAGTGATCCTGTGTTATGCATATCAGCCTATCTTTTTTATTATGTTTCTTTCAGAGATACTTGGACTCTGTCGACTACTGTTATATTATGTTTGACTCATTGGACTGTTCTTTTGATGATTCTGCATATGGGATCCATGATGTGTAGATTTGGTTTATGTTTTTATATGATGTTTTGTGAACCTGATGATCTTGATGATATTTAAATTACGTTATGGAATTTCATTTGAATTATGCAATCAAATCATGAATATTACATGCAATTGAAGTATGAGTTGAATTATGCAATTGAATGATTAATTTTCGCTATATCATATATGGTTATTTTAATGGTTTTCTTTCTTGAATTACTGATGTTGCATTTAGGTATTGCAGGTGGAAGGACCATGGAAACACATTCGGGGAAATCACATTGAACGTAGGGTAACCAGTTAAACCAAGGCCCCGTCTATTAAGAGACCTGAGGCCTCGTTGTTAAGTATTTATATTCGTAACAGTAATTTGAATGATTGTGTGTTTTAATGTTGTGACATTGGACGTACCTTTCGTGAAATGTTATTTTGTAAAGTGTCACTTGACACTAATGTTAAATGTTATCAAGGTACGTCGTGTGTTGTGTGAGAGCACTTGCTAGGAGTTTTAGGGAAATCTTAGCACACCTTTTTGCCATAGGAACCATAATGCAGTTCCCATTCCCCATTTCCGATCTTATTCCTCGACATGAGTTTAGAGGGTTAATAGTGGCCTTAGGAGATAGTTTTATGCTAAATTTGTTAACCCATTCAATGTACCCATGGGTTAGGGGTATTTTCACCTTTTTAGAAGCCTAAAATTGACTTTATGACCCTTTTAAAATTTCATATTCTATCTTGAGCGAAAATTGCAACTTGCTTGATTGAACCTTATTTATGAGGTTAGGTGTGGAAGCCCTATTTAGAGGAATTTTTGGCTAAGGATGATTCATTCACCCATTCTCTATTTTTAGAGAGTTTCCAGAAAGTTAGAGGAGAAAGCTTGAAGCTTGGATTAGGGCTCAACAAAATTCTTCCATAGCTTTGGACTTGAGGTAGGAAATCATGTGCTCTCTCTGTTTTTATGAGTTGTTTGTAATTGTGATCATGTTCTTGGCTTCCCATGGTTGGTCATGGTGGTAGCTTGCATTGTTTTGTGTTGTGTTTTAAGCTCCCCATGGTTGGTCATGGTGAGAGCAAGCTTGCAAATGTGTTTTTTTCATGTAATTGGATTTTGGGTTGTTTACTCTTAGATTCACTCACCCTTGGGAGGGAAGAGAAATCAAGAGGGGGTGTGGGAATGGAGGCAACTCCATGTGTAGAGTCTCCTCCATGTGTGGGGAAAGATGAACTTGGGTGAGTGATTTTCCCCAAGAAACCTTGCATTTAGCCTTTGTGGCAATGGGGGTATAAGGAGGGAAAATTGGCCATGTGTGCCTTGTATGTATTTGAGAAATATGGGTCCATGTGTGGCCTTGTTTTATTATGCAATGGTTATCTCCATGGTTTTGTCTACCCACACCCTACAAAGGAAATTCATGGAAATTCCTTAGTTTTCTTCTTGAGGAAATTTGGGATTTTTACCAATGTTTATAATCTTGTTGTGTTTGTGTGTGTATGATTGTATCCTGTTCATTGTGTTCTCCCCAAGCTCGGGGGTGGTCTCATGAGAGGCCTTGGATGGGAGGAGAGCTCCCATGGTCTTTTCCTTGCCTTGTTTTTACTTGCAGAAATTGAAGTCAGGATGTATGAAGATGAAGATGTTAGAAATTCTTGCCTTGATGTTTTTGAATGAGGAAATCACTCCATGATTTGGATGCTTTGTTGTAAATTTTATATGATGTAATTCTTCTTTCTTTGGAGCACTTGTAAATTTGTAAATTTAGAAAGGAAAATAAGAAAGATAAGCATGTTGCTATAATGATCTTTCACTGTAAAGATTGATGTATTTAGTAGATGTATTTATTATGATACTCATGTAAAGGAAAGCAAGCATCATTTTGAATATTGCAATGTTATTTTAAAATTTAGGATGATGTAAATTTCAATGGAAATATAGATAATGAAAAGTTATGTAATTCATATTATGGAAAGATGAATACTTGCTTGTCTCATAAAAGACCTTAATCTCTCTCTACCATTGAAATTACTCTCTTTATCATTGCAATGAGTTCTTCAAGTTGATAGAATTATATGTTGAATAGTTATCATTAAGATCACTTATTTGAATGAAATAGGAATATTGTAGTTTCTATTAGATGTTTTTAATTGTCTAAGAACATTGGAAATAAACTCTGTATAAATGTTTTATATCACTCTTTTAGTTCTATAAGATGGTGATGAAACAGCTATGAAATATGAATGAATTGTTAATATTAGATTTACAATTAAACTATGATACTCATGAATGAAATACTATCTAATTTCAATATCCTAAACTCCACATTCCACTTAAGAAACCATCTAATTCTCAATACTATGATCTCATAAGTTTTCAAAAAAAAAATGACGTAGAGGTGCTAAAAAAAATAGCACTCTACAGCAAACTTAAAGAGAGCAAAATGCTCTCTGGATTTTGTATGGGAAAGAATTCCCATACAAAAATCCATCCACAGTCATATTTTATTATAAAACATGACACCTCATTGTATAGCTAATATTATAACAAATTAAATAACTAGTAAAATATCTAAACTAATATCTAATCACTCATTACCTCTTACCAACTTAATACTACCCTTACCTTATTAATTCCTCTCCCCTTTCTAGGCGCAGGTGTATGAAGCAAAGTCAATGTTTTTAATTGATAAATAATACCTATGGACAATGGAGTGTCCTTGCTAAATTAAATGCTCATCCATTCTCCTTCCCAAAACCCACGCAGGAGTTGGAGGCTTTCCAATATAAAATAAACAAAAAAAAATATCTCTTAAACCTGCACCCCTTAACCCATGCTAGACTCTTTGAATAAAGAGAAGACATGTAAAAAGAAAGGGCTTAGTACATGGAGGGTACGTGGCCCAAGGAGATCGTAAGGCTTGTCCTTGTATTGTTTGCAGAACCTCAGAAGCCCCTCCTTGACTTGCGCTCCCTTAGGGGAATTGTTCAAAACAACATTGAATGCATTTCATCATTCCTCCATGCGTACTCCAAGGTCATTAATCTTGGGAGATAGCTGTTTGATGTGATAGAAGTGGCCATTCCTTGGGGCACGTAGGTGGAGAGAGTAGAAAAGGTTAGTTTGATAGGATGTTTAGTGTAATGTTAAGGTATTTTAGTATGTAGTTAGTTTATAATTAGTTTGTTAATAAAGTTAGTTTGGTGGTTAATTAAGTTTGCTAGTTAAAAGGTGTTTTATGTTATTTTGCATATATGGTTTATCATTAATATAAATAGATGTTATGTTGCCTTGTAATTTTTATTTATTAATTTGTTAATGTTATTAAGTTCAATGACGTAAATATTAGAACATGTTATGTTTTATAGGTTAATATATTATAATTTATTAATTAATTAATAATTATATTAATTTATTAATATTTTATAATTATTAATATTCCTCTAGCATCCTTTATAGACAACATTGTCGAGGTTGTTCACCTGATTCATTGTAACCTCGTCGTTGAACTCATTAACCCGCATCATGATCGTAGGAACTTTATCACTTTTTAAAAAAAAATTGTTGGTTGTGTTTTGACCCAACTTTTGGGCATCACAGGGGGGACCAAAAAGATGAGTGGCATCTTTTGGTCCCACATCTTTTTCGACTTACCCAATGAGAAACTTTCATTTAGTTTATGAACTTCAATTAAATGTACTAAATTAAAAAATTGTTAAAAAATTATGGACGAAATCTAGAAACATCTTCACCTCATATCAAGTAGATAAATTATAAAAAAATTATCCTGTGGAAGAAAAAATTATGGTTAGAAGTGATAGCCAAGTTTCAAAAGTTTTTGTGCTTTAAATTTGAGTTATAGAGCATAATATTCATTCCTAAAAAATATTACAAAGGATATAAAAATTAAGGAGAAGCATAATATTTAGTCTCAAGAAAAGTAAGTTTCGAGACTTTTTAATTTTGGTTCAATACACAAGTCTCTTTTTGGTTTACCTTCTTAATTGAAATTTGTTAGATATGCAAAACTTTTAATTTACATATTTGTGTGTTTAATTTTTTTGTTAGATGTTTTTAAATATACAAAACTTTTAATTTAGATATAATTCATCTTGTTAATATTAAAAATTTATGTAGGGGGAATGAACATGAGTCAAATGTAGAGAGGAGGGTTTCAGGATTGATACCAAAATGAACAAAGTAGAGTGAGAAAAGTATATAAAACTAGAATAAGGAGACCAGTCAGACATAATGAATTCTTCAAACAAGATTCATATTGTGAGTGAATTTCTTAGGATCTAGGGAAGGATGGAATGCATTTCTAATATGGTAGGATTTATGGCCAAGTTGAGCCAGAGGGACTCCATTTTTGCAGACAAGGTAAGGACTTCTTCTTTAGACCAAAACCTAGGAATTTTTCTTCATTTAGAACAGTAATAGATGATTTTAGAAGGGAAATTCATAAGGAGAAGTTATGTGGGGGGGGGGGGTAGAAATCCCTTTTTCAAAATATTTACCCATCAAGAACAATATCAATGGAGAAAGTTTCATATTCCCCCCATTGAAAAGTTGAACAAGATAATTACAAAATGAATGGCCTCAATCCAAATCAGGGAGATACCTAAGTAAGGAGGAACCCTTTCTTAATAGAAGGAATATCAAGGGAGGATTTGGATAAATAGGAGGCAAGAAGGAAAGGAGGAAAATATTTTTAAGGAAACCTTGCTATTATGGAAAGGATCTATAAAGTAAAAAATGAAGAAGACTAGGAAAGGGTGACTTAAAAGGAAACCCTAATGATAGAAAGCATAAGTGGGTTCACCCTCACAAAGATTAGAAAATCCAAAAGGGTAGAATTAATGAAAATGGAAAGAGTGTGGTTAAGATTTGGAAAAAAATTTAACAACAACCAAGTTACAGCTCCACCTGATCAAGGAGGTTTAGAAGAAACCCATTCAGAGGATTCCATGGACAAGTTTTTAGACATATGTATCCCGAGGAGGGTATGTGCAAGATCATGAGGGATCAAACTATGCCCTTAAGTGGCAATGAAAAATCAGCAAATCAGGGTTAGTCAACTTGATGTGAAAATTTGAACTAGCTATCAACCTAATACCAAAAAGTTGTAAGAATAGAATCTGTAGGAAATTGAATGTAGTTTCTAAACTAGTAGGCCTTTTCTAAAAATAAATTAATATAATTGGTGAAAAGTATAGATTTCAATGCACTAGTACAAAAATTTCAGGAAAAAAATAAGAAGTAGGTGTATGTCTGACCACCTTAATCATGATCAAATGATAATATTTTTTTATAAGATTTTATATATAAGTAGTAGACTCATGCCCGGATGTGACGCATTTTTTTTTGGTAATTTTATTCAAATATAATAATTAATTATGAATTTTCTACTACAATGTTTTCAGAATAAAAAACTCCCATGTCTGACCACCTTAACTCATTCAAAACTTTACAAAATTCAAAAAAAAAAAATTCCTTATAGTAGGTGAAGCATAGAAGGTGACGCATTTTTTGGATTTAAAAAATGTTATACCATCTGAAAGTTATAGTCATTTTTCAATCAGTATATAAATCAACACTTTAGAGGTAACTCAATTAGAAAATAACTAATAATTACTTACTGAATTCAAAATTTAACAGAAATTATATCAATAGAAAGCTAATAATCTCCTTAAAATACCCTTTTCATTTCATCAAATTCGGGTGAAAAAAAAATTGTCAGCTACATGGTCAAAGTCTGGAACTTAGAGAAATAGGGGGAAAACACGTTTTTGTGACATTTGAGGAGTTGACCAGGTAGGTTTGGTGCACAAAGCAATACCGAGCCTAATTAGGTACCCGATTTTTTCAGGTACCCAAAAATCCCAGCAGAATTTTGAATTTTAAATTTTCCCTCCCCTTTCTCCCTCTTAATTTATTTCCAACCCCTTTCTCCCTACAATTTATCCATACTTCAATATATTATATATCAAAAATTATATATTATATATATTAAATATTACATAATATCTATTATATATTAAATATTATATAATATACATTTTACATTTAATATTATATAATATATATTAATAGTAAATGTTACGTTATACATCATATATTATATATTATTTTATATGTATTATATATTAATATGTATTTTACAATATATCACATGATATCTTCATATTTAAATTGTACGTAATAAATATTTTATATTATAATTAATATATATATATATATATTATATATATATATGATATTTATTATATATTATTTATAAAATATTGTTGTATATATAATAAAATCAAGTATAGTATATATATAATATATATATTATATAGGACATATTAATACATAGGTTAATTACACCAATATAAGGCATCCAAAAGGTTTCCAAACGGGTCATAGAGGGTTCCTAAGGGTCCTAAGGATTGAGAAAGTGTACTAGGACCCCTTAGGTCCCGGTATAACCCCCGACAACACATTAGAGCACTCAATTGTGTCCCAAGGGGTCGTACAACCCCTTGGGACACACTTTAGTGTTGAAATGTGTCAAAAGGGGTCATGGGGACTTCATAGGGGTCCTAGTACGCCTTATCACATGTTAGGACCCCTAGGAAGTCCCCATGACCCCTTTTGACACATTTTAATAGTTAAGTTTATCCCAAGGGGCCGTATGACCCCTTAGGACACACTTGAGTGTTCTTAGGTGTCGAAAGGGGTCAAAGGGACTTTCTACGGGTCCTAGTATGCCATATCACACATTAGGACCCCTAGGAAGTCCCAATGATTCCTTTTGGCACCTTTCAACACTTAAGTGTATCCCAAGTGGTTGTATGACCCCTTATGACACACTTGAGAGTTCTAATGTGTCAAAAGGGGTCATGGGGACTTCCTAGGGGTCCTAACATGTGATAAGGCATACTAGGAAGTCCCCATGACCCCTTTTGACACATTTCAACACTCAAGTGTGTCCCAAGGGGTCGTATGACCCCTTAGGACACACTTGAGTGTTCTAATGTGTCGAAAGGGGTAATAGGCACTTCCTAGGGGACCTAGTATGCCTTATCACACATTAGGACCCCTAGGAAGTCTCGATGACCCCTTTTGACACATTTCAACACTCAAGCATGTCCCAATAGGTCGATGAATCCTTAGGACAAACTTGAGAGTTCTATTATGTCAAAAAGGGTCATGGGGACTTCCTAGGGGTCCTAAAGCATGATAAGGCATACTAGGACCCCTAGGAAGTCCCCATGACCCCTTTTGACACATTTCAACACTCAAGTGTGTCCCAAGGGGTTGTATGACCCCTTAGGACATGCTTGAGTGTTCTTATGTGTCAAAAGGGGTCATGGGGACTTCCTAGGGGTCCTAGTATGCCTTATCATGCGTTAGGACCCCTATGAAGTCTCCATGACCCCTTTCGACACATTTCAACACTCAAGTGTGTCCCAAGGGGTCATATGACCCCTTAGGACACACTTGAGTGTTGAAATGTGTCAAAAGGGGTCATGTGGACTTCCTAGGGGTCCTAGTATGCCTTATCACATGTTAGGACCCCTAGGAAGTACCGATGATCCCTTTTGACACATTTCAACACTCATGTGTCCCAAGGAGTCGTATGACCCCTTAGGACACACTTGAGAGTTCTAATGTGTTGAAAGGGTCATGGGCACTTCCTAGGGGTCCTAGTATGCCTTATCACATGTTAGGACCCCTAGGAAGTCTTCATGACCCCTTTAGACACATTTCAACACTCAAGTGTGTCCCAAGGGGTCGTATAACCCCTTATGACACACTTGAGAGTACTAATATGTCAAAAGGGGTTATGGGGACTTCCTAGGGGTCCTAACACGTGATAAGGTGTACTAGGTGATGGGCTTCTAAAATAGCCATTTTTCTCACTGCTTTTTATCCTCTTTCTAGAAAAAGTTGATTGCACATAGACATGAATTTATGGTTCTAAGCATATAAACTTATGGTTTCTATGTATATGTTATATATTTGTGTGTGAACATAAGATGGAAATGTGGATACTTCTAAGACATAATATCTACTTAAATTCATGGATGGGAATGGTGAATATAATAGCTATACATGTTAATGGATGTTTCCTTGCCTAAGCTATGTTTTGGGTAGTTACCTCCTGTAGCCGTAGGATTTGCAAAAGTGATAATTAAGACTTAAACATTTTCCTAATATTGATGATGTGGATAAATATGTATATGGTTTGATATGTGCACATTCATTATTTTGTAGGATTTGACTGTGAATATTCAAGGACCAGCATACTGGTGTGGGAGTCATCAAAGCCAACCGTAGATTGCAGAATCTTCGCAAGCAAGTCAATACTTTCTATTGCATGCAACGCGCAAATTTAGTGTGCGCTATATTCTGGGATTATTCATGGTCAATAATGTTTCTGTTGTGAAACTTTATGAGTTGTAACCTATCCTCATTTATGAAGTGATCATATATTTAGGAGATAGTTGTAGCTTCCTTTTAAATAATCAATTGTTGTGACTCTTTTGGAGTTAGTCGAACAAACTTGTTTTTAATAGATCTCTTGCATATTGTTTCAATTAAGTGTAATCATTTTATGGATGAATAGAATGTTTAGTTCAAGTTTTCATCTTCAATCTTGATCATACTTCTCATTCACTCATTCAAGGGGGCCTACTTGATGAGTGAATTGTTCTGTTAGTCTAGAGTTCATTTTCCTGTTCATTTTTATTTATTGAAATTCTGATGTTCCTGCAGCTAATGATATCAGAATTAGTAGCCTATTCCTATAGTACAGTCAGTTGGATTAGTTCCTGACTGTGATTTCCTGCTTTGATTAGAATACATTTTCCTACCAATTTTAGTATAGTTCCCTGAAGCATAAGCATTCAAATTCCTTAGATAGACTTAGAAAGAGAAGGTTTGAAGCATATACTTTGCAAATGCCATTCCAAGTTTAAGTCCCTGGTTGATAATTAAATGAGACCAAATAATGCATTTAGGAATCATTTGGGTTGTCCAATCCTAAAATAGGTAGTCCATTGCTCTAGGTTTCTGATACTATTGTCTGGCCAAGCACTAGGACCCCTAGGAAGTCCCCATGACCCCTTTTCACACATTTCAACACTCAAGTGTGTTCCAAGGGGTCGTATGACCCCTTAGGACACACTTGAGTGTTCTAATGTGTCGAAAGGAGTCATGGGCACTTCCTAGGGGTCCTAGTATGCCTTATCACATGTTAGGATCCCTAGGAAGTCCCGATGACCCCTTTTGACACATTTCAACACTCAAGTGTGTCCCAAGGGGTCGTATGACCCCTTCGAACACACTTGAGAGTTCTAATGTGTTGAAAGGGGTCATGGGGACTTCCTAGGAGTCCTAGTACACCTTATCACATGTTAGGAACCCTAGGAAGTCCCCATGACCCCTTTTGACATATTAGAACTCTCAAGTGTGTCATAAGGGGTTATATGACCCCTTGGGACACACTTGAGTGTTGAAATGTGTCAAAAGAGGTCATGAAGACTTCTTAGGGGTCCTAACATTTGATAAGGCATACTAGGACCCCTAAGAAGTCCCCATGACCCCTTTCAATACATTAGAACTCTCAAGTGTGTAGGACTCCTTGGGACACACTTGAGTGTTGAAATGTGTCAAAAGGGATCATCGATACTTCCTAGGGGTCCTAACACGTGATAAGACATACTAGGACCCCTAGGAAGTCCACATGACCCTTTTTCACAGATGAAAACACTCAACTATGTCCTAATGGGTCATATGATCCCTTGGGACACACTTGAGTGTTGAAATGTGTCAAAAGGAGTCATGGGGACTTCGTAGGGATCCTTACGTGTGATAAGGCATACTAGGACCCCTAAGAAGTCCCCATGACCCCTTTTGACACATTTCAACACTCAAGTGTGTCCCAAGGGGTCGTATGACACCTTAGGACACACTTGACTGTTCTAATGTGTTGAAAGGGGTCATGGGCACTTTCTAGCGGTCCTAGTATGCCTTATCACATGTTAGGACCCCTAGGAAGTCCCGATGACCCCTTTTGACACATTTCAACACTCAAGTATGTCCCAAGGGGTCGTATGACCCCTTAGGACACACTTGAGAGTTCTAATGTGTTGAAAAGGGTCCTGGGGACTTCCTAAGGGTCCTAACATGTGATAAGGCGTAATAGGACCCCTAAGAAGTCCCCATGACCTCTTTCGACACATTTCAACACTCAAGTGTGTCCCAAGGGGTTGTATAATCCCTTAGGAGACACTTGAGTGTTCTCATGTGTCAAAAGGGGTCATGGGGACTTCCTAGAGGTCTTAGTATGCCTTATCATGTGTTAGGACTCCTAGGAAGTACCAATGACCCCTTTTGACACATTTCAACACTCAAGTGTGTTCCAAGGGGTTGTATGCCACCTTAGCACACACTTGAGTGTTCTCATGTGTCGAAAGGGGTCATGGGGACTTCCTAGGGGTCCTAACATGTGATAAGGCATACTAGGACCCCTAGGAAGTCCCCATGACCCCTTTTGACACATTTCAACACTCATGTGTGTCCTAAGGTGTCATACGACCCCTTGGGACACACTTGAGTGTTGAAATGTGTCAAAAGGGTTCATCAGTACTTCCTAGGGGTCCTAACACGTGATAAGGTGTATTAGGACCCCTAGGAAGTCCTCATGACCCCTTTTGACACATGAGAACACTCAAGTCTATCCTAAGAGATTATATGACCTACTGGGATACACTTGAGTGTTATAATGTGTCAAAAGAGGTCATGGGGACTTCCTAGGGGTCCTAGTATTTCTTATCATGTGTTAGGACCCCTAGGAAGTCCCCATGACCCCTTTCAACACATTAGAACTCTCAAGTGTGTCCTAAGGGGTCATACAACCCCTTGGGACATGCTTGAGTGTTGAAATGTGTCACAAAGGGTCATCGAGACTTCCTAGGGGTCCTGACATGTGATAAGGCATACTAGGACCCCTAGGAAGTGCCCATGACCCCTTTCAACACATTAGAACACTCAAGTGTGTCCTAAGTGGTCATAGGACCCCTTGGAACACACTTGAACATTTTCATGTGTCAAAAGGGGCATGGGGACTTCCTAGGGGTCCTAGTATGCCTTTGTTGGCAATTTGGCTGAGTTGATTACATAGATGTTGTCATTATGGAAACATATGATCCACATGAAGATCTCACAGGTTAGAGAGAAAATATGATAGAGTGCATTGCAAATTTGTCTAAGTATGACACAGTGTTTTACCAGTGAATCTGGACACAGTTTTTGTTTGCAACATTGACTGGAGTAAGTGTCTATGATGTCTATGGATCACCCATCTCAGAGCACAAGTTAGTATGGCATGTACGGAAGCAGTTATGATAGTTTTATCGAAGACAGTGTGAATCCGACAAGAAATAATATGAAGACAGAACTAGTAAAGAGTTAAGGGATTATTTTGTTTATCAAAATAATGACCTAACAATATAAAGGGATGACATCCTAGATGTTAACTCTTGGATAAAGCTATTTTAATAAATGTAAATGCAATTGTAATTTTAATTGTAGTAATATTGAGAAAGAAGACAATAAGTGTGGTCAAGTGATATGATGCGAAGTATATGAAGAATATGTAATAGTGACAGTAAAAGAGCAGCAATGTGATATTGATGCAAGCAGTATATGGTTATGTACCTTAACCTATTTTTTAATCAGTGTATATTGTACATTACTTGTTTGGGTAGTGGGCTCATCTGGTAATCACATTTTTTACTACAACTCCTAACAGGGTTGAGGCTTCTAACAAGGCCTATAGTCCCTTAATCAGGACTGATACACTATATGCTTGTAATAGAATCCTAATGGGGTCAACATCCTTAACAGGTTACTTTTGATTAGTGGATCTTTGTGGGTGCCATCCCCACTGGGGTTTTCCCTTGGCCACGGTTTCCTCAAGAACAAATAATGTGTTATGAGTTCTTTATTGTTATGCATGTTGTTTAGCTTCTTATGGTATGCATGTATAAAGATAATTTGTTATATCCATAATTGGGCAAAAGATAAAGTTTGTAGAATACTGATTCACCCCCCCCCTCTCAGTATTCCCTATTTCTAACAATTGGTATCAAAGCTTAGTTACTCAGAAAAGAATCATTCAAGGAAATCCTAGCAACTTGAGTAAGATCTCTATGGATATGGATCAACTACAAAATAATCTTGAAGAAGCTCTTGAATTGATTAACTTGCTTACTATTGAAAAGGATACTTTGAAAATAAAGTATGATGATGCAAAGAACCTCATTGAGAAACTGAAAAACAAATTGGAAGATCTGAGATTTGAAAAGGAATTCAAAGTTTTTATTGAAGATTGTGATGACAATGTGGAAAAATAAAATGAAATCCTTAAGCATGAACTAAAGATAGAAAATTTGAAGGTTAGTTTGAAAGCTGGAAATGGCAAGAATGAAGCAAATCTGAAATCTGAAAATGAAAGTCTAAAGACTGAAAATGAAGGACTAAAATCTAAACTTTCTAAAGTAACATCTGAACTTGAGAAAGTCAATTTGTAGTATGATGAACTTGAGAAATACAATAAGATTGTGAAAGGTGAACTGACTCAATCCAAACAACAACTTGAAAGGCTATATTCAACTAGTGAGAAGATTGATGAACAAATATCTTATCAAAAACCATTCTATGATAAGACTAGTCTTGGATTGAACACTTTCAAAGAAAATGATGAAGGCAAGGAACCAGATCTAAAGATATCTGAAAGCATGGATGAGAAGAAGCCTGATGAGATCAAAAAATTTGAAGATACACCTAAAGAAGAAGAATCACCGAAGCAAGAGGAATCACCCAAAGGTATGCAAAGAGAATTCAAAGGTAGACATTTTTCTTGTAATACTATTGGTCATATGAAGAGAGATTGCATAGGTAAACAATTTAAACCTCTTAATGGTTATTGTTACAATTGTCATGGTTTTGGACATAGAGCTATTGAACGTAGGAAACCTAAATTTATTGAGAATAATGATGGTAGTAGAATGTTTAGGAATACTAACAATGCAAATAAGAAACCTATTGAAGATATGAACAGAAATGGAGTAGTATGTTATAGACGCAACAAGGTTGGACACATTGCTAGAAATTACAGATCACAAATCAATCAACCTGGACCAAGATATGGAAACAATGGAATTGTTTGTCAGATATGCAACAAGATTGGACATACAACAAGGTTTTTCAGAATGAACAATAGAGTTTTTCATCCTAATCCTAACCCCAGAAATCATGCAAGAAGAAATGAAGATGCAAGTAACAGTCAGAAAGGATGTTGTAGTAATTTAGATGAAGTGAAGTTTATCAAAAGCACAGATCAAGGAGACATATTCAACATTGAAGGTAATCAGGAAGGTGAAGTATTGAAAGGTAAGAATGAATATTTACCTGACCTATCTCAAAGTACTTAATTTATGTAAATTACAGTAGAATAGGAACTTAGATTTAGTATAGAAGTAGATATATGATGAACCGAGTCTTGTGCAATTAATGCAAGGTAGTTTATGATGTTCTAATGCTATGGTTAAGAGTGCAAAGAAAAATACTATGTTTTGTGAGATGGCAAGAAGTTTTAAGTTTTGTAGGTTAGCAGAGACAACTTTTTGGAAAGAAGCGGTAAAAGAATTGAATGCGATGTCAGATCTAAGTGAGATTGAATTAAGAAAAGGTTATTACCACTATTATTTGATCATCAAAGTGAATTCAAGTGTCAAGGAGATTGGAGAGTAGTGATTGAAAGCATTTTTCAAGGATTTGGAGAAGAATTTTGTGTGGAATCTACGCAAGCCCTAAAATCATGAAATTAAGGTATTTTACTTGACAAATCTTTGAATCAGTAAAGGAATTTGAAGAAATCATAGATGTTTCCTTAATAAACAATGTCAGAGATAAGAATAGACCTAAATTGAAAAGGGAACTAGTAGAACCCTTGGAAGAAGACCCTAGGTTTGCATTATCATATGTATCAGATGGAGTTTTACATTTAGAGAATGTCATAAGTTATCTTGGATGCAAACTAGAGACAGTAAATGATAGTGATTTCATAGATGAATATCAAAAGATTTATAATTAGGATATGACACTGAAACAAGGTTTTGAATATTTGGAACATAATGAAATTGTCAAATATGGATTACAGTATGAATTTGATAATGAAGAATGCACTAAGATTATCTTGAGCAGAATTCATAATGGAAAGTTTTGGCTAGAAGATAGAGTGATAGATATTACAGCTGATTTGATTCATGAAGTCACTAGATTATCTAAGACTGGAGATATTCATTTTAATGAGAAAAACATGAGGAAAATAATCATTGACAATGCAAACTCATCCTACAATGGTAGAGGAATTGTGATTAGTAAGATCAAGTAGATGATGTGAGATAATTATGCAAGATCCTAACTACTAAGTTTTGTGCAAATTCAAGAGAGGATGACATGGCAACTGGAATGGTACATGCAACTTATCTTATGTGTGTTGATAGGGTACCAGTTGATATGTGTGAAATTCTTAGAATTCAATTGTTTGAGAACTTGGAGAAGATCAAGAAAACTAAGTATACATAGTTTAGGTTCTCATCCCTAATCACATATATGTTCTTTCATCTTTTGAGGAGATTTCCTTACACCATAGGAAATGACTGGAATGATGGACAAACTACAATGGAAAAGATTAATGTAGTATACAAAAGGCATGTTATTGATAGTGTTAATGAGAGTGTAGTACTTGTTATTAAGACATTTCAAACTATTGTGTCTAGCAGATCAAGGATCCCTAAGTCTCTTGTTAAAAAATATAAAGATGATATATGTTTTATGGTGGATACTGACTTTACCTATATTGAAGCAGTAGAGCCTAGAACAGAGTTCATAGAACCTCTTGGCTATGAAATATCTAAGGTAGAGACTGAAGAGTATGTTAGCAGACTACTGAAGTGTAAGTTGGACACTCAATGTAATAGGTTTGGAACCTTTGAGGAGAACTTCAACTCCGCAAAGATTCTAATTGAAGAGAAGTAGTCTAAGAAGAGAGTTGAGAGAACTATTAAGAAAATCCTAAAAGATACATGAATGACAGAGAGAGATTTTTTGGTAGCAAAGCAGATAGCAGCAGCAATCAGAGAGAGTGGACAAAAGGAAGTTATGTCTATCCCTCCTTTATCATCAATTGCAGTGCCACAGGAAGAACCACAAGTAAAGGTGAAAGTGGAAGTACCTGAGAAGGACATAGAAACAAAGATGTCTACTAGATCCACTTCCTCCACACCTAGAAAAAGAGTTAAGGAAAGTGCTACTGGACTAGGAAAAAGACATAAAACTCTAGTGCAACTAGTTCCAAGAAAGATTGCAGAAGTAAAAGATGATGTCACTGCTAAGAAGAAAGCTTGGAAATGAAAAGTTGAAAATCTTAATGAGGAGAGTATTGAGAATGGTGACTTTGCAAGAATGAACAAATATTATGATCTTTATGATTATACTGATAGACTTAATCTAGAGAATGCAGTTGTGAAGCATATGATCTTGACTGGAAAGAAGTTTGATACTATTCAAGGATAGATACTTGATGATCTACATAAAAAACTTCTAAATAGGAAGAGAGCATCAGAGGAAGAGACAGCTATCAGAGAAAATCTTGTGAGGAAGCTTTTTGAAATAAGAGATGAAAATCATTTCAATTAGATCATGAAAGCCCTAAGCACCCATCTGAGAACCAAAAGGAGAACAATTCAGATTATGGGAGGTAGGTATGAAGAGGTAAATTCTAAGACAAAACAGGCTATTATCAAGGTTATGGTAGACTATGTTGGAGAATCATCAGTTGCAACAGAGCAAGCAGGTGAGAAAGTACAAGAGGACATTCCCTCTTCTCCAGCTATTAATATTGAAGATGAAACAATGAATGTAGAAGGTACAAAATTCACCTTGGATACTGATGAAAATGTATTCAAGAATTTGGAGAACATTGTTGACAATTTGGCCTTTGAAGAATAGGAAGCTACAAAAGAAGAAGAGATGACAGAGACCACAGTTGTAGAACCACCAGTTATAGAGGAACAAGTTCCCATTCCCACCAAAGAAGATATTAGTCTTACTCCTAAGACTAGAAAGAAGACTCAAATTGGATCTATGATTGAGCATTTTGGAAAAGAAGTAGATGATGATGATCAGTTGGAACTGATTACATCCTTGAACAAAATAATTGGTAAGAATAAGAAAGTAAAGAGTCTTGAAGGGTGTCTAAAGGAACTAACTGAGAAGTTACAAAGTACTGTAACTACACAAATTTTAGAAGTAGACCCTATGGAGAAAGCAAAGAAGGTAATGAGCATCTTTGATAATGAATTCACAAACCTAGCTGATATTGCAAAAGTAAAAGCACAAGTAGCCTATGAGGCTAGAATTTTTTTAAACATCAGTCAGAATATCAAAAATGATATCAATACTCTTGATATCTGTATCAAGGATTTGAGGAACCATTTGGAAACGGGTAAATCTTTATACATATAGTGTACAAAATCAGAGACTTTAACAACTGAGGAAGATCAGAAGATAAAGTTGAAGGAAGCAGAAATTCTAAATGAAACAAACCTTTTGTCTAGCCCTAATGTGAAGGTATGTGATGTTGAGAAGAAAGTTAGGAAACTTTATGATGAAATCAGAGTTGTGCAAGATGAGAAAGACAGGAAATTGAGAAGATACACTCTTTTGAGAGAGCATGCTTCTATGAAGTTGAGCATCATTGAAGAACAGTTGGAAGAATGTCTTTTCGCTAAGACATCTTTTCAAAAATTTAACTTTGAAAACCTCCAAGCATGTGAAATTACTTCTTATGGATTGAGCGCACTACTTAATGTGGCAGATTCCATTAAGAAATCATGGGAGAAGGAGATAGAAGCCATGAAGATAGATTTTGTATATTGTGTTGCAACCCTACTGGCTTTGCAATAAATGAATTGAGGTATAACTTTTTATGATACAATTTTGTGACTCTCCCTACCTTATTTTGTCATTGTTGTCAAAGGGGGAGAGATATATAGAAGAAAATTGATAGTATATGATAAGGGTTGTTACTCTTAGGGGGAGTACTATATTAGAGGCAATAATTTTTTGAGGAGTTATAAGGGTAGTATGTATTTTATACTATGGCCACAGTTTTGAACAATTTTGAGATTTTGAGTTGTACACTTAGCCAATTTTCTCATATGTTGCCACCAATGACAAAGGGGGATATTGTTGGCAATTTGGCTGAGTTGATTACATAGATGTTTTCATTATGGAAACATATGATCCACATGAAGATTGCACAGGTCAGAGAGCAAGTATGACAGAGTGCATTGCAAATTTGTCTAAGTATGAGACAGTGTTTTACCAGTGAACCTGGACACAGTTTTTGTTTGCGACGTTGACTAGAGTAAGTTTAGTACTTGCACACTTGAACATAGACTCTATGATGTCTATTGATCACCCAGCTCAGAGCGCAAGTTAGTATGACATGTACGAAAGAAGTTATGACAGTTTTACCGAAGACAGTGTGAAGCCGACAGGACAAAATATGAAGACAGAACTAGTAAAGAGTTAAGGGATTATTTTGTTTATCAAAATAATGACTTAAAAATATAAAGGGATAAGATCCTAGATGTTAACTCTTGGATAAAGCTAATGGTATAAATGTAAATGCAATTGTAATTGTAATTGTAGTATTATTGAGAAAGAACACAATAAGTGTGGGCAAGTGATATGATGCGAAGTATATGAAGCATATGTAATAGCGATAGTAAAAGAGCAGTGAAGTGATATTGATGCAAGTAGTATATGGTTATGTACCTTAACCTATTTTGTAATCAGTGTATGTTGTACATTACTTGTTTGGGCAGTGGGCTCATCTAGTAATCACATTTTTTACTACAACTCCTAGCAGGGTTGAGGCTTCTAACAAGGCCTATAGTCCCTTAATCAGGACTAATACACTATATGGTTGTAATAGAATCCTAACAGGGTCAACATCCTTAACATGATACTTTTGATTAGTGGATCTTTGTGGGTCCCATCCCCACAGGGGTTTTCCCTTGGCCAGGGTTTCCTTGAGAACAAATAATGTGTTATGAGTTCTTTATTGTTATGCATGTTGTTTAGCTTCTTATGTTATGCATGTATAAAGATAATCTATTATATCTATAATTGGGCAAAAGATAAAGTTTGTAAAATACTGATTCACCCGCCCTCTCAGTATTCCCTATTTCTAATAGCCTTATCACATTTTAGGACCCCTAGGAAGTCCCCATGAGCCCTTTTGACATATTATAACTCTCAAGTGTCATAAGGGGTCATAGGACCCCTTAGGAAAAACTTGAGTGTTGAAATGTGTCAAAAGGGGTCATGAAGATTTCCTAGGGGTCCTAACGCGTGATAAGGCATACTAGGACCCCTAGGAAGTCCCCATGACCCCTTTCAACACATTAGAACTCCCAAGTGTGTCCTAAGGAGTCGTATACTTAGGACACACTTGGGAGTTATAATGTGTCGAAAGGGGTCATGGGGACTTCCTATGGGTCCTAGTACGCCTTATCACACGTTAGGACCCCTAGAAAATCTTCATGACCCCTTTTGACACATTTCAACACTCAAGTGTGTCCCAAGGGGTCTTATGACTCCTTATGACACACTTGAGAGTTCTAATATGTCAAAAGGAGTCATGGGGACTTCCTAGGGGTACTAGTACACCTTATCACATGTTAGGAACCCTAGGAAGTCACCATGATCCCTATTGACACATTAGAATTATCAAGTGTGTCCTAAGGGGTCCTACGACCCCTTTTGACATAGTTGTACATTCAGATATTTCAAAAGGGGTCATGTGGACTTCCTAGGGGTCCTAGTATGCCTTATCATGCGCTAAGACTCCTAGGAAGTCCCCATGACCCTTTTTGACACATTAGAACCCTCAAGTGTGTCCTAAGGGGTCCTACGACCCCTTCGGACACACTTGAGTTTTCTAATGTGTCAAAAGGGGTCATGGGGACTTCCTAGGGGTCCACCCCTTAGGACACACTTAAGGGTTCTAATGTGTCAAAAGGGGTCATGGGGACTTCATATGGGTCCTAGTACACCTTATCATGTGTTAGGACCCCTAGGAAGTCCCCGTGACTCCTTTTGACACATTAGAACCCTCAAGTGTGTTCCAAGGGGTCGTAGGACCCCTTCAGACACACTTGAGGGTTCATATGTGTCAAAAGAGGTCATGGGGACTTTCTAGGGGTCCACCCCTTAGAATACACTTGAGGGTTCTAATATGTCAAAATGGGTCATGGGGACTTCCTAGGGGTCCTAGTATGCCTTATCATACGTTAGGACCCCTAGGAAGTCCCCATGACCCCTTTTGACATATTAGTACCCTCAAGTGTGTCCTAAGGGGTCCTTTTAACACATTAGTACCCTCAAGTGTGTCCTAAGGGGTTGTAGGACCCCTTCGGACACACTTGAGGGTTCAGATGTGTCAAAAGGGGTCATGGGAACTCATAGGGGCCCTAGTACACCTTATCATGCATTAGGACCCCTAGGAAGTCCCCATGACCCCTTTTGACACATTGAAATGCTCGAGTGCTACCACCCCTTTGGAGCATTCCAATGTGTCAAAAGGGTTCATGGGACTTCCTAGGGGTCCTAACACATGATAAGGCATACTAGGACCCCTAGAAAGTCCCCATGAACCATTTTGACATATTTGAACCCTCAAGTGTGTCCAAAGGGGTCCTACGACCTCTTAGGACACACTTGACGGTTCTAATGTGTCCAAAGGAGTCATGGGGACTTCCTAGGGGTCTTAATGCATGATAAGGCATACTAGGACCCCTACGAAGTGCCCATTACCCCTTTTGACACATTTGAAACCTCAAATGTGTCTGAAGGGGTCGTAGGACCCCTTCGAACACACTTGAGGGTTCCAATGTGTCAAAAGGGGTCATGGGGACTTTCTAGTGGTCCTAGTACACCTTATAATGCGTTAGGACCCCTAGGAAGTCCCCATGACCCCTTTTGACACATTGGAATGCTCGAGTGTGTCTGAAGGGGTCATAGGACCTCTTTGGACACCCTCGTGCATTCCAATGTTTTGAAAGGGGTCATGGGGACTTCCTATGGGTCCTAATGCGTGATAAGGCATACTAGGACCCCTAGGAAGTCTCGTTAACCCTTTTCAACATACAATTTAAATATTATGATCTATAAAGTTTATACATACATACATACATACAAATATATATATATATATATATATATATATTATATATATATATATATATATATATATATATATATATATATAATTTGTACAAATAAATATAATATAGGTTTGTTAAATATATTTATATACAATACAGATTAATATATATAAAATATATATTAATATATAATTATATATATTAAAATATCTATTAAAATATTTACATAATACCCCTTAATACCCTTTAAACGTTATATATATATATATATATATATATATATATATATATATATATATATATATATATATATATATATATATATATATATATATATATATATATATATATATATATATATATATATATATATATATATATATATATATATATATATATAATTTGTATATATATTTATATAATATAAACATTAAATATAATTATATACAATACATATTAATATATAAATTAATATATAATTATATATATAATACACATTTAAACATTATATATAAAAGTTTAATTTTTTCATTTACTCCCGCCATTTTTTCAACTCGAAAATATCGGGTACCCGATTATGCTTGTGCTTTGGTGTCAGGTTTTCCCAGGTGTACTAACACCCATGCCTACTAAAAAGTCAACATACATTTTCATGGACTTTTGGGCAGTGAAAAGTGGATTTTTTTACATCACCACTTTTTGGCCCCTCATGATCTTGCACATACCTAGTTGTCCAAAGAGATGAAATGAGGCACTCTAATTGCATTCCATCGAAAGTAAAGACATTAGCATTGCATTCCTGCAACATATAGTGTAATCTAGAATCACAGATATGTGGTGTTGAGCTCTTATATGTAAGTTTTGGAATATAACCATTCTTTATTATGAAATATCTAGATGAGTAAATGAAGAATGGAAAGAAATAAAATAATTTTCATATCTAGACAATTCTCAGGGGTTCTTTATTGTTCTCTTCAAAGACAAAAATGTTAGAGACATGATTTTCAATCACAAAGGATGGTTTTACAAGCATTCAGGTCTCCAATGCAATCTTGGGCTCCCAATTTTATCCTAAAGAAAATAATGTCAAGTTTATTCCTTTTTGGATCCAACTTCACAATTTACCTCTAGAGCACAAAGATTCAAAAATTCTATAGATTATTGGGTATAAATTGGACACTTATTTTTTTATCTTACATCTAATCCTCTTAAAGGATGTTAATTCTCATCAGAGAATTTTCTTATGAATGGATATGGAGAAAGCTCTTCCCTCATTTAACATTATAACAAAACATGGGGAATGGGTTCAAAAAGTTAGATAAATAGTTTGAATTTATTTAGGGATAACAAAATACATCTATTAAAGTATCTATAAGATCTTTTGTGGATAACTTACAAATATTCTGTATCCACTTTGATAAGTATTTTGGATTGATCTTTTAATTTATAAATCTTCAACTTCAGCCTCTTTTATATATATATATATATAGATATCTATATATATATATATATATATAGATATATCTATATATATATATATATCTATAGATATATATATATATATATATATCTATATATATATATATATATATATATATATATATATATATATATAGATATATATATATATAGATATATATATATATATATATATATAGATATATATATATATATAGATATATCTATATATCTATATATATATATATATATAGATATATATATATATATATATATATATATATATATATATATATATATATATATATATATATATATATAGATAGATATCTATATATATATATATATATATATATATATCTATATATATATATATATATAGATATATATATATATATATATATATATATCTATATATATATATATATATATATATATATAGATATCTATCTATATATATATATATATATATATATATATATATATATATATATAGATATCTATCTATATATATATATAATCATTTAAATAAAAAAATTGCATCTATACATATTTATATTTTCAAATAAATGAATGGAAGTAAATCATAAAATATGCATAGAGTCAAACTAGATAAATTGATGGTTCTATTTGTTCTATTTGATTTCAAAATTTCTTTAATCTTTATATTAAGATTGGGTTTATCTTTTTGAATGTTGATGATATCCTTATCTAAGCACTCTACATAAACTCCAATGTGCCCTTTCTTTGTATTAGACTTTAATACAAATTCAATACAAAGACTTCTAAATGAATACAACAAAATATTTGTGTAAGACATACATTAGGAAACTTTATGCCAAGTGCTCTAGTACAATTTCTCATTTCTTATTGTCTACATTGATACAAACCGCTATCCTACTCATCCCATATACTTCATAGTATTGACTTTTTCTAAACTTAGAAATAAAACATATAATAACAAATAGCTATATTTAAATTAATGAAAAAAGAGGAAAAAAATATGCTATGGAAGAATCTATTTCATTTAATTAGGGTAGTCATCATTAGCAACAACAACTTTAAAGTCACAATTATTGATTCGATATTGTCAAAAATATTGGATATTAAATCAGCAAGTGTATCACAATTATTAAAACCACTTAACTACTAGATTTTCTCCCCCAATTCAGACGATTATTAACTTGTACTTTTGTCAATTGATGTTATGGATTTAGGACTAACAAGGGATAAGACTCTTGTAAGAGTAAGAGGCCATTATATATTAATTTTTTTCCACTATATGATAAGAAAAAGACCAAATTGGTATTTTATTCCAGACATTTGGTTTAATTTCCCTATCAATATATGCCAACGTGAAGGGATGAGTACATATGCACGTTGGACGGTCAAGATGGAATCCCACTTTGTTGGAAGGAGCATCCACCGTTGCATGTGATTCCAACGTTGATTTTAACTTTGGAAAAGCAAGATAAGGGAACATCAAAAACAAAGAGTCCATTATTGTCTAGAAGGAATCTATAAAGTGACGATATGCTGTCATTTTGTGGCCATTCATTTACATAAAGAGTGGATGATGTAATATTTTCGATGTAATAAAGGGATACATTTTCTTTATACGACAAAAATGATGATGGTGTTAAAGGCTTAGATTTGATAGTTGAGTGACAATTGTTTAATGTGTGTGAGATTATATTAGATTATATTTTAAATATGTGAAAATATCTTTGTTTTATATAAAAATTTTTTTGGAATATTTATGTATTCACTCAAATTTAATTTTGTAATGTTCAAAATATCTATCAATGAGAAAAGCAATAATTAAAATATATTGATTGAATTTTCTAATGTTTGTATTTTTTTTGCATTTACATCTAGAGTACTTCACTATTAGATAATAGTGATTAGTTTTGTTGATTAAGTCATTTGAATTTTTATACTAATATTTAAAAAATACATGCAATTATAAATATCAAACATACAAAAAAGTTGAACTAGCTTTAATTAATCATTTAAATAATATCTCTTCTCTGATACTTTTCTTATTCTGTTGGAATCGGAAGATCTTAAGTTCAAGATACTTTATGATAATGATTTCTAGTTGGGGAAGAACTTAATTTTCATGTTTGCTTAGAAACCCTTTTTTCATCCTTCACAAGATATTAAAATAAAGATCTCCCCGTTTGGTTTAAGCCTCCTCATATTCCATATGAATTAACTGATCTTAGTATTCAGAAATGCATTGGGGACTCTTTTAGGAACTTTCTGCTATCTCATGTTGAATTGATTGAAGGTTTCATTAGTATTAAAATTTGTGTTTTGACTAGCCTAACTCTATGATACCTGGGGTCTGTAACCTCAAAACAATGAATGGCATCTAGAGCCAAAACTTGGCAAAAGACTCAAATTGGTTTACGAAGTTTATAGTTCTAATCGATTCTCCCCTTTTTAACAAATGGAAAAAAAATTGTCTTGCCTTCTCAAACCTGGGTGGAGTCTCCAATCGTTCCTTCTACATATTCTCCAACCATTCAAGGGTTTATCCTTGTTAGAAAAGGCCTAACAACCCTAGACACAATAACTAAATAGGAAATGGAGGCTCTTGTTAACAGTAAAATGAGAAATATTATCCTTGCATCTGATGTAAGGGTGGGTGATGGTGATGATAATCACCCCCCTTTCAGTGGCATTCAACCCTCCTATATTGACTTGGATATCCCTAGGAATTTGACTCAACATGATATATTTGTTGCTAATGCCCCTTCGGTTCATGAAAAATCTAACTTTCCTTTTGGATTAGAAAATCCCACTCATGTTAGTAATGTCCTGAATTAGTGGACAATGTTCTCTCTTCGGATGAAAATCTCATTTCTCAAGTTCTTAGAATAGTGAAACTACAAACACTGTTATGGACAAGGAAATAACTGAAAGGTTGGTTATGACAACAGACTACTATACTCTCGTCTTTGAATTCTTCAAAAGAGAAGAATAAAAAATTTAGTTTGTCATTTACTAATCCATAGCTATTAAACAAAATTTGCAACCAGAGTTTGTTGACAGGGTAGCACCTTGTGAATAAACTGATGAGAAGAGTGGAACCATGCTCTCTCCTTGAGAGAAATGAATATTATTTCATGGAACATTAGGGGATTAAATGCCCCTGACAAAATATGCTTCCTAAAGTCTCAGCTAGATCTTATTAGTTTTGATATTTCTATGTTACAAGAAAGTTAAGTTGATCTAACTCTGATATTTTGTTTAGTTCTTGGAGACCTTGGAGATTTGTGGTCTCCTTTTCCTCTGGGGTCCTATCCAATATGTGGAATGATATTTATGTTGAGATTTCTTTGATTTCATCTTCCATAAATTAGATGTTGGCCCTTTTTAAAAGTAATATTTCCAATATGAAATTTTGGCTATTTAATATTTATGGCCCTATGGGCATTTATGAGAAAAAAGATCTTTGGGTTCATCTAACTATTTTCTCAGTACCATTGCAAAAAGAGCTTTTTATCTTTGATGGGGATTTTAATGCAATAGTAGATGATTCTGAAAAGATGGGAGGTATAATTCCTAATAAAATAATTATTGCAAATTTTAGCACTTTTATCTATTCTAATCATCTTGTTGACCGTAAAATGCAAAATGGTCCCTTTACTTGGACCAATATACGATAGGAAAACTTCTTTAATCTAAGAAATGGTTGGAAATAGATCTAGATGTATACTCACTAGTATTGTCTAACCCTGGTTCTGATCACTTTTTGGTTTTATTTTCCATTTTGGAAGATAGAGCCCCCCATAAAACCCCTTTCAAATTTGAATCGATATGGCTTAGGGATAATAGTTTACTGCTCTGTTTGAAAAAATGATGGTTGTCTACCCCATACATTCAAGGATCTAGTATGTTCCAATTGGTTAAAAATCTTAGCTATCTAAAAGATAAGATTAAGAATTGGAACATTAATCACTTTAGAAATATATTTTTTGAAAAGGATAGAAGTTAGAAGGAGTTAGAACAATTAAATGAAACCATTATTTGTAATGGTATTGATTCTAAAACTTTTGACTTGCATAAATCATTACATTCTGATCTTGATGAAATTCTTTTTCAAGAAGAGTCATATTAGTGATAAAAGTCAAGAGATATTTGGTTTTCTGAGGGTGGCCGAAATACAAAATTATTTCATGCCTCTACTAAGTTTAAAAGGAAGAAGAATATAATTTATTCCATCCATATTCTAATGGTACAAATTATTGGAGGATGAGAAATATATTACCTTGGAAGAAGTTAGTTTTTCTCAAAATCCTACTCATGACTAAATCCGTCAAAATCAATGAATCTATTCTTAACTCTATCCCTTCTATGATAACTACACAAGATAACAAAATATTAATGTCTTCTTTCTCCTTGCAATAATTCAAGGAGGTTTTCTTTTTTATAACTTCTGGAAAAGCTCCAGGTCCAGACAGGTTTAAAGCCCTTTTTTTAGAAGTGTTGGGATTTTATTGGGCATGATGTGCTTCTTTCATTTGAAGAATCTCGAAGAAATAGAACCATCTTTAAGGAATTTGATTCCACCCTAATAGTGATTATTCCAAAAGTACAAAATCCCATATTCTTGTTTGAATTTCATCCTATTGCATTATGTAATATGCTCTACAAGATTTTTATGAAAGCAATATCTAGTACATTGGCTCACATCATTCCAAAGATTATATCTAATGAACATGGGGGATTTATTTTTGGCAAGGAAACCTCTGATGAGGCAATAGTGGCCCATGAGATCCTTCATTCTATACAAGACCATAAAATCCCATCTATGGTGTTGAAACTAGATATTCATGAAAGCATGTGACATGTCAATTGGGATTTATTGTTTGTTGTGATGAGAAAATTTAGATTTGGGTAGAAATGGGTTAAAATGGGTACATAATTTTGTATATACAACTAGGTTTTTGGTGTTGATGAATGGTTCCCCATGTGTCTTATTCTCCTCTTCTAGAGCTATTAGACAAGGGGATCCAGTGTATCCTTTCCTTTTCATAATTATGGTCAAAGGGCTCAACTGATACATTGTGGTTACTAGATCTGTTAACATTTGGAAACTAATTTCAATCTCCTCTGTGTAGGAGGCCCATACACACACTATCCATTCATTGATGAAACTTTTATTTTTGGACAAGATACCATGGAAGAGGCCAAATCTATACATAAAATTATAGTTGATTATTTTGATGCTTCAGCTCAAAGTGTCAACATTGAAAAATCAAAAGTATTTTTTATAAACATCCCCCTTTAATTCAAAATAAATTAACTAGTTTTGGGGGATTTCAAGTAGGATATTTTCCTTGCAAATATCTTGGCATTCCTTTTTTTATTGGTTTAGAAAAGTATAATTTTTGGGAAAAGATTGTATCCTCTATCTCTGAAAGAATTTTGTGTTTCGAGGCATAAGTGGTTGACATTTTCTAGTAAGATATTAATGATCAAATTAGTTATCAATTTTGTTCCTATCTACCTTATGTTAATTCTAAAATCTCCAAAAAGTGTTATTATTTCATCACAATCGATATTGAGGCCATTTTTATGGAATGATAATGTGGGTGGTAAAGAAAAAATCATGTTTGTTTCTTGGGATAAGGTTTGTCTGCCTAAAGATTTGGTAGGCACTTGTATTATGGGGTTTGGGTTTCAAAACTTAACTCTAGGTATTAAGTTAGTTTGGAAGTTTTACACAAATCAATCTTCCAAGTGAGCTAAGATAATGAATGCAAATTGGAATTTCATTGCCAAATGAAAACTTGTTATTCTTCCCCATTTATCTTGGCTTGTTCATAATGGGCTTAAGGCTAGGTTTTGGGATGAGGTTTATAATTTCCATCCTTCTTTGACTAGTTTCATAAATTGGTCTGAAATGATGGATATCCTTATTCCCACTTGGGGCATCTATGTAGTTGATTAATTTTATATATTGATTCTTCGAGCCCCTTTCTAATTTCTAGGTGGAAGGTAATGGAATCTATACCTATATTAAAAAAAAACTAAATGAATTGAATAAGCATCATCTAGTTTATTCTAATATCAATGATGAATTGATATGTACTAAGGCCAAATATAGATTCTATTTTGTAAAATATGGGTATAAATCACTTATTTCCTTCCAATCTAGAGAATCATGGCCATATAGGTTCTTTTGGTCATCTACATATCTCCCCAAAACTAGGGAATTTTCTTGTCTTGATGTCTAAGACATAATCATTATAGGCATGATGTTGGAGAGTCTTGGGATTAATAAACTCTTCCTTGTTTATTGTGTGGTCATTTCATTGAATCTTCTAAACATCTATTACTACTTTTCCCTTTTGTAGTTGAGTGCTAGTACTAGCTATATATGGTATGATGGGATGGTCCTCTACCCTATGTGGTAACTTGAAATAAAATTTTAAAGGTTGTCCTTTATACTCTTCCTTTTTCTCCTACCCATGGGTAATTACTCATTCACTCCTTATTTGAGATATTTTGCTAGAAAGAAAAAATCATAAATAAAAAAGAATCCTTCTTCACTGCTTGAGGTTCTCCTCAGGGTGGAGAAGTCCATTTTGGAGGTGTCTCTCTCTTATATGTCCAAAAGTTTGGACCATTTGAACAATTTCTCTTCCTAAGACAATGAAATTAAAAAAAAAGTGGAAATCACTTTTCATTCACCCCATTCGGGGCTCTATACCTCCTAATGTATAAAGGAAGTAATTTCTTGAAATCATAAAATATGGATTCTCCCACCTAAAGGAAAATTTTAACTCAACTAACATTGTGCCTCTAGGGGTAATAATAGAAAATATGGGGTGGGCATGGTTATTACTAACTCAAATGCTAAAGTTGTTAAAGGTACCTATAAATTGTATACTTTGAATGGTACAAATAATAATGTTGAATTGGAAGTCTTGTTCCTTGTAGTTGAATTAGCCATTTCACTAAAAATAAGGACATTATCCTTAAAGGGGATTCAATGTTTACTTTTTATTTTTTATCAAACAAATGCTGCCATGTTTGACAATATCAATACTTTCTAGATATGATCATCAAGTGGCTTCAATTGTTTAGCTCATATGAAGTTTCACATTCTTTTTCAAAAAAAATTGTTGTTGTGTACTTTCTAGAGAATACATTTATTAATGATCAATGCTCTCTCACAAAAGTCTTTGAGCATGACCTTCTACCATTGGCCTAGATGAATTCTGAATAAGCACTATTTCCATCCACTAGTCCCTTATTTGATGCATAGATATTAGTGTTTATCTATTTTTTTCCTCTAATAATTTTGACTTGGACTTTGACTTGGTTTTACCCTCTCAATCTTAAGGAGATGATGTGATTTCCTTATGCAATCTTATCATTCATATGTTGGTGATTTTAACATACGTTGGAATATATTCCATGTGGATGGTTGGTATTGTTATGACTTCCATTTCACTTGCTATTGGATTGGGTTGGTATGTCTTTATTTCCTCTAATTTTCTCTTTGAGGTAATGACTTGGGAAATATTATTTACTAGAATTTATTCTTGGGATGCTTTCTTATTTCTAGGTAAGTGCAAGAAGTTGAGTCCACTTGTAAGGTAACTTTTTGCATGTGAAACCTACTTATGGTGCAAGATGTTATCTCTAGAATTTTCTAACAAAACGTAAACCCATTATAGATATGATTGCATAATTCAAAATATAAAATTTTAGTTTAGTTAGACTAATTTTTCTATTTTTCAAATATTTTTTAATAAATAATTCAAAATATAAAATTTTAGTTTAGTTAGACTAATTTTTCTATTTTTCAAATATTTTTTAATAAAATACCTGTACATAACCGTAAAATAATAGCTTTTCAAGTATTTTTATAATAACTTTAACTTTTTCACATTTTTTGAAAAACAAATTATATGACATCAAACTACAAATAATTCTTTTTTATTTTGAAAACTGATGATTTTAGGTCAACTTATGTTTGTCCTACATAAGGGGTTTTCAAAACAGAAATCACAACCAGTAAAAAAAATAGTAGGAAAAATATATTCAAAACAAAATTACAAAAAAACATGATCATCAATCCTGTGTGTCTTAAAAATCATGTCCCAAAAGGACTCAAAAAAAATAATTTCATTTAGGTCAAATTATGGTTGTCTTACACGGGCATGGAAGGTCTTGAAAAAGTGACTTTTAATCAATGATTTTTGGAAACACTTGGTGAAAATTATTTTTTATTATCAGGGTATTAATAAAAATTACATATTTAGAAACTAGACTTTCAATACTACATTTCTTATTATTGACTTTTTTAAAAAATCAATCTTTAAGTGCTTCAAATTTTTAGGTCAATTGGGATGAATTCTAAAAAAGAGAGAAAATAGTTTCACTTTTTGGCCCTCAACTTCTTACTGGAACCCTTCTGTGGTTATCTTGGTACTATCCATCTCTTATTATTGGCCTGGATATGGGGCTTTCATTGCAAGTCATCTAGAATATAGAGTATTTCTTGGGGAATTTTTTTTCATATGGTGCAGTTCTCTTTACGATTTTTGGCATGGATTGATATATTATGGTCTAGGTATTTATTTGGCCTCATGTTTCTTTATTTTGTTGGTCGACTAGGTCTGTTTGGGTCGACGTAGTTTGATGGGCTTAACAATGAGTTGGTTATTTTTTTGTTGTTTGTGGGTTATACTCATCCTTTACTTTGAATTAGTTGGGTACTTTATCTCTACTCTGTTGTTTTGATATTTTGTAAATTATTATGGAGTACCACACAAATTTACCATAGTTGGATTGGGAAGTTTGATTAGAGATTGAATATACTATGGAATTTTTAATGTTCTCATATTGAAATGCATTATGTACCTTGATAGGATATGATTGTTTGATCTCTCATCCTACAACTCTCTTTTCCAAATTTGCATCTTACTTTCTCACAATTCTTATGGATCTTCTTTTTTATGCTCTCTTTGTCTTATCAATCGCCATCAATCTGATAAATGCATCTCTTTTGAGGAATATATACTTGTTCAATTACTTTCTTGTTATAGTATGGAAGTTGTTTCTCTTCCCATTGGTGGTTTCATATTATTTGCTAAATTTATGTTTAATAATTCCCTGTGAGATATATTTATTTTTATTAGAGTTGGTGTGCAGGATGGGACAACTCAAGACACTATCAAAGAGTTTGGAAAATTGATTGAAGTGTGCGATCCCAATTTTTTTTTGTAGCTCTTGATTGATTCTTGGCAATAAGAACAATCTTAATTCATGGCAAGAAGTGTGATGGTTCTAATAATTTGGTATTTTCTTGTCTTCATGTGGTCATTGGCCCCTCATGATGGCTCTTCTATGTTTGCTTCTCTTGATGGTTCAAGTGCTCTTGTTGATATTGCTTCTTCTTAAGATGACACATTGAGCTTCATTTATTTAGATGAGTTGGTAGATGAATTCTTCTCTCCCTCCATGAATGATACATCTATAGATGTTGCTTCTCCTTTGCAAAGATATTTTGATAAGCTTCAATAAGTGCTTGTACTTGTGTTTCCTGATATGTTTCTTATATACATGTCTATGTGGTTGGTGGTTAGTCTCACATTATTTTTATCCTTGGGTTCTCGCTTATCTCTCTTGTGGTTGAGATTCAGAGATGCTTGTCTTTTACCACTCTTCACTCTATGGATGAATCTTTGTAATTTGACTTTTTTTTCTTAATATAATAAAAAAATTAGTGACTTCAATCACTTTGATTGCAAAAACTTCTTATATAATATAAATGATTATAATAAATAACATTATAAAATTATCATATAATAAATATAAATGTAATATTATATATATATATATATATATATATATATATATATATATATATATATATATATATATATATATATATATATATATATATATATATATATAAACAATTTTAATATATTTGTTTGATTAGGGTAAAAGTAGATTTTGAAGGGTCCTTGAAACCCTTTACAAATTGATTTTGATGGGGATCTAGAACCCCACTAAAAAAATGTTTCTATAGATCAGACAAAGAAAACTAGCAGCCTAGAACTAGCAGATAACCATCAGAGAACCAGCTACACAAAACATAAAGAACCAAGCCAAAGCCTCACATCAAAGAAAAAACCTCAAAATCAAGGAGATCTTGGGGTTATTAGGGGCACCCCTACCCCTCCCTAACCAAAAACAACCACAAACAAAACTGGGCCCTTGAAAACTACCAGCATCCAGCCAAACAACAAACTAGCTGGAAAAAAACCTGGTTTTAACCTGGATACCAAACCTAAAATGAGGGTTTTGAAAGGTTCCCCTAACCTTTGAAATGGGTTTTGTAGTGGATCCCAAAACCACCAGCCACACAAGATTATTCAAGGAAAAACTGGCTGGAAGAAAACTAGGTTTAAGGAAGGAACCCAAAACCATCTCGAGGTTTTTAAAGGCTCCCCAAACCTGAAAAGACATCATCTAGCCTAGAGTATTACTCACCATAAAACATGTTGGAGCAATAAAATGGGTTTTACCATAGACCTAGAAACCATTATGTCCCTCCTCCACAAAACAAGGAGAGAAGAGAAATCAAAAGACAAGTCCTAGTCTAGTTCCAGCCTACCACCAGATAGCCAAATGAGATAGAATACCACCTAAAACCACTAAACACAACCATCCAACAACAACAATCCACCTCCATAAGATGTTCCTCCACCTCAATAGGAGCTTCCACCTCGATAGGAAACAAGAAAGAAGGTAGCAACAACATAGAAGGTATCCACCACCATAAAGCCACACGATGAATCCTCACCTCAATAGGGGTAAGATCCACCTTGATAGGAGCCATGCAAGGAAGGAACTAGCCAAAGAGAAAAACCCTCCAAAAAGGAACATCCAGGAGGTAAACCCAGAAAGAAAAAATACCCAAATGGAGACAACTTGGAATATCTTTACTAGCTTCATTTACCCTCTAGAAGGACACACTTAAAAAACCCAAATACAAGATTGGAAAGATCAAGGAGCAATCTACATCCCCCTATGAGCCAAGATAGGGGAAGCCATCGATCTCACAACCCACCAAGCCACTACTCCAAAATCTCCAAAGTCGCATAGAACTACAGAAAGAGGTAGTTTTGAGAAAGAGCAACCTTCCACTGTAAACAAAGGCCAAATAAAACTTTATCAAAAGCTCCTACCTTGACAATGGACCACCAACATCCAAAACCTCATGGCCACTACAAAAGAAGAGAGCATTTCCAAAAGAGGAAAAACCCCGCACTGAAAAAATAGGGGCCAACCAATCCCAGAGAGAAATGAGACTACTATGAAAGTCCCTAGCGTCATTGTCATAGTCTTCCTTCATAGATGCTTTGTCTGTAGAAGCCCAAATATGCCTCCCTCCCGCACCACGCCTTCCGTCCACAAGCAGTAAAAACACTACAAAACCTCCCCAAAATATAGAAAGACAGGGGGAGAACCCAAGGGCAATGATACTAAGGAGAGAGGACCAGCCACCACAGACCACACATCAAGCAGCTCATTTCTCTCTCCATCCTTGGCTCCTTCGCACATAAAGATACCAAGGTTTAAAAACCCTTGACCTCCCTCCCTGCTCATTGCGAACCTCTCACCCCTCAACAGGAACTGAATAGGAGATAGTCATTGTTGTGCTTGATTTCTTAACTCATTTTGGTTCATTAATAAAATAATTTTAATATATTTATTATTAGATAAATTAAAGATAATTAATATTTAATACAATAATAGAAAATTTACTCATATTATGTCTATTATTTAATTCTAATTTCAAATATTATAATTTTTGCAAAACCATTAATATACATATCTTGATTTTGTTAGATGCATAAATAATTATTGTTATAATGTTGTTTAATGTAGATTTTGTTAATTCATAAGAAGTAAATGTCATTTAAATATAGATGTTTCAAGATTAAAGTTTACATAGTACTATTTATGAACGGATTTATTATTAAAAAATTTAAATTGTTTTTTAACAATGTCGAAATTCTAATATTACTACTACAATTTACAAAATTCTCAACTTAATATTGCTCATAGTGGAAAATATCCGGGAGAAGATTTAACTATATATAACTATAAAGTGACGTTTGACATTATGTATGAAATTGGGGATTATATAAGAAAAAATGAATTAATAGTGGAAAAATGAGTTCACTAATATAATTTAGAAAATGATTTTTGAGTGCAAGTTAATTAGAGGCATTGGTTTGTTTATAGGTTTGAATGTTAATTATTTTTAAATTTGATTAATTTAGATTTTTCTATTAGCATTCTTATCTTCTTTTTTTCAAATATAAGTATGATAATTAATATTTTAATATAATACTATAGAAAAAACATTTTCTAACTGAATGTTATGAGTTCTTTTGTAGAAGATTTTGGTATTAGATATGTATGTTTAGAAATTTTCATTCATCTTTAATGAAATCCTTTAATGTCTCTTTTAAATTTCTACTCTTACAAATGATAAATTCATATATACAAAGATGAAATTGTACTAATGACATGTAATTTTTTTAAAATCATAAATAAAAAGGACATTAAGATAATTTTCACCATAATATTATTAAAATCAAAATTAAAAAATATACTTTGTATCATTTTTTTTAATTATTCAAAAGATCCCCCTAGCTTGATCATAAATACTAAGAAATAAAAAGACACAAAAAATTGCTCAATAGCATATAAAACTTTATAATCATTTAAATAAGATTATAAGAAACTTTTTTTATTACCATCCGCTCATCTTAAAGATTAGATACAATAATTGCATTACAATAACCTCAATAAATAGAAGACTTGAACAGACTACTGAAACTTATAGTCAATTCTACATAGATATTACAAACTCAATTTTTTAGAACACCTAATTTTAAGTAAACATTATTCTTTCCCTACTGTAAACAAAATATAATAGCCAATCCAATCTACTTCAAGCCTTTACTACATTTTTATTCTGACCATAGTAGTTAGTAGTCCTTAATATTTAGAGAGAGTGCATTCCATTGTGAGAGTAACATCAGGAGTAGTAGTGTTGATTATCTTGCTATCAGTGCAATAATCATAGATGAGATAATTGCTCCTTGCCCATTCAAGCTTTCCCTTCAATGAATCATTCAGAGTACTATGAGTGCGTTTGTTCCACCAATTTTGGGCACTTCTAGACCTACAAAACCTTCTATTTCCTTTCCATGGGCACACTTCCACACTGAAATTTCTAAAAGAAGCAACAAAAGGACTTTCATTCCAGTCTATTTTTACTTTTCCACCTTGAGTAGCCCAATTATCCCCATTCCATATAGTAGCATATACTCCCATGGGTTGCCTTCTAGGAAATGCAATACCCTTGTCTGCATAATTCTTGTGTACTCTGATTGGTATATCATCTACATAGAATCTACAAGGCATATGACATTATTGTAAAATAATTCCTCTAGAAAACTAAACAAATTTCAGTGACAATAGCAGAAAAATAAGGGAGCTAAAACCCGACTTACATGATGTAATAGATGTTCCAGAAAATAGAGTATCTGTGATAGTCTTGGGCAGGATCAAACCAGAGGTTAATACGCTCCCTTCTGCTGTCAATTCCATCTGCAAATATATTTGTCTGCACAGTAATTGGCTCTCCAGAAACATTCCCCAGAAATTCAAAGTCCAGTTCATCACGGTTGGGTTGGTCTGAGGCCAACTGTTATGACATTTTTAAAAAAAAAAATCACCAGTGAGTATATATTAACACATAAGTTACTATGATATTATTATCATAATTTAATTGTGTAGTTTTTGGAATCAAATTTATTGATTCACGTTTCATGTGTAGTAGTTCACAAGAATTCATCTTTGGTGAGAATGAAAGATTGATACATTTGGTAAAGCATTGGGTTTTTCCGGAAGCCACTTGTTCTGATCCTGCTCCAAGTCAAGCGCATTTGACGATGGAGTTTCCCCAAGGTTAAACCCACTTAGCTTGCTACCCCATTTGTAAAACAGGAAATACACTACCAAACATATTACAACTATGATATTGCTATCAGAATTCAACTTGTATAGTTTTTTAGTCAAATTCATTGACCAGTGTCTCATAAATCATAGTTTACAAGAACCCATTTCTCATCAGAATGAATGATCCACTTAACAATCATTCTATCTAATGATACTCACAAAAATGAATTAAAAAAATAGACAACTATAACAACCCACAGTGAATATGCACTGTAATAGTATTTTAAGTTGGAAGAACTAAAAGAAGTGGACTACCCACAGTGAGTATCCACTGTAATATGTAGATTAAGTTGGAAGAAATTAAATAATGGAAGAACAAAGAAATACCCACATAGAATGCAACCACTGTGCCAGCTGAGTTACCAGGAATGATCTTGATTTCCATTTCAATCTTACCAAACAGAAACATGTCATTATATGCAAATCCTGACCCTGCAAAATCAAATTTTGATCAATAAATTAAGCCCAAAACAAGTTTGCTGAAAGCAAAGACTGATGAGAAAACATCACAGAGTCTTAGTCTTACCAGAATCTTTGGTCAAAATTATCTGGTTCTCCAGTCCATCATTCAAAGTCTTAACACTGGCTGGTGACCATGTTGTGTAAAAATCTTGGCTAAAATTCAATGTTTTGGCAGCATTTGCTATCACAGTAGCAGAACACAGGCAGAGCAAAACAAATTTGAAAGCCATAGGCAAGAGTTACAAGACAGTTTTACTCAAACTTATGATGCTCAACTACAATGGCAAAATGGGTACACTGTCTCTATATTTATAGAAGTTCTGATAAGGTGAAATACTAGAAATTTTAGGTAAATGTGCTTCTGCTGGATGGCATACAAACACAAAGATGAGTAAAGTGCAGAAAGAAAGTACTGGTCATTGGCTTGAGATAGAAGAAAGGAAAATGCAAAAATTCTGCTGTACTGTTATTCCAACTTTGCTTTCTTACTCACTATTCATTATTGGAAAGTATAAGTATTATATATTATAAGTTTGACAAAGCATTGTATGGAAAAGATCAAATTGGTTTTTAAGTTCAAGCATTAACACTATCCAAGATAGTGAGATTAACATTATTATTAAAAAAATGTTGACAAAGCATTATAGGGAACAAATTGAAATGATATCTAAGTTCAATCATTAAAAATGATAATTAATATTAAAACAAGTTATTCAATCAATAAAGTTGACAGAAGATGATAGGAAAGAGACCAAATTGGTATTGAAGACAGCTATTTTGTTATTATTTTACTGTCCACATTCATCAATATATGCCAACGTGACGAACGTTGTAGAGGGAGGGATGAGCACATCTGCACATTGAACGGTCGTGGCAGGTTCCCACTTTGTTGGACTGATCATCCACCGTTGGATGTGATGCCAATGTGGGTCTCACAATTTTAACTTTGGGAAAGAAAGAGATGGGTGGGAGCCTCAAGAAGAAAGAGTCCAGGTTTTGTGGAAATTCAGCGATGATAAGGTTTCTTTTCATTTAAATTATTTTGGAAGAATCTAGAAAGGAACAATATGCTGTAATTGCACGGTCATTAATTTGAATAATTAATGGATGATGTAATAATATGGAATATTTTACGTGTACCAAAGAAAAATGAAGGGTAAATTACAACTATACATTCAAAGAAGTCTTTATATGTTTGGTCGAAATATATTATTGAAACCATCACAACGGTCTTCTGGTCTATGGTCGCATGATCACATAGAATGAAGATAGCCTATGCGATCATGCGCCAATCTGCTTAACACGCGAAGTAAAGGGCAAGCGTGAAGAGTTGCAGGCTCAGGGTGGAGTCTATAAGTTCGCAACGGTCTTCTGGTCTATGGTCGCATGATCGCATAGAATGAAGATAGCCTATGCGATCATGCGCCAATCCGCTTAACACGCGAAGTAAAGGGCAAGCGTGAAGAGTTGCAGGCTCAGGGTGGTAAAGGGCAAGTGTGAAGAGTTGCAGGCTCAGGGTGGAGTGAAGAGCATAGTAGTTGGCCGTAGGTTTTGGAGTTAGCAGTTGGAAATGCCTGCATTGAAAGTTCATTGGTGTCGCTAAGAGATTGGAGGATATATTATTGAAACCATCGCAACGGTCTTCTGGTCTATGGTCGCATGATCGCATAGAATGAAGATAGCCCATGCGATCATGCGCCAATCCGCTTAACATGCGAAGTAAAGGGCAAGCATGAAGAGTTGCAGGCTCAGGGTGGTAAAGGGCAAGTGTGAAGAGTTGCAGGCTCAGGGTGGAGTGAAGAGCATAGCAGTTGGCCACAAGTTTTGGAGTTAGCAGTTGGAAATGCCTGTCGATCAACAGTCTTCTAGTCTATGGTCACATGATCGCATAGCATGAAGATGGCCTATGCGATCATGCGACAATTCGCTTAACACGCGAAGTAGGGCCAAACATACAGTGGAAGAAGGAAGGTTTTGCATTAGAACAAAGGACGCATAACATAACTTGCGTACAGAGGAAGGGGAAAAAGCTAACCGTCTTCTGGTCTATGGTTGCATGATCGTATAGAATGAAGATAGCCTATGCGATCATGCGACATTCCGCTTAACACGCGAAGTATTTGCATTAGTACAGAGGAAGGTTTCGCATCAGTACAAAGGAAGGAGAAGGGCTGCACATGCAGAGGAAGTAGGGTTTGCATCACTACAGAGGAAGGTAAAGGACAAGCGTGAAGAGTTGCAGGCTCAGGGTGGAGCGAAGAGAATAGCAGTAGGCCGTAGGTTTTGGAGTTATTCTTTATTTTGTGCAAGCTTATTTTGATCAGAAATCCATTTGAAACTTGAAGATAGTAATAAAAGAAACCCTAGTCAGTATAACCAATCAATGCGGGTTTTCTCAAGTTTCTTAGAATGGGAGCTTTGCGTCTAAGAGGAGATTTCAGACAGTTCAGGAGGTCAGATTCCTCAACCTTTTTCAGGCCAGAATCCTCCAATTTTTTTTCCCACCTCTCGGGAGGCCGAAGAAATGGCTTTGGGGTTGGAATCCAGAGCAGGGCGAAAAAGGAATGGAGATCAGGGGTTTTCATTGGAAGGGAAAAAAAATGGTTCAATGACCCATTCAAACAGAGGAAGACACTTCAGGAACGACCCTTTCGCTCTGAGAACAAAAATTTTTGAATTCAAAGAATGGCCCTGTCTCAGAATAAGGAGGTTCCTTTTCGCGTCGGGTTCAATAAACGGTCAAATTTTAGATTTTCAAAAATGAACATGAACCATTCCGCATCCTGGACCAAAGAGCTAAACCCAAATTTGATACCCATCTTTCCCACATCGTCCAGAGGGGTCCCAATTAATCCTCCCTTGCCTAAGAAAGCATGGTCGGACTCCTACTGGGAGATTCATAGAAGAAGACTACAGTTGTTGGGCCACGAGGCGATTCAAAGAAAGGGGTTTCAACATCATGCTAAAGGACAGTTCAAAGGAATGCAGAAAGTTTGGGGACCAATTCTCAAATTTTCGCATCATGAGGTTAAAGATGGGACAACACAACTGCTATGACCAAATGAAGTTGAACCAAAGTTCCCTGACTGGCCCAATGCTTCCGCGGAAGTTTCTCATGTGTGGGTTCCCTCCAAAGCAAACCAGGTATTATCTATAACCTTTTCAGAAGAAACACTAAAACAGAGAAATCTCATTTATCTTCGTCAAGGTATAATATGTAAATTCTGGAAGATAGATATATCATTCAAGGATTTTAAAGAATGGGTATTATACAATTGGGGGGAGGTCTCTAAGATCGAAATCTTGGATAATGAGCTAGAATATTTTGTGGTACTACTTGAAAACAAGTCTAAGAGAGATTCCATATTCAAGTAAAAAGGTTGGTTTCACAAGAATAAAGGGCTACATATGCAACAATGGTCCCCTAACTTTAATAGTGTCAAAAACATTATTAGATTTGTCCCCATGTGGATTAATTTATCAAATCTACCAATCGAATATAAGAATATGGAAATTCTGCAAGTCATAGGCAACAAAGTGGGGATATACCTGTCACATATTTCAAATAAATCTGCAGCCTCAATTTGGTTATGTTTGCTAATGAACATTGAGAAGGAGTTACCTAATTCCATAAAGCTCATCTCAAAATATGGAGTTTGGATTCAGATGATCTCCTATGCCTCCGAACAGTCAATCATTCCGGAGATAATATATTCATCTTCATCCGAGCTTGCAATTTCCCATGAAACTGATTCGGGACACCTTAATAGCAAGGAACCTCAGGTGGATCTCAACAAGGAGGTTTTGCTTCTTTTTTTACATTTCTTATATAGAAGATTATGGTCTTACAATTGGAACAAGGGAGGTTCTCAAATTCTTTCTTTAACGTATCCTTCTCATGAGGTCAGCCAAACATTACATAGCCATGGGAAGGAGATCATATCCAAGGGGGAATATTGGTTAGATCTCAACACTTTCAAAAAGACACTTGGAAAATCTTGGAAATTTTCTAAGGAATCTCTTCTGACTCCTTCCCATACTATCCAGTTGTCAATCTCCAATTGGTGTGTCCCGTGGTTGGAACACCTCATCCTACATTGGGTCTCTCAGGTTCAGACAGATTTATTGGAGGAGATTGCAGACCAAGTTCTTCATGAGGATAACTCACTTGAAACAGAGGAGAATCTTAATGGCTCCTTAGAAAAAGAAAATCAGAACATAACATTCCAGACTTCACAGAATGCCATTCTTCTGACTTCTGAGAATGACATTCTGCACACTAAGATTTGTGATTTGAGAAAGGATGTTCGAGTTTCCCAGAATATTACCCCTTATTCAATACCTCAGTCTCAGGTCTATGCGGAAAAGGAGGATGACATTTTGAAAATCAGACTTTGTGACCTTAAGGGTGTGACAAAACATATTGGATCTGAGGAAAGCAATCGATCCCCAAACTCAGGATGTAGGAAATCCTCAAGAATCAGAAATAGAGGCAAGAAGGATCCCAATATTGAATTGCTGACAGAATTACCTCTGGCTCTAGTAAAGAATAAAATGAAAGGGGGCTTAATATCTCTCAAACCTCTAAGGAACAGAAAGAATCATTAGATCCAGCCTTCAAAGGATAACAGAGCTATCAGTAGCATAGAGGAACCTATTCCTTCTAGACTTCAAGCAGTGTGTGATCTTTTTGGTTGCAGTTGGACTATTTTCTTCATATTATGACCTGAAGCGAGCTTAACAGGAAGACAATATTGCTCCGGTATATTGATGATAATAGCTATTTAATAGATGCCTCTGGTGCGATGATCGTAACCTCAATATTTCATGGTTATATATTTATTGCAGATTGAGTTGGTAATCAATACTGTATTAGCAAGGTCTCAACTTCTATATAATATCTCAACTTCTATACAGCACATTCCACTCCAAGGTAGTATTCACATATATTTTATCCACTGGCTAGTCACTATTTTTTATTTCCATTGTAGACTCCCTTTAGGGTCATAGCCACAGCTTCAAATACTTTATGAACCACTGCTGATATCAGGCTGTTTGTGAGTCTATCCTTGTCTACACCTCGATGGGGAACCAAATGCAATAACAGCTTAATGAATAATATAGTATCTGCTGGCTTCATCATAGATGTCAAGAGAATATTTGATGACTGGTAGTTGTATTGCTATTAAGCCAAGATGTATCGATGGTTCCTTGATATCATGTTTGTAAATAATTGTTCTCTATAATAATGAGTTTAAATGTTTAATTAAAACTTGTTTAATCATTTAACCATCATTTGGAATCCCAGGACCACATTTTATTCTCATGACAAAGATTCCCAGAACTGGATGGGGGGTAAAATCATCAGCACACAATTAGACTTAAACACATTTGTTATCAATATATATGGTCCTATGTCAAGGAAAAAGAAAGTGGAGATTTGGGAGGAAATTAGTAACTGGTTTCATAACTTCCCTGATTGTAATTTCATTGTAGGGGGAGACTTTAATGCCATTATACATGCAATAGAGAAAAAAGGAGGATCTCAAATGTTATCTCAATCTCAATCAGACGTTCATGATTGGCTTTTAAAGGACGATTTGATGGAGATTGAATTTGATAATGGGGCCTTTACTTGGTCCAATAGAAGAATGGGTATGGACAACATTTCGGAAAAATTGGATAGATTCCTTTTTAAGGGTGACTTGACTTCTTTCTCTTTTGGGTTGAAAGCTTCCATATATCCTTCATCAGGCTCATATCATTTTCCAATTTGTCTCGATTTTTTTGAAGAGGACAAACCATATAAATGCTCCTTCAAATTTGAGAATATGTGGTTAAAGGAGGAAAACTTCACAAAAATAATCAAAGATTGGTGGACTGAAGTTAAGGTGAAAGGTTCAAAATTGTTTTGTTTTGTTGCTAAACTCAAATTCATCAAGCAGAACCTGCTGATCTGAAACAGGACTCAATTCAAGAACATTTTTTCATCGAAAATGGAAATTGAATCAAAATTGGCTGATCTAAACAACACGATTATGAATCAAGGAATGAATCAAGAACTATACTTCAAAGAGAAGGATTTTCTTAAGGATTTGGAGGATGTGCTTAGTAAAGAAGAAATATTTTGGAAGCAAAAGTCAAGGGAGTCATGGCTAGCGACTGGAGACAAAAACACCAAATTATTTCACTCTAGCACTAAGTGCCGAAGGAACACCAATAGAATTTTACAAATTTCAACCCAAGATGGATCTATTCTTAATGGGCAAAAAGAGATTCAGTAGGAAATAGTAGCCTTCTACTCCAATTTGCTCAATTCTTCAAATAGCTCCCCTCTTTCATGTCAACAAGAACTTCTCTACAACATTCCCAAAGTTCTCTCAGAGATGGATAACCGAAATCTAATGAGGCCATTTTCAACAGAGGAGATTTTACAAACATTATCAGCAATGGCTCCAGATAAAGCTCCTGGTCTAGATGGATTCCCTCCCTCTTTCTTTCTTCATTGCTGGGAGATTGTTGGTCAAGAACTCACTGAGGCATTGGAGACAGCAAGATTCTCAGGTAGATTTCTGACCGAAATCAATAATACTTTTATTGCTCTTATTCCTAAATCAGAAAATGCAAACTCTATTGATCAATTCAGACCCATTGCATTGTGTAATACGATTTACAAGATTTTATCCAAAGCCCTTGCAAATAGACTAAAAGTAGTCTTAGATAGAATCATTGGGGAAGAACAAACAGGGTTTGTCCTAGGCAGATCCATTTTTGATGGCATAATAATTGCTCAAGAAGCAATACACTCCATTCAACATTCCAAAAAGCCCAGCATGTTAATTAAGTTAGACATCAAGAAGGCTTATGATAAAGTGAACTAGAGATTCCTATCCAAATGTATGGAAAGCTTTGGATTTTCTAAAGCCTGGATTAACTTGATTTTTTATTGCATATCAACTCCAAAATACTCTGTTTTGATTAATGGTTCCCCTCAAGGTTTTTTTGGAAGCTCTAATGGCATAAGACAAGGGGATCCTATATCCCCCTTCTTATACATTATCATGGCAGAGGCATTAGGTCGCAACATTTCTAGGCTTCAATCTCAGGGCAGCATCAGAGGCATATCCGACACATATTTAGTTCCTCCTATTACACACAAGCAATTTGCAGATGATACTCTTCTATTTGGGTATGGTTATGTCAGAGAAGCTACTCTACTTAGAAGTACTCTAAACAAGTATGCTTTAGCCTCAGGACAAATAGTCAACAAAGAGAAATCAGTCATCTTTTTCTTTTATACGAAAAAAAGAATCCAAATGAGAATAGAATCCTTATTAGCTTTTAATGCAGCAGCACTCCCTTGCAATTATTTGGGGATTCCCATTGATAAGAAACTTAGAACATCAGGGATTTGGAAACCAATCAACAAAAGGATGGATCAGAGAATGGCTAGCTGGAAATCCAAATGGCTATCATGTGCGGGAAGGATAGTGATGATTAAAGCTACCCTCTTAGCAATTCCCATATATCTCTTGTCTTGTTTGGCTTTGTCCTCGACTGATTACATGGATATAGTGAAAAAGTTAAGGAATTTCTTTTGGCATGGATGTGACCAGAATAAAAAAATTCAAAATTATCTCCTGGGAAAATATTTGTAAACCAATTAGTGCAGGTGGAACAGGAATCAAGAACTAGTTGTGGCAAAATACAACATTGGGAGCCAAATTATATTGGAAATTGATCAAAAACAAGGATTGCAAATGGGTTAGAATCATCAAAGGAAAATACTTGGGTGCAGAGAGATGCCATGAAATATTCAGAATTAAGAACCTTCCAAGAGGTTCTAGGATATGGAACTTTATATTGAAATCTAGATATGTGGTGGATTCCAATCTTTCTTGGAACATTAGAAGTGGTAACTCTGCTAGATTTTGGGAAGATTCCTGGGGAGGAAGAGGGACTCTCCAGTCAATACCAAACCTTAACTAGATTATGCAACTTTGTCAATCAGCATGGGGTAGTTTGCTTAGACATTACATCATCCCTTCTCAGTCATCAGGAGAGGACGGATCATGGCAGTGGAAGGATTTTTCTAGTTTAGGAGCTGGTATTCATGAAATAAATTTGCTAAAATCTGTAGTGTGTAATAGATCTTTTCTTTTGAAAAATGGTAATGATGAATTAATCTGGACGGGCTCAAAAGATGGAGTATATAAGGTAAAGGGAGGATACAATGTCCTAACTCAGCACATTCAAAAGTCATCTACAATTCCTCTACATCTTTGCTGGAATAAAATGTGCCTTCCCAAAGCTGGTGTATTCCTATGGGCAGCATCTCAGGGCTGAATTTTGACTGCAGAGAGATATTCTTGAATGGGATTCTTGGGTCCATCAAGATGTTACATGTGTCTGAAACATGAAGAATCTCACAATCACCTATTATTTTCCTGCCCCTTTGCCACAGAATGTTGGGAGTGGCTATACTTGAAATTGAATTGGCAATTTGCTCCTCATCAAAACCTTCAATTGCATCTTCTTGCTTGGCCAACTCTCTTTAAAGACAGCTTGTGTGGTAATCTATGGATGATCTCTCCTTCAATTGTACTTTGGGAAATTTGGAAAGAAAGAAACAGGAGAATCTTTCAGGATAAATCAATGGATATCGGGAAAATTTTGAACAGAATTGAAGCAGCAATAGTGGAGATCATGAATTCTCAAAATCAAACACATTCACCTATTCATAAATTTTACACAAGTTGGGATGATAAGATGTTGAAAAGCTGGCATGGGTTGAAAGCTCCTAGCTCTTTAGGAAGAGGTTGCAAGAATAGTGGACTTCTAAGACAATCATGTGTTTGGAAATCTCCATCCCTGGGATGGGTGAAATTAAATTTTGATGGCTCATCAAGAGGTAATCCTGGGCCTTCGGGTGCTGGGTGCATCATTCATTCTTCACAAGGTCAAGTTATTGCTCAATTAGCCATTCCTCTAGAACCAGATACTAACAATGCTGCAGAGATTAAAGCCCTTTATCATGGTCTAATCCTTGTTAGGGATTTAGGATTTAATAAAGTGGAAATTGAAGGGGATTCTATGATAATCATAAATGCAATCAGATCAGGAGCCACTGCAAACTAGAAACTTCAATCTTTTTTAGAGGTGATTTTGAATATTATCTCCAAATTTGAATCAACAATGGCTAACCATATCTACCGTGAAGGTAACGGTAAAGCCGATGAGTTGGCTAATATGGCAGCAAGTGGAGTACATGTCAGATCCATTTTGAATGACTGGCATCTTAGTCAGAACCCAGCAAGGTGAATGGATGGATTAGGCAGCCCAGACTCTTCCGAAAATGAGGAAGAAAAATTTGATGATCCCCAGGGTTCAGAGGAGGACAATGAAGAAGAGGTTACTGAGGAAGATGAAGAAAAATCAGAGCAAACTGATGAGGACCAACAATTTTTGTTTTTTGAATCCGTTTAATTCTTGGTGGGATAAGTAGTTTGCAGTTTTTTTGATGAAGGGTGCTCCCCTTAATACCACAAGCACATAACAGAAATAGAGAAACAACAACAATGATATGCAAGAACAGAAAATTGACTTCTTATTATCTCCACAAATGTGGAATTACAAACTTTCAGAATTACAATATGCAAAGCCACATGGGCATTCCCTTACAATATTCTATAGGACAAAGCCTCGAATTAATACCCAGATCTACTACCCAGAACTGCACTAAACAACACTACGTGCCTTCTTTATATAGGCAATTTCCACCACCCGAGAAGGTTCCAGAAATTTAGCCCTAAGGGCTGACCAAACTTAGAATTATTTTATTTTTCAATTTATTACATCAAAGTCAGCTCAAAATAACTTTTGAAACCGGAACAAAAATTTTGAAGGAAAATTATTTTCTACCATTTCAGGTGGCCCGACTTCCGGAGACCATAAGTCATCACTAGTTGACCCGATTGACTATTATAACCCCATTTCGAAAATGCCACAAAGCGCTCTATAGGCTTGACTAACGCACTGTGCTTGTCATTCAATTTTTTGACCTCATCCGGGGCCTCTAAAGCCTTCAAAATTGAGTTCAAAGTTTCTGTACCCTGCTGCCAATACCGAAAATCTTCAATATCTTCAAAACTAGACCTGATCTAACCATGAAACTTTGCTGGTAGGTTGATATGACTGAGATGAACCTCCATATGCATTTCCTGAGTCATGCTTCTTCAATATCTTACATGGTCCAAACTTCTTCATTTTCAGCTTGTTATATATACCAACCAGAAATCACTCCTTTCGCAAATGAACCATGACTTCATCTCCAACCTGAAATTCCTTATGCCTCCTTTTCTCATCTGCCTTAGCCTTATACTGCGCATTCATCTTGGTAATATGCTTCCTCACCTCCTCATGGATGTTCTTCAAGTGTTCTGCAAAATCTTCAGCTTCAGCACTACTTATTTCTCCTTTATCTATCTTTCTCAATTCAGATGCATTTCTTGGACTACTTCCATTTACAATCTGGAATGATGATTTACCAGTGCTCCTGTTGACAGAATTATTGTATGCAAATTCTGCCTATGGTAAAATCAAATCCCATCCTATTGGCTTATCTCCAACCAAACATGTCAGCAAATTTCCCAAACTTCTATTCACCACCTCTGTTTGTCCATCAGTCTGTGGATGATGTGATGAACTGAACTTCAAATCTATCTTCAACTTCTTCCACAATGTCCACCAAAAATATCCAACAAACTTAGTATCTCGATTTGAAACTATGGTCTTTGGCAAACCATGTAGTCTCACCACTTCTCTAGAAAACAATTCTACTACATGAACAGCATCATTAGTCTTCTTGCACAGAATGAAATGTGCCATCTTCAAAAATCTGTCAATTACTACAAAAATTGAATCATGTCCCTGCTGTGTCCTCGGTAAACCAAGAACAAAATCCATACTGATATCCTCCCAAGGCTTCTCTGGTATAGGTAATGGCTGATATAACCATGTATTCTGCTTCACTCCTTTCACCATCTGACATACTCTACAACTCTGTACAAACTTCTTTACATCTTGCTGTAACTGTGGCCAATAATAATTTTCACAAACCGAAGCAAAGGTTTTATCACGACCAAAATGTCCAGCCAATCCTCCACTATACTTTTCCTTGATGAGATTCTCCCTCATAGAACTTCATGGAATGCACAACTGACTCCCTCTGAATAGCATATCATCTTGGATGATAAAATCCAGCCATTTGGTCCTGTCTAAAGTAACAGGTTTTATACAAGCTTTCCAAGCTTCACCAAAATCAGAATCCTCTGGATACAAATTCTTGAGTTCCTTGAATCCAACCATCTCAATCTGCATCTCTGTCAGTAATGTTGCCTTCTGCTAAGAGCATCTGCAACCCTGTTAGACTTTCCACTTCTATGTTTCAAAACAAATGTATAACTCTGCAAAAACTCAACCTATTTCAAATGCCTCTGATTCAACTTTCTTTGACTATTCAAATATTGCAAAGCTTGATGATCAATATACAAAACAAACTCCTTATGAAGCAGATAATGTCTCCACTTCTTTAATGCCTAAACTATAGTATAAAATTTCTGATCATAAACAGAATATTTTCTCTTGGCATCATTTAACTTTTTACTAAAATAAGCAACAGGTTTACCTTCTTGGCTCATAACAGCTCCTATTGCAGTACCACTAGCATCACAATCTACTTGAAACACCTTATTAAAATATGGAAGTGCTAAAACAGGTTGTTCTGTAACTTTTTGTTTCAACAATTGAAAACTCTTTTCTGCCCCATTAGTCCACTTAAACTCTTTTCTATCCCCTCTCATTGTTTCAGTCAAGGGTCCACAAATACTGCTAAAATTTTTGATAAACTTTCTGTAAAAACTAGCCAAACCATGAAAAAATCTTACGTCAGTAGCACTCCTTGGAGTAGGCCATTCAAAGATAGCCTGTACCTTCTCTGGGTCCATTTTTAGACCTTCTACTGAAACTACAAATCGCAAATACACTAACTTTTTCCTCACAAAACTGCACTTCTTCAAATTAATCAACAATTTGTCATCTCTCAACTTCTCAAACACCATACGAATATGCATCATATGTTCCTCCAATGTCTTGCTAAAAATCAAAATATCATCTAGGTAAACAATGACAAACTTACCCAGAAATTCTTTCAGAACCTCATTCATGAGCTGCATGAAAGTGCTCGGTGCATTGGTTAGCCCAAAAGGCATGACTAACCACTCATACAGTCCTTCCTTTGTCTTGAAGACAGTCTTCCATTCATCTCCTTTTTTGATCCAAATTTGGTGATATCCACTCTTCAGATCTATTTTTGAGAAATACATAGCTCCACTCAAACAATCCATAATATCATCCATTCATGGTAATAGAAACCTATACTTGATTGTGATCTTTTTTATTGTTCTAGAATCTGTACACATCCTCCATTCTCCATTCTTCTTTGGTGCTAATACTGCTGGTACAGCACATGGACTCAGGCTCTCCCGAATTAATCCCTTCTATAACAACTCATGTACTTGTCTTTTCAACTCTTCACTTTCTGCTGGTGTCATTCTGTGTGTTGCCTTATTTGGCAAACTAGCTCCTAGAATCAAATCCATCTAGTGACTGATCTTCCTTACCGAAGGTAATCCATTAGGTACATTATCAGATACAATATCCTAAAACTCATTCAACAAATCTACAACCTCTACAGGTACATCCTCTACTTCTTCTTCACTAACTTTTAGAATTAAAGCAAAACACACATGCTCATGCCTCATACAATCTAGGAATGGTCTTCTATCAACAAATGTTATTATTGCATTACCATATACTTTTTTTTCGGTCTCCATCAATGGCTTTAGCTTATGTCGCACTCCATCCTTTGTCACGAAATATGTATTCGTACGACCATCGTGTACAACACATCTATCAAACTACCACGGTCTACCGAACAACATATGACATGCATCTATAGAGATGATATCACATAGTACCTCATCTTGGTACCCGCCCATCTTGAACTTTACCAGTCACTATTCACTGACCATGAACTTGTGGTCATCCTGCACCCAGGCAATCCGATATGGATGTGGGTGTCTCTGTCTCTTGAGTTTCAACTTTGTCACCATCTCTTCTGACACTAAATTGTCAGTGCTTCCACTATCGATAATCACATGACAGCATTTACCCTCACACTTACATCTAGTACGAAAAAGGCTCCTCCTTTGTTCAGGTTCATTCTCACGACTTAGCAAGACTCTTTTGTTAATTAGCGTTTCTCCTTTTTCAACATCTTCAAAATTTGAGGATCTAGCATCTTCATCTACATGTGCAACTCTAGCCTGGCCTTCATTTCTTCTGTCTGTTCTGCCTTGGCACTGAGGACATTCAAATGCCCTATGACCTTCTTCTCCACAGTGAAAATATGTTCCACGGAAGCCTCCTCTTCCTGAACCTTGTCCTCTTCCTCTTCCTCTCTGATCTCTATTACTTTGATCCTGGAAATGATTAGAATTATTTCCTCTCTGATTCTGACTGCTACTGGCCTCATCCTTCTTTTTCAGATCTTCATTTCAGCCACCATATGACCGTCTGCCAGATCTTTCACCACGACCTCTTCCATTTTGTCTGCTCTCAAACTTCTTGTTCAACTTTTCCTCTGCTTTTAGGGCAAACTGGTATGCCTCCTCAATATTGTTCATTAGAACCAAATTCAACTCCTCCTGAATGCTTGGCCTTAACCCATTAAGGTATCGGGCAACTTTCTCCTTATCAGCTTATGCATGGCCCATTCTGATGAGGAGTTGATAGAACTCCTCTGTATACTTCTGAACAGATCTTCCTACTTATTTCAGACTTTGCATTTTCTTTAGTAGGTCAAGCTCATAATCAACAAGAATAAACTGTCGCTTCAATTTATCCACCATCCGATCCCATCTTGTGATTTTATCTTTCCCTCTTCTATTTCGCTCTAATTGAATTTCTTCCCACCAGATCTTCCCATGACCTTTCAGTCTAGCCTTCGCAAATTTGACCCTATCAGGATCCTCAACATCGTCATATTCAAATTATTCCTCACATTCATTAATCTAGTCGATCAATTCCTCTGGATTAAGATTTCCAGAAAATGTAGGAACGTCAATCTTAGGTCTTTTCCCAATCTTGAAAATCATTTGAAAAAGTTTTTCTTCCTCTTGGTTCACAATTTCGGCTTCTCCTTCTTGATATTCTTCTTTGGCTTCATCCTCGCTTTCATCTCTGATATTAAGATTCATTCTTCTGTGAATCTCTTCTTGCAATGCTCGCACTTGTCTCTGCAGCTCTCTAACCTCAGGTGTCATAGCACCAGCTCTTCTACCACGTTCTCTTCGTGGAGATATTTTTGCAATGCGCGCTAAAACCCTAACCGCGGTCCTGGTGCAAACTGCCTCATAATCGGCAATCAGTTTACACACTCAAGAACAACCGCTCTGATACCACTTGATGAAGGGTGCTCCCCTTAATACCACAAGCACATACTAGAAATAGAGAAACAACAACAATGATATGCAAGAACAGAAAATTGACTTCTTATTATCTCCACAAATGTGGAATTACAAACTTTCAGAATTACAATATGCAAAGCCACATGGGCATTCCTTTACAATATTCTATAGGACAAAGTCTCGAATTAATACCCAGATCTACTACCCAGAACTGCACTAAACAACACTACGTGCCTTCTTTATATAGGCAATTTCCACCACCCGAGAAGGTTCCAGAAATTTAGCCCTAAGGGCTGACCAAACTTAGAATTATTTTATTTTTCAATTTATTACATCAAAGTCAGCTCAAAATAACTTTTGAAACCGGAACAAAAATTTTGAAGGAAAATTATTTTCTACCATTTCAGGTGGCCCGACTTCCGGAGACCATAAGTCATCACTAGTTGACCCGATTGACTATTATAACCCCATTTCGAAAATGCCACAAAGCGCTCTATAGGCTTGACTAACGCACTGTGCTTGTCATTCAATTTTTTGACCTCATCCGGGGCCTCTAAAGCCTTCAAAATTGAGTTCAAAGTTTCTGTACCCTGCTGCCAATACCGAAAATCTTCAATATCTTCAAAACTAGACCTGATCTAACCATGAAACTTTGCTGGTAGGTTGATATGACTGAGATGAACCTCCACATGTAAAATCAAAACATTTCGAGATCGTAAGACCACTTACTAAAAATATCAAGTTTTCATAAATAGCAACTCTGCACAAGATAGCCCTTATTGAATACAAAAATAGAAATATTTTTAGGTGATGCAAGATTGCTCTTACACCCAAGATGCTCCTGCATTAGACACCCAGGGTAATTTGAGAAGTGACCCTATCACAACTCCGGTGTGCAGAGGAAAATCAAGATGGTTAACCTCCTCCTTTGCTAGCCATGATGAATCTTCAACAGGTCATCCTTTCCATTTGACCAACTACTCTTCATATGTCCTCTTCCTTGTGCTTCTGCCAACACAACTATCCAGTATGTCTTCAATCTCCTTGATATCTGAACCGGTTGCTGGAATACTCCACTGTGCTGCTGCAACCTCATCTTCAACACCTCCTTCATGATACTCTGTCAAATCTGAAATATTAAACACTGGTGAAATATTCAGCTCACTAGGCAATTCTACCTCATATGCATTTCCTGAATCATGCTTCTTCAATATCTTACATGGTCTAAACTTCTTCATTTTCAGCTTGTTATATGTACCAACCAAAAATCGCTCCTTCCCCAAATGAACCATGACTTCATCTCCAACCTGAAATTCTTTATGCCTCCTTTTCTCATCTGCCTTAGCCTTATACTGCACATTCATCTTGGTAATATGCTTCCTCAACTCCTCATGGATGTTCTTCAAGTGTTCTGCAAAATCTTCAGCTTCAGCACTACTTATTTCTCCTTTATCTATCTTTCTCAATTCAGATGCATTTCTTGGACTACTTCCATATACAATCTGAAATGGTGATTTACCAGTGCTCCTGTTGGCAAAATTATTGTATGCAAATTCTGCCTATGGTAAAATCAAATCCCATCCTGTTGGCTTATCTCCAACCAAACATCTCAGCAAATTTTCCAAACTTCGATTCACCACCTCTGTCTGTCCATCAGTCTGTGGATGATGTGATGAATTGAACTTCAAATCTATCTTCAACTTCTTCCACAATGTCCGCCAAAAATATCCAACAAACTTAGTATCTCAATCTGAAACTATGGTCTTTGGCAAACCATGTAGTCTCACCACTTCTCTAAAAAATAATTCTGCTACATGAACAACATCATTAGTCTTCTTGCAGGGAATGAAATGTGTCATCTTTAAAAATCTGTCAACTACTACAAAAATTGAATCATGTCCCTGATGTGTCATCGGTAAACCAAGAACAAAGTCCATACTGATATCCTCCCAAGGCTTCTCTAGTATAGGTAATGGCTGATATAACCCTGTATTTTACTTCACTCTTTTCGCCATCTGACATACTCTGCAACTCTGTACAAACTTCTTCACATCTTGTTGTAACTGTGGCCAATAATAATTTTCACTAACCAAAGCAAGGGTTTTATCATGACCAAAATGTCCAGCCAATTCTCCACTATGCTTCTCCTTGATGAGATTCTCCCTCATAGAACTTCATGGAATGCACAACTGACTCCCTCTGAATAGCATATCATCTTGGATGATAAAATTCAGCCATTTTGTCTTGTCTAGAGTAACAGGTTTTGTACAAGCTTTCTAAGCTTCACCAAAATCAGGATCCTCTGTATACAAATTCTTGATTTCCTTGAACCCAACCACCTCAATCTGCATCTTTGTCAGCAATAGTTGCCTTCTTCTAAGAGCATCTGCAACCCTGTTAGACTTTTCACTTCCGTGTTTCAAAACAAATGTATAACTCTGCAAAAACTCAACCCATTTCAAATGCCTCTAATTCAACTTTCCTTGACTATTCAAATATTGCAAAGCTTGATGATCAGTATACAAAACAAACTCCTTAGGAAGAAGATAATGTCTCCACTTCTTTAATGCCTGAACTATAGCATAAAATTCCTGATCATAAACAAAATATTTTCTCTTGGCATCATTTAACTTCTCACTGAAATAAGCAACATGTTTACCTTCTTGGCTCATAACAGCTCCTATTACAGTATCACTAGCATCACAATCTACTTGAAACATCTTATTAAAATCTAGAAGTGCTAAAACGAGTTGTTCTATAACTTTTTGTTTCAACAATTGAAAACTCTTTTCTACCCCATTAGTCCACTTAAACTCTTTTCTATCCCCTCTCATTGTTTCAGTCAAGGGTCCACAAATACTGCTAAAATTTTTGATAAACTTTCTGTAAAAACTAGCCAAACCATGAAAAGATCTTACCTCAGTAGCACTTCTTGGAGTAGGCCATTCAAGGATAGCCTGTACCTTCTCTGGGTCCATTTTTAGACCTTCTGCTGAAACTACAAATTCCAAATACACTAACTCTTTCCTCACAAAACTGCACTTCTTCAAATTAATCAACAATTTGTCATCTCTCAACTTCTCAAACACCATACGAATATCCATCATATGTTCCTCCAATGTCTTGTTAAAAATCAAAATATCATCTAGGTAAATAATGACAAATTTACCCAGAAATTCTTTCAGAACCTCATTCATGAGCCACATGAAAGTGCTCGGTGCATTGGTTAGCCCAAAAGGCATGACTAACCACTTATACAATCCTTCCTTTGTCTTGAAGGCAGTCTTCCATTCATCTCCTTCTCTGATCCGAATCTGGTGATATCCACTCTTTAGATCTATTTTTGAGAAATACACAGCTCCACTCAAACAATCCATAATATCATCCATTCGTGGCAATGAAAACTTATACTTGATTGTGATCTTGTTTATTGCTCTGGAATCTGTACACATCCTTCATTCTCCATTCTTCTTTGGTGCTAATACTGCTGGTACAACACATGGACTCAGGCTCTCCTGAATCAATCCCTTTTGTAACAACTCATGTACTTGTCTGTTCAACTCTTCACTTTCTGCTTGTGTCATTCTGTGTGCTGCCTTGTTTGGAAAACTGGCTCCTGTAATCAAATCCATCTGGTGACTGATCTTCCTTACCGGTGGTAATCCATTAGGTACATTATCAGATACAATATCTTGAAACTCATTCAATAAATCTGCAACCTCTACAGGTACATCCTCTACTTCTTCTCTACTAGCTTTTGGAATTAAAGCAAAACACACATGCTCATGCCTCATACCATCTAAGAATTTTCTTCCATCAACAAATGTTATTCTTGCATTACCACATACCTTTTCTTCGGTCTCCTTCAATGGCTTTAGCTTATGTCGCACTCCATCCTTTGTCAGGGAATAGGTATTCGTACGACCATCGTGTACAACAGATCTGTCAAACTACCACGGTCTACCCAACAACATATGACATGCATCCATAAAGATGATATCACATAGTACCTCATCTTGGTACCCGCCGATCTTGAACTTTACCAGGCACTGTTCACTGACCATGACCTTGTGGTCATCCTGCACCCAGGCAATCCTATATGGATGTGGGTGTTTTTGTCTCTTGAGTTTCAACTTTCTCACCATCTCTTCTAACACTAAATTGTCAGTGCTTCTACTATCGATAATCACATCATAGCATTTACCCTCACACTTGCATCTAGTGTGAAACAGGCTCCTCCTTTGTTCAAGTTCATTCTCACCACTTAGCAAGACTCTTCTGTTAATTAGCATTTCTCCTCTTTCAGCATCTTCAGAATTTGATGATCCAGCATCTTCATCTACATGTGCAACTCTGGTCTGGCTTTCATTTCTCCTGTCTATTCTGCCTTGGCGCTGAGGACATTCAAATGCCCTATGACCTTCTTCTCCACAGTGAAAACATGTTCCACGGAAGCCTCCTCTTCCTGAACTTTGTCCTCTTCCTCTTCCTCTCTGATCTCTATTACTCTGATCTTGGAAATGATTGGAATTATTTCCTCTTTGATTCTGACTGCTACTGGCCTCATCCTTCTTTTTTGGATCTTCATTTTGGCCACCATATGACCGTCTGCCAGATCTTCCACCACGACCTCTTCCATTTTGTCTGCTCTCAAACTTCTTGTTCAACTTTTCCTTTGCTTTTAGGGAAAACTGGTATGCCTCCTCAATACTATTCATTCGAACCAGATTCAACTCCTCCTGAATGCTTGACCTTAACCCATTAAGGTATCGGGCAACTTTCTCCTTATCAGCTTCTGCATGGCCCGTTCTGATGAGGAGTCGATAGAACTCCTCTATATACTCTTGAACAGATCTTCCTGCTTGTTTCAGACTTTGCATTTTCTTTAGTAGGTCAAGCTCATAATCAACAAGAATGAACTGTCGGTTCAATTTATCCACCATCCGATCCCATCTTGTGATTTTATCTTTCCCTCTTCTATTTCGCTCCAATTGAATTTCTTGCCATGAGATCTTCTCATGACCTTTCAGTCTGGCCTTCGCAAATTTGACCCTATCAGGATCCTCAACATCTTCATACTCAAAATATTCCTCACATTCATTAATCCAGTCGATCAATTCCTCTGGATTAAGATTTTCAGAAAATGTAGAAACCTCAATCTTAGGTCTTTTCCCAATCTTGGAAATCACTTGAAAAAGTCTTTCTTCCTCCTAGTTCACAATTTCAGCTTCTCCTTCTTGATATTCTTCTTCGGCTTCATCCTCGCTTTCATCTCTAACATTAAGATTCATTCCTCTACGAATCTCTTCTTGCAATGCTCACACTTGTCTCTGCAACTCTCTAACCTCAAGTGTCACAGCACCAACTCTTCCGCCACGTTCTCTTCGTGGAGGCATTTTCACGATGCGCGCTAAAACCCTAACCACGGTCCTGGTGCAAACTACCTCATAGTCAGCGATCTGTTTACACACTCAAGAACAACCGCTCTGATACCACTTGATGAAGGGTGCTCCCCTTAATACCACAAGCACATAATAGAAATAGAGAAACAACAACAATGATATGCAAGAACAGAAAATTGACTTCTTATTATCTCCACAAATGTGGAATTACAAACTTTCAGAATTACAATATGCAAAGCCACATGGGCATTCCCTTACAATATTCTATAGGATAAAGCCTCGAATCAATACCCAGATCTACTACCCAGAACTGCCCTAGACAACACTATGGGCCTTCTTTATATAGCCAATTTCCACCGCCCGAGAAGGTTCTAGATATTTAGCCCTAAGGGCTGACCAAACTTAGAATTATTTTATTTTTCAATTTATTACATCAAAGTCGGCTCAAAATAACTTTTGAAACCTGAACAGAAATTGTGAAGGAAAATTATTTTCGGCCATTTCAGGTGGCCTGACTTCCGGAGACCATAAGTCATCACCAGTTGACCCGATTGACTATTATAACCCCATTTCATAAACGCCACGAAGCGCTCTACAAGCTTGACTAGTGCAAGGTGCCCATCACCCAATTTTTTGACCTCATCCGGGGCCTCTAAAGCCTTCAAAATTGAGTTCAAAGTTTCTGTACCCTGCTGCCAATACCGAAAATCTTCAATATCTTCAAAACTAGACCTGATCTAACCATGAAACTTTGCTGGCAGGCTGATATGATAGATGAACCTCCACGTGTAAAATCAGAACATTCCGAGATCGTAAGACCACTTACTAAAAATATCAAGTTTCCATAAATAGCAACTCTGCACAAGATAGCCCTTATTGAATACAAAAACAGAAATATTTTTGGGTGATGCAAGATTGCTCTTACACCCAGGATGCTCCTGCATCATTTTTCTGGTTGTTTGATACTGGTTTTCATGGAAAGAGCACTAATGCTCCATCTTTGTCCATACTTTATGACTGAACAATATTATGGCGTTAGATGTAGATAATTACTATATATTTTATTTTCTGCTTAATACAACAACTTCAGCTTCGGCCTTTGCTGATAAAAAAAAAGTCTTTATATGTTTATAAATTATATAAAATTATAGTTATGCTTAGAAGTATAATGTGTAGTGGAATAGGGAGAGAAGTATAATTATATAAAATTATAATTATGTTTAGAAGTATTATGTGTAGTGGAATAAGGAGAGAAGTATGATGTGATGGTTATGGAAGAAAAATATTTAGTATGGGTATCAATTTTTAAAAATAAAGATATAAGAGTGGCTTTGTATATAGGTGAAATTATTAAATAATAATGTATAAATATATAATAGATATATACTGTATCTTTTAATTTAAAAGAAAAACAAAAAGAATTATCAAAATCATGAATGATTGATGATTGATGGTTTCTGCAAAAGTATGATTAAAATTATATGGAAAAATAAAAATAAGTATATTACTCCAAAATAAAATTTCAATGTGAAATTAAAACTAATAAATAAAGTAGTTCTTAAATAAAAATAAATATTTCATAGCAATATTTGAGATATCATTAAAAGTTTTAAATATGTGAAAATATTTCTATGTATATTTTATTTATTGTAAAATTTGATTGTATTTTATGATAAAGATATTTGAATACATTCATATAACCATTAAATTTAGACCTAAGATGACATGACAACTAATTAGATTTACTTATGTATAGTATTATAATATTTTTATTTTTCTAATTTTTAATTTTTCTATTAATAATTCTTAAATAATATATTAATATAATATTGTAGGGAAATATAAGATTTTCCTATGAATAATTTGAGATAATTAGCTAGATGCAATTCATTAGTCACAATAAGTCTAGATTAACTAATTGTGACAAAACATTGATAATTTGGCAAAGTGTAGTTGCTATTTTAAGAAATCTAAATTCAAAAGTTAGATTACACAACTCTAAATCAAAAAAATGAGTGCCTATATAGAAGATTATGGTATTAGATTGATGTATGCTAGAAATGGCTTATTGTATTGAGTGCTTCATGTACATTTACCTTAGATCCATGCTTCAAATGTTTTTCTTCTTGTGGAGCTCCTTGGCTTGTTTTACCCTAGGTTTCAATTTTAATTTTTACCTTTTCCTTTTATCCTACTTGCTTGCATCTTTCCTTTTCCATTGGTCAAACTCACACAATATTTTCAAAGATTGCAAATGATGTTCTGATGTGTCCATTCCAACTTGTATTCCAAGAGGTCTTCATATTAATGAGCTCTCTAATGGATGAAGTCCCCATTAGCTAATATACATGTGATAACTTCACAAAATGGTACAGATTGGCCTTGTTGTGTAGCAACATGGATTGAATAAAAAATATTTGATTAAAGTTATTTGGTAGAAATTTCAAGAGCCTAAATTATTATAGTTGCTGCTAATTTAAAAGATAAATTACTATTAAATTGGCTATTAAGATATGAATATTTTAAACATGTAATGCATTTACTATTGATAAAGAAAATGTCAAAAGTAACAAAAAAAATCTATCAATACACGATGTAGTAATTTATTGATTTTGTTTAGATTAATTAGTGGTTGTGTTCTAATGTTGTTTCAAATGAGTTAAACTATCTACTAGAATGCACTATCAATGTGCCACTACTATAATGCATGAAACCATACTTTATTTGTAGTGCCTCTCCGATTTGATTTCTTCTTTATAACCCTTGGATGGGAATGTGATGTTTGGATTATGTTGGACCTTGTTGTGATGTTGCTTATTTGATGATTTGGATTATGCATTAGTATTAGCATGTTGGATGTGAATCTAGACATTGATGTAACCTTTTTGTACTTTAGAAGAATGTAATGATTTATGGTAGCATTTATGGTTAACAATTTTAATGCTAACTAGTTATCCTTGATGAGATTTTATGTTTTAGCATATGATTAGTGACACTTAGCATGATGTCCTTGGTAAGGATATGGTTGTTATTGCCATCGCGGTCAAATGGTAAGCAACGTAAGTTGATGATCTTTCTTGGTATCTCATGTTATTGAATATTGTAGCTAGTTATTATTGTTAAGAAGTGATTACATGATGTTATTGAGGATACCTTGAGATCATGGACATGCTTATGATGATGATCTAGGATGAGTGTTTATGATGCAGAACAAAGTCATTGTCACTTGCTTGCGAGATCTACATGATGTCTTGTTTTGTCCTCATTGTATGTTATTATTCAAGAAGTCCATAATTTTACTTCACCTATATTATAGAGCTTTGGTTTCTTATGGATGTATTCTCACACCTATGTTCTCATGTATGCATTTCATTGGTGTAGGAGTTTGTTTCCCTATTCTATTTATTGCAATTGAGTGGGTAATGCCTCGATGTGCATGTATTTGGTACTCCCTAGTGTGGAGGAAGATTTCATTTCATGTCCTTCATTGGTGTCGGCAAGCCTACCCTGTTGTTAGACTCAGTTACCCAGTCTATTGCATGCTTTAGGCATCAACTATCATACCCCTCTAACCATAACATGTCCTTGATAGACTTGGGAATGTTGCAGGGGCTTTTATGATTATTTTTAGTAGAGTATGTTTTTTATTAATCCATTCTATTCCTTCTCATTTTAGTTTTGGCAATGATAAATGGTTTTAGGTATATTGCTCCAAGTGTATCCATCTCTTCTTATGTGTTCTCATGATATTTTAGGATCTTGATTTTATGTGGTCACTGGACACATCCATATGTTTACTATATGAAGTACTCCTTATTAATGAATATTAACACCTTCAATAAATTAGTTATAATGACTAAAAGGGTTGATTATGATACCTTGATGCTTATGCTTAATTGTTATAGGACTATTATTTAATATTGTTTCATGATTTCCTTAACATTTAGACTCTTTAAAAATAAACTGGAGGGATGGAAGGAAGCTTTATTGAGCCAAGCTAGAAAGATTCAATTACTTAAATCCTCTCTTCAAAAATTGCGTGTGCATGCTCTTAACTTGTTTAAAATCCCCTCCAAGGTTTCCAAATTCATTAAGGTTATCATGAAAAGGTTCCTTTGGTCAAGGGATGAGGAGAAGAAATGTTTCCTTCTTATTTCTTGGGAAAGTGTTTTTAAACCAATAAAGATGGGAGGATTAGGTCTCAAAAGTATTATCACCTTTAATAAAGCTTTTTTGGCTAAATAGATATGGAGAATCTTTGGTGAATCTAGGGAATGGAACCAGATCTGTAAAAGTAAATACTTTAGTCAATTCTCCTCCTTTTTTGACTTAATTAATTCTCAAGGGGTCATTAATAGATCTCATATATGGAAAAACATTCAAAAGGTTAAGGAGATTGTTTTTGATTAAGGAAAACAAGTTTTAAAGGGGCCCTGAAACCCAAACAGTATTAAAAATATATAGAGATATAGCAATTACATTCCACTAAGATACGATAGCCATAGCCAAAAAAGGCCAGACATAGTCCACCAGAAAAACAAACAATAAAAACCAGGAAACAGGTCTAGAACCAGAAAGCAAAAAAACTAGGTCAGGTCCAAAAAAACTAGGGGAGCAGATCAAGAAAATTCTCTTAGTATCTCCACCACTTGAATCTTGAGCTCAGTCACCTTGTTCGTAGCATCCTTGAGTTCAACCAGATCCTTGTCAGGTTCTCACATGTCTTTCTTTATGGTGTTGGACCTTGTTCTCTTCCTGAACCCTTCCTCCAGAGTTTTATATTTGCTACTATTTGGTGACTCCTCCTTGCTGCTCCTGTGTTCCTCAAATTTACTAATCAAGACTTTTATGTTATCATTTGAGGCTTTGACGATGCTATGGCTCTGCTCTGCTATTTTTTGCAAAGTCCCCTCCAAGCTCTGCATCCTCATCTTCACATCCTCCATTTTACTCTCCATCTCATTCTTCTCCTCTGTTAGCGTTATCTTTCTTCTATTACCCTCCCTTTCTAGCATACCCACCCGAAATTTTAGCTCCTGAATTTCGTGGAAAGTCCATTTGGTTGTCTTGTAGCTATCAATAATATTGTTTTTAGCATTATTGAGGACATCCATCTGAGGATGTTCTTTGGTAATGTCACTTAGAATCACCAGGGCGGGGTCTATGATATCCTCCATTTGAATCTTGCCATCCTTATTTTCCTTAACCAGGTTCTCATCAATTCTCTCTTTAGGCCCATTCTGACAGACACCTTACTCTCCAAACCACATTCTTCTCTTTATCTTTTATCTTGCATTCATACTGGTTGGTCCCTTGATCTTTAGCAGCCTACATATCATCTTCCTCTCTCCCCTGACTCTCCTCTTCCTCTTCACTATCCTTCCCTTCCTCTTGTCCTTCCTCCTTATTCTCTTCTTCCATTCTCCTCTTTTTCCTCTGTTTCCTGCCACAATCTATAACCTCTTCCCTATTTTTTGGCATTTTGATGATAAACTTTTTCTTCCCCTTCTTATTCCTCTTAGTTTCCTCCTCCTCCCCAATTGTATCTTCCTTAGCTTTAGCACTGTCTCCCTCAGTGTCCATACCATCCGCTTCCTCGTCATAATCCCTGTCAGAAGAGACCTCAATAAACTGCTTAGAATCAAGTTTCTCCTTTTCAACCTTTTTTTCTTTCTTAATCTTCTTTTCCCCCTTTCTGGTATGTGGGGAGGCATCAGCATCCGAGTCAGAATGCATGTCTTGACTCTCCTTGGTGTTAGAAGGGGTATACTCTTCATCACCGAAGTCGAGCTCATCATCAGAGCCCACCATTCCCCCTTTCCCCTGGTTAATTTCCTTACCTATGGTTTTAGCTTTGAAAAACTCATAAATTAACAACAACAGACCTTCATGAAAAGAAGGATTACCGATGGCTTTCTCCCTATAATCATTTATGTTTTCATTAATGGACGAGTAGAGGTAAAAAGGAATAGATATTTTAGTACTAGACCTGAAATGATTGAGAAGAACGAAGTGGTAGGAGTAAATATGATCAAACCTCATGTCTAGAGAAATGTATTTAATTATCGCTCTCAACACGAACCTCCATAGAGGTTTGATGGATCTCAGCAGGTAGTAAGTGCCCCAGTTCTCAAGAGCCTTCTTCTCCTTCTTTCCTTTGGTGAATTCTGCCATCGTCTAGCCAGAAATGCAGCGATCTTTGTAGAATTTCTTTCCTACAATCGGAATGCCCATCACCACTGAGATAACCTCCTCGGTAACATTGAACTCGACCCCATCAATTTTAACACTCCCCTTATTCCAATTTTTAACCATTGTTTTGGTGACCAAGGGTTTCCATCCATGTAGTCTTTCGATGAAAGTGGTCACCTCCCCTTTACTTAGAATATCCCACACCTTCGACCGTCTCTGCCATTTCTCAGCCTCATCTTCCGGTTCCCTTTTGTGGTGTTCCCCCACCATTTTCCTTCTTGTTCTGCAGACAAAACTTCTGGTGATAGAGCTCTTCAAAGTTTTGGGCAAGAAATTGGTATGAGAAATATTCTTGATCCTTCCCTTAGCGTTTAGAGAAAAACACCCAAAAACATGCCATGACGTGCAAAGGTGGCAGTTTCCTAGGTGATCCGTACTTTGGCTCATGTTCTCATACATCATATATCGGCACAAGTTCCCTATCATAAACTTTCATCATTAAATTTTGATATTTTTGAATCTGCCTGGGATTCACTCACTTTCCATTAATTCCTTGATTTCAAGCGGAATTAATTGCCCCTCCATCCATCTTTTCACCTCGTTATTTCTGACAGCCCAATTGGCCAACCTGTCAGCAACTTGGTTAGCCTCCCTGTACTCATGTGCCATGTGGATTTTTTCAAAAGACTTAAGGAACTGAACACTTTCATTAACCAAGTTGGCTATTGTCTAGGTCGGCATATTTTTTTCATTTAGACAGTCGATTATGTTCTTTGAATCGCCTTCCAACCATAGATTTCTGACTCCAATATCCATGGCCAGCTTTATGGTTTGATGAGCCATAGTCGCCTCCGCAACATGATTGGTTTGCACTCCCAAAGGAGCTGATATAGAAGGTTAAGGAGATTGTTGCCTATGACCTAAGGTGGAAGTTGGGAAATGGTAGATGTATTTGATTTTGGGAGGATAAATGGATTTTGGATCAATCCCTTTGTAGAATTATGGCTTTTTCTCCCTTTGTGGACCTCTGGGTTTGTCTTCGCCATTTCTTCTTGGAATCAATTTTGGGAGAGAATCATGACATTGAAGATGGGTGGGGACTTCATTTTGAGCCCGCTACTTGCAAAGATTAGAAGAGGAAGGAGATGATTTGGTATAGATTGTCTAAAGGAAAAGTTAACCCTTATTTGGAGAAGCTGCATGGTTACGACCACAAGAATATTTGTTCAGGACAAGCATGAAGGTTTTATTGTCCTCTTTGATAAGGAGTTTTTTATTAATGAGAAGCTCATTTTCGATATTACTGGTCTTCCTATGTCTAGTATGAATTTTTTTAGGGATAGGAAAGTGTGTGTGAAGAGGAAGTCTCAAAATTCCCTAAGTCTAAAGAAGAAAAAAAGGCTCTCATTAAAGGCATTAATAATTTTTTTATCGCAAGATAATTAAGCCACTATGGAGGGAAGTTCTTAAACTAATAATGGAATATTTTACGATGGATGGTAGATACACTAAGGTTCATGACTACCATATTGTCCTACTAAATCACTTTCAACATAAGGTTCTGGTTTCTTTTCCTTTCTACCTCTGCTCTTCCCTTAGCGCTAGTATAGCTAAATATAAGAAGAACCCCAATAATCAGGTTCTCCACTAAGGGATGATTTTATTAATATATGAGTACTACAAGGAGAGGGCTTTTGGAACCCCTATTAAACATATCCAATATGTTCATAAGGAGGGTATAGAGAGCCCTGATAAATTTGAAAAGCAGTGGGAAACTAATTCTAAGGAGGATTATGAGGATTCACTGGATGTTAAGAGTAAGCCCTCCCCTAGGAAGAAATTAGTTGGCACCCCTATTTTCAAGGGGGATAAAGGCATAGAAACTAAAGAAAGTGATGAGTGGGACAATCCCCTATTTCTTTCGTATGCAAAAATGATGTCATCCAACTTGAAAGATGTCAACCTAAAAATTGGCTCACCCACTAGAAAAAGAAGAAAAGAGAGGAGGTTGCGTTTATTGAGCCCCATTCTCAGTGGAAAAAGAGGAGAATTGACACTAAGAAGATGGAAGGGGAGATTAGTACGGAATCTCCCTCACTAGAGGGCATTATCAATATCACCAACACCAATATTGGTGTTAAGGATAAATGTGTTGTTGGCTTCCCTACTCCTGACATTAGCAGATCTATTGAGAAATTAATTCCCTCATCCATGGGTGGGGAATAGGAGAGGGTTGTGGGAGATGAGTATAAAATTGATGGTGATGATCTCATCCATCTGGATGATCACAAGAAAGATGGGACCATAAATGTTCTTGGCATTGCTAAAAAGGGTTCCCTCAATTACTATAGACTTGTTAAATGAGTCTTTCATGACTTAGAAGAAATCAAACTTAATCAAAGGGGATTTCACCAAAAAATTATTGTTCCTAGAAGCGCTTGGGTTTGGTAAGGAAAACTCCTCTAATATTGTCAAGGACCTAGCTAAAGTTATGGAAAATGTTTAAGCCCTTACCAATCAATATGACAAGATATTTGAGGAAGTTAATGCAAGAATCACCAAAATGGAGGACACTCTTAAGAAGATTGATGGTGAGAAGGCAATCAATCCAGAGAGAGTTCTAGCCCTGGGAAGAGGACCCGGTCAAGAACTAGGAAGAAAGAACTCAGTACCTAGAAGGAAATTGAAGACCTTAAGAGTGTGGATACTAAACTAGACCAATTAAAGTTGGAAGCTGCGAGGATTCTTAAGAACTTTTCCTAATTCTACTTTTTTGGTTGTTGTTTATGGTTTTCTATCTGCTGGCTTTTTGGTGGTTTTTGTGTAGTGCTAGTCTTTTCTCTATCTTTACCAGCATATCTTATAGGCAATTTTTGGTCATAGTCTAGTTGTCATTTTGGTGTTCTTTAATGTCCTATCTATTGTAATGACATTGTAAAGAGTTTTGAGTCCCTTCAAAACTTGATTTTCACTTAATAAAAAATAGTTAGTCTTTAAATATTATGATTCTGACTTACTTGTCGTGATTATTGTTCTATAATTTCATGCATGATTATGATTATCTCTTCAGTAAAAGATTTTATTATGTGACCAACCCTATGATGGATTTTATTACTGATGTCATTCTAACTCTTATTTTATATCTCAATTGTGATGCTTATGTAATGTTTACTTATGAGCTTGTATCTATGATTTTTTTTAATGACAAGGGTAGAAGTCGTAGTTACTCACCTAGTGAGCTCCAAATGACCTATCAACCCATGTCATTGTTTGCACTATCTTATATATGGGTGGGTGCAAGAAGTTGAGTCCCACTTTTGGCCAAAAAGTGGAAGTGTTTTCTCTATTTTTTAAATTTTTGTCAATTGATGTCAAAATTTGAGGCACTTAAAGATTGAATCTTGAAAAACTTGAGCAATATAAAATTTAGTGCTCGGAGTCTAGTTTTCAAATATGTAATTTATTTCAATACCCACATGGTGTAAATTGAATTTTAGTAGGCATGTTTAAAAACCACTTTTTCAAAATGCCTATTTCAGGACCACACCTGACACGTGTACAGTCACCCTTTTTTGAAGTAAATGAATGTATTTTTGTGAATCCTCTTGGAAAAAGGTACCTAAAACACTAAAGATTAGTGAGAATATTTTATCTTATTTTTTTATTGAACATTTTTTAAATTAATTTTTAATTGACTATAAAGTACATTTTCAAAACCTTTGGTGTACGGGCACCATAATTTGATGATAACTTCACTTTTTTCCAAAAAAAAATTTAAGTTGAAGGAAATTCTATGTAGATTGGTGTCATATAACTCTTTTTTCAAAAAATGTAAAATTAAAAAAGTTATTAAAGTTTTAGTTAACCTTAGTATTTCAAGTTTAGGTACCACGTTGGCTTAATAAATATTGTAAAAATATTAAAATTTATCATATCACTATAAAATTTATATTTTTATAATCTGCATAATAAGAGCTAAAATGGGTTTTCATTTTATCAAAAAATTCATTCAGGAAGGTGTCCAAAAAATTATGGCAAGGCAGAAATTTTATTCTGTAATGCCTTAGCCATTTTTTTGTAGGGTCAAACATAGGCTTGCTTTTCCTGAACCAAAACCCAAGCCAGCGGGTATGGTTCCCGCTCATAGATTTAGAAAACGGGCACCCATTTTTTTAAATTCACAAAATGGGCGCCCATTTTGATTTAAATAATGGGCGCCCATTTCATAAAGAGCCATTGCAGATTATGTTCACTTAATAGATTATGATAGATTTATTTGTCCATCCATAAATTTATTGTTCAAATTAATAGATCTCATTGTTAGATAGATGGTTTTTAATAGTTAATTATCAAAGTCAATATTAAGTTTGTAACATCCATATTGTTCTTGTCAATTACATGTATTAATAGATCTCATTGTTAAATAGATGGGTTTTTTTATAGTTAATCAAAGTGTTCATATTACTTGTAATGTATCTAGATATTGTACTTAGATCAATTACACATGAATTAATAGATCTCATTTTTAGATAGATGGTTTTTTTAGGATATTGATAAATTTAATTACAATTGATATTAAAAATGATTTCTTTTCCATAAGCTCATATATATAAGTAACAACTCATGATCAAGATAAATAACATAACAAGTCCTGAAATAATTTACATGTATCATAATGTCCATCATATCAACTCATGATATATACATACAATCACAAAACAAAGTCCTACTCTAAAAACAAGTTCAAGTACAATAGATGATAACATGAACAAGTCCAAATAATCATCATCATAATCTAAATAATATGACAACAAGTCATCATAACACAAGTCCAAATCATCATCATCATAAAACAAGTCCAAATAGTCATCATAATCCAACTCTACTCATCTAGCTAATCTGAAGTCCTCTTCACTCCATGTGAAGAGGACAGTGATGCATCAACATGCTCTGTCTGGTCCTAAGTACCCTCATCCTATTCTGTCTGGTCTCGAGTACTCTCATTCTTAGCTACATGAAAAGTGGATGCAGCCAAGTCCTGTAAAACATTTAAAGTACAAATTTTTAATAATTAGGTGTCAAAGATCTAGATACACAATGGACATTGAAAATTTACCTTTAATCATCACCTCAAAGGATAGTGTTGATGGCTGCATTTGGCTTAATCCTGTAGCCATGCCAAGACTCATGGTGGTGTTGACCTGAACAACATATATAAAGCATGAATCAAACTTATATAGTACATATATACATAAACTATAAAGTATATATAACTTGACTATATATTTATGGAATAAAAACATGTACATTACTTGTGTGTGACACATAGCTAATGTCACCGATGAGTCAGGACGTAAATGTGATTGTGCAACATGAGACAATCCAAAAGCCTACAATTACAAAAAAATAAGTGTGAATTAAAGTTGTACATAAATTAGTAAGATATAAACACTTAAAATTAACAAATGAAAAGCATACTACAGGTATATGTGGCTGACTCTTAGTGACTGGTGGGGCAGAGAATGAAGGACTGCCAATCTCAGTGGTACATGAGAGACCCTACAAAATCACAAAAATATGTCAAACACATTATCAATTAAAGTTTATTTTTCTTAAAGTTTAAATATATCAAGATCAAAGTGCATACCGTGAATGGAGCACTGACATGTCAAGGTGTTGACGTCATATGATGATGGCTAATGAATGATGGAGGGTCAACCCTCCTCTTTTCACCAAAAAATTGACATGTTATGGCTCATAATTGTATAAATAATAAATTTAATATTGTACTATATAAATTATAATTAAATTTACTTGTGCGGGATGATCATCGTCTACATTGAGTAAATCAACATATGATGAGATATCATCTCTGGCATCACCATGCGTGCCATCATCATCATCGACATATCCACCATGTGTGTGACCATCATCATCACCATATCCACCATGGGCAGCATCAGGATAAGATTGGGGACCCCTACATATACCCCCAAAACTCATCCCAACATGTGTTATGCTGGGGGCAACCCTCACCTGGGTCAAGTGCTATAACAAATTGCCTATAAGGGAACTCAAAGAACCAAGAGATGACTGCATTGATCGATGATGGATAGGTGCAGGAACTATAGGAGATGGAAGAGGAACAAGGGGCTCATTGTGCACATGATATCTAGTTTTGTCACTCAAATTGGCCCCTGGCCTATCCTATGGTATGCCCCGACCAACCCCCTAGAATGCTCTCATGTCAAAATAATTGGGTTTCCTACCCAATTCAAATTTAGTCCATAATTTCTTCAAAAAATAAAGTGGGACCTCATGATTAGCATGTGGTGGATGGTCAAATACCATCCACCACCGCTCCCAAAAATGCTCTGCTATGTTGGGGTGTCTACACCATCTAATTGAAATATGTGGCTTCTTGCAAAGTATTTGCTCACCTATTGTAAGGTTCAAAAAATAGCATGCCAAATCAATTTTTGTAATATTTAATTTATTAATGTCTTTATAAGAGAGGCCATTAGCATAAGGGTAAGTGCAGAAAGATGGGGGACCAAAAAGGGGGTATAAGATGCCACTTTTTTCCTGAAATCAGCAAACTCTGAACTTCAACAAGAAATTGAAGATAGTTAGACTCAAAATTTTGAGATGTGACAAAAACAAGAGTTGTAATACTCTGAATCTAGTTCCTAAACTACTAACTTATTTTGAAAATGGTGTGGATTAAGGCCCTCAAAAAGGGGGAGCACAAAAAGTGGTCCTATTTTTTGTCCAAAAACATAACATAGCGTCTGGTGTGCTCCCCCTAAAATGTTAACTTTTT